>CAHIKZ030000158.1:3045000-3107500 GCA_903632075.3 Acanthosepion pharaonis | reverse complement strand
TTATACTGAGCAAACCTTAATTACAGTTTTTAGTAAAGAGCGTGTTACGTAGCGTGATCAAAATTTGAACAAGGCCGACACGCTCAAGCCCTCGGCCACGATGACGTGCGACTTCGTGCTATGGTTTTCAGACACTTTCCATAGGTGCTGTACGCTGGGATTGACCCCCTCCCCCAGTTCGATAACACAGGACAAATCGAAAATGGTAATATTTGAACTCGGGTCTTGTGGTCAGGGTGCGAACGTTCTAACTCGGCCATGTGCCCATTATATATATATACCTCTCAACATTCCAAGATAACCTCTAAATCTTGAAACACGAAAGCAACGATGTGGAGGCAAAAAATCATTTTCACAGATTAAATGTAAAATGTCTGTGAGTTTTCTAATCAACATTTTCGGAGAACAGAGATAAATGTGTAATTTCGTTATCGAACAGTTAAATAGGCCGCAGAGAGATACAAAGCAACAATGGTTTCTTGCAACGTAATTCCGGTTCGCGACTTGAAATTAAAATTGGCCTGGACCTTAGCTTGCAATAACTTTTGCAGAAATTTCATAAGACTGTCAGAAAGTTTAACTGATACGCATTCTTAACTCTCGGCTCGTTAACTCACTTTGGTTCGGCCATATTCGATTCTGATAGTTTATTGATAATGAACGGAAGAATGGGTATGACTTCAATAACTGATTGACAGACGAGGGAAAAGTTCAACGTAGTTTCTTGTTAATAACGTCAAGTAGTTTATTATGAAGTCTTCCGGAAATACTCGGTGGCCTTGTACAATAGATATTGCGGCCTGAAATATTCATTTTTCTCAAGCATTACTCTTATGTTCCGTCAGTTATGTGCCATGCGTGATACATGCTTAGGCGATCATGTATCTTTCAATACATGACTGACGAGGCAGATTTTTTTCCCCGCAGTAAGTTGCCATTTCTTTCTGCGGTAGACCAGTTGCCAAGGCTATAAAGTCAGAGCTGGAGGGAGAAGAGGATTCATATTCTTCCCAAGGGTATTAGCACGTAAGTGAATGTAATGGATTCGACTGGAATTCGAACTTGGCTCCCAGATTCCTCAATCCAAGCCGCTATCCATTACTCCACCGTGTCTCTTATAATACTATAGATTAAACCTTCTAAACTGCAAATATATCCTATTTTTTTTAAAAATTAGATATCGTAAAAGTTACTAGTGGGCTGTAGTTTTTTTTTATGTAAATTCATTTATAAATTGAGCCTCTTGGATATGTGTAAGAGAAAATACACGAATACCACACGATTTCTTAACATTTAAAATATTTTTTTTAAATATCATTATCGTGCTTAATCGATTGTAATACATGGAACAAAACCGACATGTTTTAAATTAAAAAAATCATTTTTTTAATTTTTTATAGATCACGTTATATGATTTGGTTTGGTTTGTTTGTTTAACAGCATATCAACTCCTTATGGGTCATTTAATTCCGATATTTTATTTTCTTGTGAGCTTTGGTAATTTTTTTCCAATAATATATTGCTGGTAATTTTTTTTTTAATTTTTTAATATTAAAATGTATTGCTGGTAATTTTTGCTAATGTGTTTTCTTGCTTTTACCCAAGTTTGAAAGTTCAATATTTGCCCATAGCTGGAACCCTAATAGATGCTACCACCTCGAGTTAGGATGGAACTGGGAAAAACAACAATTAAGTAGTGGTTTCACGTCCCTCAAAATCTCCCGATCGGGGACTTTGCTGCTGAATGTGGTTTATAGTCATACCCAGGACGAACGTTGTATGAGCATCATTTTTATAGCTCATTTTGTAGGTGGGATCAATTTTAAATGAATATGTATAGGAAACTGGACCCCATATTAAGATATATAATATTTAATAATAAAGATTTGTATATTCGTGTTCTGGAGTGCTTAATCTATAGTAATACGGAAAAAAAATTTCGAAAAGTGATTATTTCTGATCGCAATGTCGGTCATACAACCCCACCAAGGGCTTTAAATATTTGTTTCTGTTGTCTTATTTGTTTTGAATTACTTGCGTATTTTGAAAAAGGGGATTAATCCTGAAAGGCAAACAGAGCGAAAAGATTGGTTTAATCTCATCAGCACAACAAACATTGTCGTCAATAAAATTTAGAAGCATTGCTGCCATTTGAGCTTCGACTGATTTATTTGGAAAATTTGATATATAAGCTGATAGTGAATAAGGTCCAAACAGAATGTACGACATCTGTGGCTTTTTCCAAACCTACAAACATCGTAAGCTCATGCCCGTCAGTGTCTACACAATAAATGAGTTTAACCAGCATATGTTGGTAACATCTTTAAGAATCTAGTTATGCTTATATGATAAATATACAGTGTAAGTCTCACTTAATGAAATTTATTCATATTACAATAAACAATTATATACAGCAAGTCGCCGAATGTAGAATGTCATTATGGACAATTTGTGCTAACCAATAAACTGTCAGGAAGCTCATTATGATAATAATTTCAGTCAAATGGGGGGGAAATCACAACTAAAGAAGTTTTGATTTAAAGGTTAGCCGAAACCTTTTTTTCTAATGGAAGTGGAGATTATAGTTAATGTGTTGATTGTTATGTCACCATATATTGGTGAGACGGAGTACCTCGACGTGGTGTAATGATTAGAAAACTTGTCTTGCTAGATCAATTACAACTGAGTAGTGAGTTCGATTCTCACTGGGTACCCCATTCTTTCAGCCTTGTGCCACATCTAAGCCGGGCTTAGAAAATCACTATATTGGTGAGACGCCATTTTGGTTTACGCTGTGTCTTCAGATACTGGTGATAGTTACATTTTCATTTTAAGTTGCTTCGCCAAATTTTGTAGACACTCTCT
Source organism: Acanthosepion pharaonis (assembly GCA_903632075.3). Lineage (NCBI taxonomy): Eukaryota > Metazoa > Mollusca > Cephalopoda > Sepiida > Sepiidae > Acanthosepion > Acanthosepion pharaonis. The sequence goes on along the minus strand of CAHIKZ030000158.1, from coordinate 3,104,635 downwards.
GCATATTTCTATACAAAGTAATGTCTGTCTCTTCCCATAAAATTGTGAGAAAATGCATATGACACTTTGTTTTTCTCAACTTAGAATGTTTTATAAATGTATAATATGTATAAAATAAAGTTCAATATAAGTTTAAATATATTGATAGACCCACAATATTATTTACCGTTTTTATATTGTTCGGACTGTTGTCCTCATCTTTATTATCATATTCACGACGCTTCGGCAGTTGTAAGCTCCAGACTTCTTCAGGAGATATGTTGAAATTTCGAACTGCACTCTTTATTTAGCCCACTGGGAGTAGTTTTTTCTAAATATATCAGTTTCCCTTTAGTAATTCGACTCTCTAAGTTTTTATTCACCTCTGCTGTGGCCAGATATTGAACTCGCAACTCCTTGGGTCAAGTAATTTTCGGATTATTTCAACCAACGCTTTTATCTACAGATTATGCATCCTGAATATGACAATAAAGATGAGTAAAACAGTCCGAACAATGTAAATAGCATAAATAGTTACTACAGTAATAGTATAATTTTATCACAAATATGGTGACGTGCCCCTAATTTTAAAATCAAAGTAAATAAAATTTACAGCACATAAGATACTAATTCTTCTTTATTCGCCATGAGGCATCTCACTGTTATAAAATATGTTACTAATCCGAATGTCTTTCTTGAATTCAAGAAAGACATTCGGATTACTAACGCAAAAACAGAGAATGTCTCATATCGAGAATATTTAACATTGAAAAACATAAAGGAAAAAAATTAATTATTTTTAATATGTGGAAATCTCCGTTTTTACCTGAAGACGGTCGCGAGAACAGAAACACCTGTAGTAAAATTATGGAAAATAAAGCATAATATTAAAAAAAAAACACGCACATTACAACCAAAAACGTTTGCGGCACCTCTCTTCTCTTCTTTTTAATATACACATTTTCTCTCGTTGGAACCACTATAACCACTTTCTTATATATATATATATATATATATATATATATATATATATATATATATATATACACACACAAGTATATAATTGGTATTTGCGGAATGAATTCCAATAACCAACAATTACTATTCTTAAGAGTGCTCAATACGAAGTAGAGCAGATATAATTATTTTGTTTAAAAAAAAAGATTGATAACATAAATATGTTATAAAATCACTACAAAAATAGCCATTTTGTTTCAACACCCTCGGTGTCTTATCAAGTGATGATGTTGAATGTAAAATAAAACCTTATTTTATGTTTATTTATTTTAGGTTTTATTTTATATTCAACATCATTACTTGATAAGACACCGAGGGTGTTCAAACAAAATGGCTATTTTTGTAGTGATTTTATAACATTTATGTTATAATTTTTTTTTTTTTTTTTTTTTTTTAAAAAAAATAATTATATATAGTAAGGTAAAAAAATCCGTTGGCATATAATCCAAATAGCTCCTAGTAATATAAAATATTAGAACTGATCCAAGATCTCAATGTATTTTATTTATACAGAGCAATATAATTAATAATCAAACAAATCATTTTACCTCATATGGAGACTAGGCTATTTCGGAAGAGACGAGAGTGGTCATCTGTCTTTTCAAACAATGAAGTTCATGTCTGTATGGTTAGAGGAAGCAGGAAGCAGCAATTAAATGTGACAAACTGTTATTGTAAACGAAAGTGTTAATTAAAACTTAACTTGCCGAGAACACCTAATAGATCCATTTAGACTCTAGGCACGAGTCAGGTGTTAAGGAGGGTGGTAGGTATCTATCTTAAAGGGGAGTAATGTAATGTAACAGATATTGATACAAATTATTAACCTTTATGCCCCTTTTCTTTAAACAATTGCTCTAGCCGTTACCATAGTAATTTTCATTTCAATAATGAATATGCTTATAAAACGCGTAAATTTCAGGAATAAGTTATTCCATAAAAATTTCGCTTGATGATGGAACAGAGCTTAGTACTTTAATTATATTGAAGTTTTCGGCTGTTGTTTTGAAACATGAGAACGTTTTTGTAGCGTTGGAATCATATTTTTAAATAAATAATTATATATATATATATATTTATTTATTCATTTTAACATTTTAGAATTGGGATCCTGTTCTTCATATAAATAAAGACTCAGGTCGCCTCCTAGTAACATAAAGGTACATAAATCTGTACATAAAATCACTTACATCATTGATAACTACGTACTATTAAGTCTTTTTCATTGATAACTTATTCTTTTCCAAAATCCAAAAAGAATAATGGCCCTACATCACCTTATACTGACTTGAGGTTTGAAGTCAACGTGTTAAATGAACAAAATCGTAATATATTGAGGTTCTCCACTGTTTACTGAACGTTTACCCAAATCATCAGCTACAACCTGGATATCTGTGGAGAGAGAAAAGGAAAGGCTCTGTCTAATCCTCCCTTTATTTCTACTTGAATAAATTGACTCCAGTAGAAAGACCCTCTTATCCAGCAGTAGAATTGAAGTCTGAATATCTTCTCTAATAGTAGCCCCCCTCCTCTCCAACAGCAAACCTATCATCTTCAACAGTAGCCATCTCTTCATCATCCTATTATTAATGTGATCATCTTGCCGCCTTGCGAATACTTCTACTGCGATGCAAGACATCGAAGGAACGAGACAAATGGTTAAACTAAATCATTCTGTTTCCAGAATAGTTTTACAGAATCATATATCTCCACGCCGATCTCTCTCTCTCTCTCTCTCTCTCTCTCTGTTTCTTTCTTCAATACACATATGTTGTCTTTCTTCATCATCACCATCTTCTCCATCTTCATCATTTTCTTCCTTCCTGTCTTCTCCATCTCTTTCTTCCTCATCTCTCTATTCTTCATTTTTTCTTTTCTTTTTTTTTTCCATCTTTTCTGCTACGTCTTTTTCCTCTTCTTTTTTCCTCTTCACTTTTTTCTTCATCTATTTTTTTTCTTTTTCTTCATCTTTTCTCCATCCTTTTATTCTTAATCTTTTTTTCTTCTCCATCTTTTTCTCATTTTTCTTCTTTTTCATTTTTCTTCTTTTTTCCTTCATCTTTTTCTCCTTCATCACTTTCCTTTTCAAATCTTTCTTCATCTTCGTCATCCATTTCATCTTCATCTACTATTTCTTTTCCATCTTTTTTTCTCAATATTTAATTATTTTCTTCATTTTATTTTTCATTTTTCTTCATTGTTTTATTATTTATCTTTTTCTTCATCCTTTTATTCTTCATCTGTTTCTTTTTTTTATTTTTAATCATTTCACCCCAAGCAAGGCGGGAGTGCCACTAGCCCGCAAGAAGTTACAGAGAGTGAAATTAAGGGACATGTGGGGAGGGTGAGGTAAAGATAAAGAGAATACATCAGAAGATGTCGATTGACATTAGATTTACATTTTTGAAGATTATAGCTATCAGGCAAGAAAATAAGAGGAAGGGAGTTCCGCTGTCGGGAAGTGCAAGAGAATAAGCTGTTGGAGTAGAAGAGGTGGTTACACTTAACTGATTCGACACTAAAAGGGTTGGGACTGAGATGCCAACCTAGTACCACGCTTAAATTCATGCAGTGAAAATAGCTCGTTAGAGCAGTTGCCATGAAAATATTTGGAGAAAAGACAGAGGGAAACCACATCACACCGGGAGCTACGACATTGCGTATCTGTCTTTGGATTGTGTCGAGAACCTAGAGATAAACAGCGGGGGCAGCAGACCATATATGGCAACAGAAGACAATGCAAGGATGAATCTATTTCTTCTTGTTTTCTTCATCTTTTTCTTCGCCATCTTTTTCTCAATATTTAATTCTTGTTCCTCTTATTATTATTGAGTGGGTGATAGTGCTGGACGCCAATATAGTGATGCTGGATAACTACTTCCATCATGACACTGAATTTGATCAATGTATACCAAGAACTTGTCAAATGAACACGATATAGAGACAGGTTTTGATAAAATCTGCTCATAATCTTGCATGTGAAACCCAGTTGGAAATACCTTCAAGTCAGTTGACTTCTGAAACAGTCGCTGGTTTGAGGGTGTTCTCAAGAATCTAATTGTAAATCCAAAAAGTTTCCTTGTCTGCCTTATCAGTCAACCTTAAAATAAAGAACCTTCTTGCCACGATGCTCCTACCACTATGAGCCATGTTCGACTATGCAAGAGAGGCTACAGTAAATATTCTGTTCAGTATCACAGATTTATCAGTTGCCTTTCTTAATTCATCCAACCGAAACGTACGTTCTGACATCTCTAATCGCTTAAAATAGGACGTCTTGAAAGTCATACGTTGTTTTATTATTATTCCTATTATTTATTCAATGAATATTCTGACCAATCAGAATTGCTGGCTTACGTGACCTCATAAATACGCCAGCACTCTCCTCATAAATACACCAGCACTCTCCTCATAAATACGCCAGCACTCTCCTCGTTATCAGCTGTTTTCAGTAAACTTTCCCTAATCTTCTGTTCGTTCAGCCCTTTTATAAGGCTCTTTGAAGCCGTTCCAAGTGCGCCGATAACAACTGGTATGACTATCACCTTTTCATTGTCATTAGGATTACATTAAAAATTTCGGCATCACTTAAATAACCTGACCCGCTTCGAAAAAATAAGAATTGTTATAGATTACCATCAATGAGATTTTCCTTTATCCACTGAATTTGGGTGAATAAAAAATATTCATGTTTATTTTATCATTTTAGAACTGGGTTCCTGTTCATCATATAAATACAGACTCAAAACACCTCCTAGTTAAATAAAAGCTTATCGGTAAATGAAACTGTGTTTACATCATTAATAATTATAACAAATTTGAAAAAAAAAGGACACTTTGTCTTCATATTCTGTCACTTTCATATTCTTCACGTTGCTCCTCCTTCCTAATTCTTCACGACGCTCTCCCTCCTATTTCTTCACGTCGCTTCCCTCTTCCAGTTTCTTCACGTCGCCTGCCTTCCTATTTCTTCACGTCGCTCCCTTCCTTCCTATTTCGTCACGTCGCTCCCTTCCTTCCTATTTCGTCACGTCGCTCCCTTCCTTCCTATTTCGTCACGTTGCTCCCTTCCCTTTTCATCACATCACTACTTTCCCATATCTTCGCCTCGCCCCACTTTCTATTTCATCACAAGCCTCCCCTTCCTATTACTCTCCTTTACATCACGTTCTTTTCCTTTTCCTTCACATTTCAATTTCTTCACATTCGTTTTATTTTATTTTTTTTTTGCCTTGCTTTCTCTTACTATTTTTTTTATTATCTACTATCTATATTTCTCATGTTGTCTGTCTGTGTGTCTATCGTGGGCGTTGTTACCTCGCCCAGGCCGCATTTCTCACCCGATTTCGATGCGGTTTTCAACACAAAATTTGCAAGTGTGCTGCCGTAAGGACATGAGTGAGCCCGATTTTTGAGTTCGGAATCAGGTTCGGAAAAAATCGATAATCGAAAAAATCGATAATCGAAAAAAATCTTATAGAAAGAATGATCGCATTTCAACCAAATTTGACACCCTCTTAGAGTCTACCATTAGAAGTGTTGTCCAGAAGTTTCATGACCACGGACCCCTAAACAGCGCGGAAAATCGGTAAAACTCAAAAAACCGATACGCCCAGATTGCGTCTGAACCGCATGTCGGTTTTTAGCGGATTTATGAAGAGGCCATTGGGAGTCATCATGTGAAGTTTCAACTCTGAGCACCCCCAAACAGAGTGCAAATCGACAATCGGTCAACCCTTAAAAATGTTTTTTTCCGTTTTTTTTAAAGCTGATCGTATTGTGTTTATTTTGTTTCGTTCTTTTTTCGTAAGAGATTTAATGTTTACTATAGAGCTTAGAAAAAGTTGGCAGTGTGATATAGACAAGAAGTAAGGCATGTAACAACATCAGCACGGCAAAGTTCACTCCTCTAAAAGCAAGGAAGGGCAAAAATATTTTAAGTCAAGTGATAGCGATTGCTTTATTAGTTCGTACTATTTTTGAATCAAGCACGGGCAACGCCGGGCCATGCTGCTAGTGCTTGCATATTTTTATACTTCGCCCTCTTCGTTTTTATTTCAATCTGTCTTTTTTTTTTTTTCACTTATCGCCTCGTTCATTCTCTTATTTACGCCTATTTTTTTTTCACATTCCTGCTCTTTACTTTTTATTCCCCGCCTCTTTCTTTACTTCATTTTCTCCTTTCATTCTCTAATTCATTCTTCGTTCTTCATTAAGACTTGTACTTTCACTTTCGATTTCGTAACAATTCTCTCTCCTGGTTCACTTTAATCTTTCCGTGTTCCTGCTTTTCACTTGTCTATTTCTCACTTCGTTTCTTCCGGCCTCACCACGCCAACACACAATCTTTATTTCCTCACATTTCTGTCTCCACCAAAACTTTTCTCCATAACTATTTCTGTCACTTGTAAGCCTTCTGTCTCAGACATCCAATCAAAATTCATCCCACCGAATTACGCTGGGAAGAATAGAAGTTATCACGTTCACAATCACTTTGCCGAATTCTTATTAACCTCAAAGAGAAATCAAAAAGAGACGGCCTCTAATTTTTCTCTGTATTTTGTCCACTTTCTCTTGGCTTTTGACAATAAAGCTTGTCTCGATGATAATGTTCGAAAAACCTTAATTGGATAATATCATATATAAAATTTTAGCTGTGTGTATTCTTGGTTGGCTTCGATAACTTTTTTTTGAGCCTTAACATGACCGTAAGTATAGCAAAACAATAATAACTTTTTTGTTGTTTTTGTTCTGGCCACAAAGTTTTAGTCCGTTTATCCTTTGATCTTCTTAAGGTGTCTAATATAAAGGCAATGTCATTATCATTCGAAGAATAGTTCGAAAGACTCACCTCAATCATTCGGCTATTTTTCTTGTTATAATGACGTGTCAATCGATGCAATCTTTATTACAGATCTTTTTTCTTTTGTAGACCTTGCCTAAAAACGAAAATGAGTTCATTCAATTTAACGACATATAGTCATTTAGTGGATTATTTCTGGTTAAAATCCCGTGTCAAAAAGGTAAAAATTGGTCAGGTTAATTTCGTTTAGTCAGAAGGTAAACATTGTTCTAGTTTATACTTGAAGCAGAAGGTAAATATTGGCACTCTTCATATATGAAACCCAAAAGTAACACTAGTCCAATCTTGGACTGGTTTATATTTTAAAACAAAAGACAAACCTTGTTCCGGGCAAAACTAGGTCCGGTTTATATTTGAGATAAAGAGTAAACCTTAGTCTGATCTATATTTGAGGCAAAAGCCAAAACTTGCTTCAGACTATTTTTATGGCACAAGCAAATCTTGGCCGGGACTATATTTGAGGCAAAAGGTAAAGTTTGGTTCAGTGTATACTTGAAGCAAAATGCAAATATTGGTCTAGTTTATGCTTGACTCAGAAAGTAAACAATTATAATTGAATAATAGAAGCATCAAACCTGAAGGTTATCCATTCTGAAGGATGATTTTATTCTCTGCAAAGAATGCAGTCAGGGTATACGAGACCCGGCCGAGAGGCCACTAAAAACGAGAGACCTTTGCTTTGTGGTTTGTCCATCTGAAAAAACGCCTACAAATTGATCGGCTGAATGATTATGATTGCAGCAAAAGGAATGAGATCAGTCTTTGTAAATTCATTTATATTACTTCAAACCCAATTCTATAGCGACTTTTATCATTGAAAACCATATGTCTAATTTCGTTACAAGTCATTTGATTAAATATTCCCTTACTTAATCACGTTTCTCTTGTCACTGAATAATCTTAAGTCTCAATTATTTCGCCTTCTCTTTGACTAACTTGAACTGTTTGCAACACTTCCCGTGAAAACTAACAGCTCTGCCTTCGAAGGCATTACAAATATCTTATTACAAACTTGACTCAATCTTTCTATTGTCAATTTTTTACCAACAATCAGGGTCAATACAGACTTAATTTACTATTACTTTATTATGAGTTTTGTCCGTCTTTTTCACTGGAATGTTTTATCAAAACATTCTCAGCCAATATACGTTTCATTATTTCTACGGGGTGCAGGAGAAATACTTCCCACATACACCTTCCAGAAATACCTCCCACATAATAGTAAGACTTTAGTAGCAGTGATATCTCCAGCCTTACCATTATGTGCGAGGTATTTCTATCGCACACTGTTGTAGAATAACAATAATAAACAGCACTTACCGGCGTAAAGGTCCCAGCTAGCGTCCAGCTGGCAGACAAAAATAAAGCAGGTTGTAACTTAAAACAAACCCTGCAAACTAACTGATGAATCAAGCTGGTATTTATATAGAAATACCTCCACTCAGGTACCAGCAGCCAATCACAGCCCAAGCAATGGACTATCCCACTTTAGCACAATGAGATGCTGCATGGCAACATAAATAGCTCTCTTTCTAAAGGTTGGATTATTATTCACTTAGCTTGCTCCACACCTGAGTTTTTATCTCTACCACGTAATTTTTCTACAACTGTATTATTTTGTTACTAGTTTTACGCCATTGTATTACTGTTGATTTTTATTACAGCCGGCTAAACGAAACCCGTCTTCGACAGTTGTAGCCAACTATGAAATATGAAATTTATTCTATAATATAAAAAAACAAATATAACATTATGCAGGAGAAAATTTATAAAATTTCTCGACTAATTCACTTTCCAAAATATGACCAAATAACCAACCATTTTTTTGTACTGCTCCATATTCGGGCTTGAACTTTTGGGTTTCCCTTCGTGTTTATCAGTTAGATAGACTGAATTCCTTTTTTTTTTTTTTTTTTTTTACAATGAGGTATTCCATTGTTATGGCTGCATTACCAAGTGCCAACAAGCGAACTTGCCTCGTGTCACCATAACAACAGAACACCTCGTTAGTAAGCCTCTTCTATGTTAGGCCTTTCTTAAATGCCGTGGAGGATCGTGGCTCTTCACAACATTCTATTCTATCAAATAGATCTCATCAATGACGTCCAACCCATTAAAAAACGTCTAAACTATCAACTACATAAAAACGGTTTCCCAGATCAATGTTTAAAAACTGTTACAAGCGAATGTACCCTTGAAGAGGACTGTTCTTCGTCGGACCGTGTAGTCTGGCGCTATGCCAAATAAATTTATGCAAGAATTATGCTAAATATCACATGGCGAGACGGCAAATCAGCCGAGTCTAAGACATTTTAGAAATCATCAGCAAACTCATATGGGAATTGGCAGGCCACTTCACTCTGACTACATGTGAACCACAAAAATCACATTTTAGACTCCACAAGGTCATAAGTGAAACAGAGGTCGACAAAAAAAGATTTCAACCTCGATGGTCAAAACTAGTACATAAACCGCAAAGATGGCGAGATCTGTGCAAGACCTAAGGCGAACAAAGGACCTTCACAGAGAGAAAGGAAAGAAATGATAGTCATACCAAAGGTAGGTAGGTAGGTTGGTAAAAAGGTGAACGCACATCAATTTATAGAACTATTACGTAATGACATTTGTCGAAAAGACGTTATATGTAACCTGATATCATGGAAAATTAAGTGATTGTCGGGTGTGTGACGGATAACGGCTTGGAATAAAAAAAATCGTAGAGCAGGGTTCGAATTTCAGTCGAGTAAGTTATATTCTTTTCTGTGTAGTGAGCCTTTGGAAAGGTATAAATCCGTCTCTTCCATGCAGCTATGTTTTAAATAATAGAATCTGTATCTGGAAAAACAAATGAACTCCCCCAAAATTATTATGGCAATATTCATTTGCCTCCAAAAAGTCCAAAATTAATTTAGTCTTTAAATAATATTCGAAGGGTTGATAAGCCGTAAAAAAGAAAACACCTAATCAACAGTTATAAAATTAGTACTGTTTTTTTTTTCTTCTTTTTACAAGTTAACTGTTATATTTATTTATATAAGTTATTTTTGAAGAAGTTTGAACATGAGATTCAGCATTATTGTCTAAAGATTTTTGTTGTAAGTTTACAGTTCAGTCCAACCACTGTCATAATTCTACAGTCCATTCCAACCACTGTCATAATTCTGCAGTCCATTCCAACCACTGTCATAATTCTGCAGTTCACTCCAAATATTATTATTCTTTTGCCTCTTTTATCACATAATTGCATTCGTCGTACTTTTCGGGTTTCTGGGAAACGAGGCATGGCTGTTCAACTTGTAAAATCATAGGAAAATATTTTTATAAAGAATGAGCATTTGTAGACCTTCTTCAAGGCGCAACATTTGTCAGACTCGAAAATATTGATTTTGTTATCGATTTAGAAGTAGGCTCCTCTTCATAAAATTTATACATAATGAAATCGATCCCAGAATTTTCACAGATTTATCTGAACTTAACATGCGAAAACGATTTTTTTTTTTTTTTTCGAAAAAATTTGTTTTAAATAAAGAACAGGTGCAAATATATATATATATATATATATATATATATATATATATATAAATGATGTAGGCACAATTTCAAGTTTAACACTTGTAAATAACAATTAAGTCTGTAAGATTTCAATGATCGAATTTATATATTATCTATACTATGAAAAGTATCCTCTTCTAAATTGATAAAAACACATTTTTCTATTCTAAAAAATGCCGTGGCTTGAGGACGGTTTTAGGAATACTATTCAACAAATAATTTTTCCCGAAGCAAGTCAGCAGTGCCACTGATACGCAGGATGTTACAGAGAGTGAAAGTGAGAGAAAAGACTGGGTATGGGGGGGGTGATTGAGGAAAAGATAAATGATGAACAGGGTTCAAGACAACATGATTGAGGTTGCATTTAAATTTCTGAAGAGTGTAGTTATCAGGAAAGCAAGTAAGTGGAAGGGAGTTCCACAGGCGGAAAGTACGAGAAAAAGAACTGTTGCAGTAGAAGTGGGGGTAACATTTAAGTAAATGGTTGGACCTAGATGCCAGTCTAGTAGCACGCTTAAACTCATTTAGTCCAGGCATCAGGGAAAAAAAGATCACCAATGCAGTCTGTCTATATTTCTGAGATGAGGTATGATGTACATTATTCGGACTATTGTCCTCATCTTTGTCGCCATATTTATCACAACGTTTCGGCCGTTGTATGCTCCGGCCTTTTTCAGGTGGTTGGAATTTCGAACTGAACCCTTTATTTCGCTCACTGCAGTAAACTGTTCTAGTTCCACGTTTGATGGATGTCAGTTATGAGTTATCTCTTGTTAATTTTCTCTCTGAAAGTTCTCCACTGCCTTAACCGGGTATTGAACACACACTCTTTGGGTCATGTCACTGGATCTAACCAACGCCTTTATCCACTGTGCCATGTGTCCTCGAGGACATCTGGGTATGAATTTCTGGGTGTTATAAACCGAATGTCTTCAGCATCCATTTTTACCAGTGCTCATATTGCAATTTTGCTGTTATCATTGCATGTTGTTATCATTGCTTTTCTCTGGCACTCCTTATTACTGGTTCCCATACTGTATTTATTTCTATGCTTGGTCGTCTCAGGAGATTTTTGTGGCCTAGCATGTGTACTGATTCCTTAAGTTTACGAATTTTCCAATGGTGTTCCTTGTCTATGATCTCAACTTGATCCCACAGGGGGCGGTGAGATCCCTTCTCTCTCCATATGTGGTCAGCCACGCCTGATTTTTCTACTTCCCCTCGTGTTACAGCTTTCTGGTGTTCTTGAAGCTTTACCTTAAGGGGGCGGCCTGTCTCTCCTTTATATTCCTTTCCGCAGCTGCACGGAATAGCGTATACACAGTCTTCAGTCATGTTCACCAAAGCAGTTGCCATAAAAATATTGGTAGAAAAGACAGAGAGAAGTTGAGATGTCAAGTCAAGATCGATTACATTGCAAATCCTTCTTTGGATTGTGCCAGAATCCTCGAGATGAATAGCAGGAGCACTCGACCAGATATGGCAACAGTATTCAATGCACGGACTAATTGTAGTTTTTTAAATGTTCAGAGACGAGAAAAAAATTATGGAACGACATAAGGAACCAAAGCAGTAGGAGACTAATAGGGAGAAGCTTAGAAGGGTCAGAAATTTCTTCAGAGTTCTCAAAAACAAGTGGAGGAATTACAAATTGGAAAAGCAGGAAGCAACGAAGCAATAGTCATAGAGTTTGAAGAGAACCGGAACTATCTCCCTAGCACATTTCTTTAGGACGACGGCTGGTATCCAGTCACCTCCATTTTCCACATTGGAATCTAATTTAGAAAACATGCCCGAGACCAGTGACGAGGTTACGCGCATATCACTTAGTGGAGCCCCAATTCTAGGCGGGAGAAAATCAGGTGTGCATGCTCTAAATGAGTCGAGTGTTGAGTTGGAAGCAATTTCAGAGCAAAGCATCTTCTGTATATGTCAGGATTTCGAATTGATTGAATAGATGAGGTATTGAAAATTTGCTGTTGTTAAGCACACTCTTGCAGAGCCACCAATAATCTCCAAAACAGAACTTGTGGGGTGCTATAAGTTGTTTCATTATATCAGCTTCGTTTTATTGAGGAAACGCTTGCACTTGTTACGAGCAGAGACAACGAGACATCTGTTGCAAACAGACATATCGCTCTCGTACAGCCAGTGGAAGTGATTCATGTGGGCTATAGCGGCCAAGAATGCAGGTTATACCCAAAGAGATGAACGCTGTTTAACTTGGTATTTTCTTGCCGGAAAATTTATCGATGCCGGCATTCGCCTAGGAGGAGACCTCAGACCTAATTTTTTTTTTTTTTACAGGATGATTAAAAACTTCATTCCAATGGACGGGAATCACGAAACGAGTCTCAATCTGCTTGTTGATAACAGAAAGATCTTCTTTTAGTAGGATGTTCTTGGTGGGAGAGAGGAGGGTTCTGTTTACAGACGCTACCGCATGATCAGAGTTTCCAGGAGGGCAGAGCTGCATAGTATGACAAGAGTCAGGGATAGAGGTAAAAAGAGATCGACAAGAGAAGCGAGTCCGTCAGGCTTATTGGGAAAACGCGTGAGGAATTCAACCACTTGCGTGACAGATTGAGTGATTGAGAAGTTAAGGGTTTGGATGCAAGCGGGGTCACTGACAGTGTTTACGTCACCTGGTATGGTGGCCATTAAAGACACCGAACACGAATATGTTTGAAAGATGATGGCCTTGTCTATATTATCGGAAATATTATCTAGCACGCAACAGTCGAATTCTGATATTGTCATTATTTGATGAATTATTCAAGCTTATATACTTACTATTATTTCATTTTTCATCTGAGGTTTTAGCTAGTGTACTCTTCAACCTCTCAACTAATTCAATGATAACGGCCAGATCACGTTGAAACACTGGTTCCAGTTAGATTGATGACCGCTTGGAAATACTAAGTGTTTTAAGCTTGGATGTGCAGGCGGTGTAATAGATAACAGCTCGGTATTGTTAATCAGAGACTCTAGTTCCAATTCCAGTTGGGTTCGTTATATTCACTTACGCGCAAATATCCTTGAGAAAGGTATGGATCCACTTCTTCTACCGCCCCAGTTATGGGTTAAATAGTAAGACTTATATCACTAAACCATAATTATCTCCACCTCAAAAGTTTCTGACAATCTAAAAAATGTATGTTTTGCGTTTAAATAAGCTGCAAAGGGTTGATAACCCGTAGAAAATAAATCAATCAATCAACTAATTCTGGTCAATTTTTGAATTGAAAAATATTTTCTGAAATTCTTAGTTGAGAAATCGTCATTCAATGTATTATTCGAACTACGATTCTCCTGGTTGATCCCTAGCTTTAGAACCAAGAAAGGAAATGCCAACAGAAGAAAAAAAATCCAACTGATGAAAACTCTCAGATCAGTTGAAACGTCCTGAAAAGAATAAGATCATTGATACTAATTATTTCGAGACAAGTTAAAAAAAAAAAAAAAGTTAACAACTCAGAACCATTATTAGAATTGGACGTGTTAGAGCTTCTGAATAAATTGAGAAAATCACTTCTTATAATTATTAGAGACTTTGGCTATAAAATTCTTACGGTGACATAATGTTGAAACACCCGTTCCGCCAAAGTTAAACAACGTCGCTCATGACCACTAACGAGATGGGTGACTGCTTAGGAATACCAGATACTGTAAGCTTGGATATGCGGCTGGTGTAAGATAATGGCTTAGATTTGCAATTCGGAGAGCCGAGTTCCAATTCCGATCGGGTTCGTTTTATTCACTTACGCGCAAATGCCCCTGGGAAAGGTATGAATCTACCTTTTATCCCCAGATCTATGGGTTAATTAGTAAAGCTCGTATCCCTAAAACCATTATTATCACCAAAGAAAAAAAAAGAATTGCTTACAAAATATTTAGATTTCGGCATTAAATATCCCATAAAATTTGATATATCGCTAAACAAAACCGACCAACAACTGGGCTATAAAGCTATTAACAAAATAGTAAACATATAGAAAACAAAATCTAATCCTTTTATCCCCACCCAATTTTATTCTTAAAATGATATACAAGAATTTTCAAGAAATTGATTGCAATGACAAAAGTACACAGGCGTAGGCTTTAAGAAAGCTTTATTCAACTGAGAATACAAGGTTCGCATATAGTGTCCTTTTATAGTCCCAGTAAACAGGAATAGTTCTCTCAAAGAGGAGAGGGACAAAATAATGGGAGGTTTGAGATGTAAATATCTGTTTAACTACATAGCCTAGGCAAATAAACCGGAACAGGCTTACGTTGAGCAAAATAAGATTTTTTCATGAAAATTTGCCTGAGTAATTCAAAGGAAAATGGATTCTATGAATGACTGCATATGTTTTCAATATGCACACCGCCTGTGACATGGAACAAGTCAAGTCGGTAGTCCAGCCCCTGCTAAACTCGCTGTGGCATGTCTTTTGTAACAATCTCTCGTGTGGCAGGGATTCTCGACTTGAAGAAGCGTGAAAAACAGAGACCACCCGCTACACATAGCCCGAAATGTTTCCCGAACCCACTCGACCATTTCTTCTGATACTGGTAGTCATCCTTTTTCCCTGTATAAACAGACTTCTTCTATAAACTTTTGTGTCCTGGCCAAATCTACATGACGGTGCTTTTTTTTAGCGAATTCTCTCACAAATGCACCCTGCACAGTCTTCTTCTACTCTGTTCGTGTAGACTCTAACACACAAAACACTTTTTCTTTTTTCAATGAATGGCATTTCTATACATAATAGAAAAAAAAAACAAAACATTTTTGAGTTATTTCTACACATGCTTTTAAAATTTCAGATCATTTGAATGAGACTTGGTCGAGTTATTAGATTACGAAATATCAATTTTTCTGAAGCACACTGTATATTAAAACGATTACGCAGGCAGTGGCCTTAGGAAAATTCTAAAAAAAAATAGTGTAGCTCATATTTAAATGCTTATCTTTTCCTTTTCAGTTTAGATTACAATAGTTGTATTTGCCCTCCAAATATTTCCATAAGCTCAAATAAAAGGTTATTCAATGCCACCTACTTCCCAAATAGCGTACAGTACTTCAAATGTCCTTCTATGTATAAAGCTATTTCCAACGAAGAGAAAGTTTGAATAAAAACAATGAGTAATCCAGAAATCAATATCCACCCACTAGAGAAATTGTATAATAGCCGAAACTCTAGTGTAACTTCAAAATTATATTATTAAGTAACCACAGTTTGTCCAAAAATACGTTTACACTCTTAAATTATTCGATTTTATAGAAAAATAAAAACAATGTTGATATTTTTAATCAAAACGAAAGTTTACAATTTTGTAAATCAGATTTGCACTTTTATCAATATTTATCATGGCCGCCTTGATAAAAGACCAACATCCGGTTTGGAGAGAAATGGTGATTATTGTATTGTAGAAATGTTTCGTTATTTTTTTAATCATTCCACCTTAAGCAAGGTAGGAATGCTACTAGTACGCAGGTGGTTATATAGGAATAAAGTGTCGCTGCCGACACTTGAGTCTGAACATAGATTGCCAATGAGCAAACACAGGCGATCCCATTATTGAATTAAGTAGATCGCGTGACCATAGCTGAAACGCATATATGAGAGGTTAGCGTGCGTCTAACTGATCGCTATTTCTAGTCTATCCTCTATACTATACGGCTCGTTATTTCTACTCTATTCTCTATTACTATACGGACCGCTATCCTCTACTCTATTCACTATATTATTTCTCTATTCGGATCACTATACGGATTACTGTTATCGAGCAAACTCTATTAGTGCGAGTGTCATTGGAAGGCGTCTGAAACCAGTATTGTTAACGGCGTTACTATAGTTGTTCTATAACGAGCATTACAAAAAAGACAACGAGTATTCATTGACATCCCAATATTTACAGAGAGTGAAAATGAAAGAAAAGATCGGGTATAGGAGTGCCTGAAAAAGGATAAAAGATGAAAGGGATTCAAGAAGACAAAAGGTGGCGATCGACGTTGCATTTAAATTTTTGAAGATTTTCGTTGTCAGAGACGCAAGTAAACGGGATTTAGGAGTTCCATAGATGGGAACTGCGAGAAAAAAACTGTTGGAATAGAAGTGGTTGAGTTTAAAAATTTAAACAGTAAAAGAGTGGGACCTAGATGCTAATCTAGTAGGACGCTTAAATTCACGTATTCGGGGCACTAAGGAAAAAAGCTTGACAGAGCAGTTGCCATGAATATATTTGCAGAAAAGACAGACGGAAGCCGGGTCAAGTCGGTGAGAAAGTGACTGAAGTCGAGATGCAAGGTCAGGATCGATTACACTGCAGATCCTTCTTTGGATTTTGCTAAGTACCTCGAGATGAATAGCAGGAGCAACAGAACAAATATGGTAACAGTATTCAATGGACGGACAAATCGTAGACACCTGTCGATTATCAGGTTTTCTTTTTAAATTCTTAGATGAATAAGTTTAGTCGTCTTTTCTTAACAAGATTAAAATACTAAGTGGTGGCAATGGAGATATATATATATATATATATATATATATATATATATATATATATATTTGGTTGGATAGATGTGAGTTTGTGACCCTGGGTTTCACGCTTTTTGCGATTTGTCTGACGATCGCAAAAGCGTGAAACCCAGGGTCACATCTATCCAACCAAATATGTTAGCTCTATCTCTGATATTGAGCGCTTTCTAATAAGTACCGCGCATATAATATATAAATAATTATATTTATTTATATTTCTATACACACACTTTTCATATATATATATATATATATATATATATTCATGAATTATTCATACAAATACAAAGGTAAATGATATAATTGGCGAGAAATCCATCATCGCGAACAATTCAAATAATATACAAAAACCCCGAACCTGTTTATGAATGAAAACATCCTTGTTTTATAAATTTCTGTTGCATAAGTTCTTATTATTTTTACGAGCTTTCGTCTGTTCCTACAGACATCCTCAGGTATGGAATAGATTTTGTTCTTGTTTTTACTCTAAGTAATAAGAGGACAACGAAAGTAGATGTATTGAAATCCGAAAAATGCTATTAGAAATGTGTTATTGTTTTGGGGCGTGCAGTCGCAACGCTGAGTTTGAATTTGAATTTTAAGGTTGTGCGTTCTTGTACAAATATAGTGATAAGAGAATTCTTTTTTGCTGGTAAATTTTCTGTCAAAGTGGCATGAACTATATTGTTCAATAATTACAGTAATGTCGCACTTATTATCCGAAAGTTGCACTTGGATCAGTTATTTTAATTTCAATAAAGGTGCAATTAATTTACAAATATATACAAGTATATGATTGGTGTATACAGAATAAATTCCAATAACCAACAATTACTCTTCTTAAAAAGAGTGCTCAATACTGAGTAGAGCGAATATAATTATTTATTTAAAAATTATAACATAAATATGTCATAAAATCACTACAAAAATAGCCATTTCGTTTCAACACCCCTGGTGTCTTATCAAGTGATGATGTTGAATGTAGATTGTAGTTATAAATTGTTATTATAATTATATTCCGCAAACCATTAGGGATATCTTGTGACGATTGGCAAAGGCTTTCGCTATGAGCAATTTACCCACTTTGAATCGGCTGACGATATAAAAGGTAACGAATTCTTTCGTTTGTAAGTAGATTAAAATAAATATTAACTTATTTACCCTATTTACATTCGGACTATTTTCCTCATCTTTGTTGTTTCCGTTACAATCTTTCAACCTCTGTGCCTTCCGGACTTCCTCAAGTGTATATTGATCATACAGCCTATGAAGGCCGAATGGCACAACAGCCGAAAAGTTGTGATGGAAACAACCAAGATGAGAACAATAGTCCAAATGTAAGTAATATAAATACATGAATCCCTCGATCAGTGCGGCTAATGTGTACATGAAAAATACGCACTAATCGAAAACGAATTAATTGAATATAATATCTTATAGGAAATGATGTAATTTCTAACTCAAATTTTACTTTCATTTACATTTAATTTCTATGTTACATACTTTTTAATTAAAATATATTTTCTATTTTTAAAATTTTCCAAACATATAATCATTATTATTTTAACCTGAAAATTTGATATATAATCTAATTAAATCGTCCCTGGTTTTAACAAATAACAGAAATTTCCTTTTAAGACTTTCAAAATTGTTGTAACCTAGGGAAGGCTACTGAATAGAATAATCACACGAAATTTAGAAATGAACGATAATACTTAGGGCAAGAACAACTCATATAAGATTCGCCAGAGACGCGTAGAAGTAGTCAACTGCTAGAAGTGAGTCAAGTGAATTCCACAATGAATCTCCAACTGCAGGATATCTACCAACCGCCCCATGCAGTCAGATGTGGCACAAATGCCGAATTTAATGTGGGGTATCCCCGTAGACCCCATATAAAACGGGGTCGGGTAGCTGTTTCCCGAGACCAGATTCTGCCCTTCGACACTGCATTGTCTGGGGATCCTCTCTGCTCGGAGTTAGAGTTTGACCGGCACAGCTTGAGGCGAATGGCCAGTTATATTTATTTTGTACAAAATACCTGGACTCGAATGGCCAAATGCAGGCCAACATATAGTATTTACTACTGTATTTATTTGAATGGGAACATACCCATTATCGTCCGTAGGTATGGTACAACAAAAATAAAGATGAAAAAAAAATGAAAATATTCAAAAAATTTTAAGAGACAAATATCAAAATATCTATTTTTATTGTATTATAAAATTTATCTATTTATAACTGCCATTTTTAAGACTTACTTCCAGTGTAATCCTTTACAAAAAAAATATACTCATTTTCCATTTTTAAATTTTAGAAAATTTTAATTAATCGGTAACTATAAAAAAAAACAATTTTCAATTACTTTTCTTAAACTGAAGAATGTTTTACAACAGTACCGAGTATTATGCATAATCTCATCGAATTTTAATAGATAAAAATTTTAGCACAAATTCAGAATGCCTTAATCGAAAGATTCCTGTAATGCGAACACCTCATCCTATAAATTCAAACAGAATTACTACCTTTTCATCAATTACTATGATCACGTATATTATAAAATGTTCCTTTTTGAGCTCAAATATGAGTAAATACGTCGGTTATTTACAATTAAACTGTTGGAATTTGCTTTCACGATGTATCGTTAGAAGATTCTTTGTCCTGAAAAAATCACGCCCATCCTAATTGGTTAAATGGCGAATCTGCAGGAAATACAATCATGTATGGTTTGAGATTAGAAGGAAACCTACGGTTCGATTTTTTGTTATAGATGATCTTTAAAATTAATAATTTTGAAGAAAAAATATATTCTTTTTAGAATTAATTTTCTGAAAGCCGTCACCGATCAATTGTTTTAAGTTATCGATGTCACAAATTCTACGAAAAACACTTCGTTTTCGACAAGCAGTGTGTCCATAAGATGACACAAGTCGTAGTGTCAATAAAATAAAGGAAAATTCTTATTTTCACTTCTTGATAACTATTCCAATTTGTTCTGATTTTTAATAAAAGAAAATGTATAGCTACTTTTGAAAACTACTGTACAATGTTACAGTTTGTTTTGTTTTTTGTTTTTTCGAGGTGTGGGGGTAGGCAAGATGTGTGTCCGTAAAGCCGTTCGATACAAAGACATGAAATTCCAAAATTCTAGAGTTTTCTGAATGCCTTTAATTGATTCACTTCCCGTCCGGCCTCTTCCAATGGAAATAAAACCGAAAGAAACGAGTAAAACTACAATACATGTCATAACAATTATAAAGGCAGTTAAAAGAAGATGGTGATATAAAGTGAAAGAAGATGGCGGTATGACGTGAAAGAAAACAATGGATGTTGCAAATACAAAGAAGGAAGAAATCTGTAAAGAAGTCAATGAAGACACGGACAATAAAAGCAGGCCCAAAAGAAACTGAAAACAGAATATACTGGGTGCGATGGATAAATTGTCGTCTAAATTACACAAAGATGGAAACAATATTAACATTTCATTTTAACATAGGTATCTCCACGAGATCGCTAAAAAAAAAAGAGCATAGCATGATGAAAAAGACGCCAAACTTGACGAAAACAAAATTTTATCGTCTAAATGATTGTTATTATTAAGAGGAAAGATCAAAGTATTTTGGGGGTATTTTTTTACATTTTTTTAATCGTTCCTAGCACGTCCGAACTTTTCGTTAAAATTACGTGCTAAAAATTGTCTGTTATTTTACTAGTTCCGGTGATACGAAGAGAAACAAGGTTTTTTTTAACCAAAATTTAGAATGTTCTAAAAAGAAGGAAAAATTTTTAAAAATAATTATGGCATCTCTGCTTCAGTCACTTTTCCCAATCGCTGTAAGGTCACTTCCCATTGCATTTTATATAGTTTCAGGGTAATTGATTTGATGTATTTTCTTCTTTGGTGCATAAACTTCGTGAATTTAAGTGCAGTAATGGATTGGCAGCAAGATCTCGTCATTTTACAGTTGAAATGGCTAGATACTATGGTAACAATTTCTTTACTCACACATCTCGCTTGTGGAACTCTCTTCTGACTTCTTGCTTTCCAGCAACTTTTCCTCAACAATTTAACCGCAATGTTAGTCCTTATCTTATGTCTTCCTAATTCCTGTTATTTTCTCTCTCTCTCTGTCTCTCTCCTTAATGTGGTGTTTCTTTTTCTCTTATTATTTTGCCCTCACTATTTGCGTTTATTGGCTTTATTGTATTGCTTGTCTGATAATCGCAAAAGCGTGAAACCCAGGGTTACAAATTAATATCCATACAACTGGATATGGTATTACATGTATGGAGCACTTTTCACTAAATACCGCGCATCTCTCTCTCTCTCTCTCTATATATATATATATATATATATATATTGTCATCCACAGACAGACTGTTTCGCTGTATCACAGCTCATCAGTGTGACTAGACGTCCGGTTGCCTCTAGCTAGGATTGAAACCCGACTAAAATTGTGTCAGTAGTAGATTCTACCACTAAGCACACGGCCGGGATGAAGGTGAATTTAAGCGCATTTATTTTTAGATAAACACACAGTGACTGCGAGGACTCGATTCGTTTTACCGAAGAGTCTTGTATTATTAGCCGTAATAGTCACTGTTTACAAACTCATATTCCCTCCCCAGAGAGCTCAACCGAAATAATTTTTTCAGGGGCATATATATTGTCATCCACAGACAGACTAGTTGACTTGATACTCAAAATAATCGCGTTATACTCGAGCCAATAGTTAAAATTTGGTCGATTTTATACGCGTGAACCTCGGTAAATATTAGTTGCGTTTCTACTTGACTCTTCAAACATCTACTCGGAAGGCAGTGTCTTTGCAGTGGAAACAGTCGTCCTATTCGAAACCCCACCGATAGGACAGCATCCTAAAGTACTTTAAAACCCTTTTAGATATGACGTATAAAGTGCGCTAATATCTTAAAAATGGAAACATTTGCAATAAGTAAAAGTATAATAAAAAATATTTCCAGTTTTGCAATGAAAGAAACAATAGCCAAGACATCAAAATGTCACAGTTAGGATGTAACTGCTGTGCTAAAAATGATTCTCTCTTATTAGACACTTCAAATTCCAAATGTTCACACCTTGAAACTTGACGCATAATCTCCGCATCTAATGAGCAGGTAACTTCTATCATAGTCTTTTGTAACGTTTCAAGCATTTTTTACTTATCAAACTTCATCTGTCTTCTTTACGTCGCTTGTAAATTTGTTGAACATAGCATACCAAATATAGTTTGTTTCCTTTATTTCTCTTTAAATAAAAACTGAAATCTAATGATATTTATGACCAGTAAACCTCAGAAGTATATAAAATTATTTTCATTCTCATTATTATTACTAAATTAGATTTTCTTCCTTATTATTAAATTATATATCTGCAGTTTGAATGGAGAAAGAGAAAATGGAATGTCGCTTACCTCGTGGTGAGGGAGAAGAATCGGCGACAGGCGGCGATTTCTTTTATAGAAAGATATTACGGCAAACCGGGGGAAAAGACGAATTATGGGAAAAACGGAAAATCTATAAAACTCAACCAAAAATAGGAGTCGACGATTTTGATCGTTTCATACGAGAAATGTTGCAAGAGAGGAAGAAGGATATTTGAGAGTAAGGAAGGACAAGAAGGATCATGAAGGAAAAATCTATTTTTTATTTTTTTTATTTTAAGCTTTCAATCCACAATATCATAATCAATACGTATCGATGTTCGACTCAGTTTCATAATTTTGGAATAACATCGAAACTTTCAACAAGAATGCTTGCATTGATCATAGAAAAATCTTGTTAGAATTGTTAAATTATATGTTATTACGTATATTAATTTCTAGTATCAATAGATCGCATTATTATATATTTCAAGTGCGGCTTAGTCACTCTCAATCTTTCGGCAGCTAGAATAGAATTTCAGGGTTTTTAAAATATATAAGCAAGAATGTCAACTCAATACCGTGTAGTTGATGAAATTCGCGTTCATTGTAATAAACAGAACACCCCAGGTTTTAAATTCAGACATTTCCTTCTCCTAGATTGGTTGCCAACTAAGGCTAAAGAGTCCAGTTTGCCCTACAATTTAACCGAATTTGCGAGAAAGTGAATCTTAACGACTCGGTTGGAATTCGAACCGATTTATCTTTTCGAGTCGCTAGTCATTTACACAGTCATTACATCAAAGACAGTTTTTTTTTTTCATTTTACTTACGTTCATCCAATATCTGGCTCAATGCAGAGGGTTAGTGAAAGATGTTTTTGTGAGATAAGAAGTGATAACAAGTGATAAGAAGCGCAGTCTATGAGGATATGTGGGGAAAGATAGCAGTTGAACAGGTTAAGATTGTATTGGTCGGGAAAGCAACTTCTTGGGAGTCGGTCTCACAAGATAGCCGTTAGTGAGAAGAAGCTACTCGAGATGAAGTTACTTCGTACGAGTATAATTCGCAGGGAATGAAGGTGGTTCGCCTTAGCGTGCCCGGCGTGGTGGCTCTTAGCTTTGTGTTGGTAGAACTAAGGGATGTACCACATCTGAAGATTTTCCACAGAACTAGTGATTAGTTGCGAGAGGCTTGTGGGAAGGAGTTGTAGGATGAAAAGGAAGCATAGATGCTCTCAGGTATCCCTATCTATAAAAGGCAGTGTGTGTGTGTGTGTGTGTGTGTGTGTGTGTGTGTGTGTGTAACGAATGCACGGCCGCAATTTTCGACGGATTTGCACCAAAAATTACATGCACATGCTCCAAGTTAGCGGGAAGGCCAAGACCGACATTGCATTTCCCAACTCCCATCGATAGTGGAAATAATCGATTTTTTTTATGCTTCTACGGCACTTTTCATGTAGTTTGCGGCCATTTTCTACTGGCCAGACTGGGGGCCGATAGCTGGCTGCCACGGATAGGCAGGAAGATGCTATTGGCCAGCGTGAGAGCCAACAGCTGACTGACACGAATGTTAACTAGTATGCTAGCATGCAAAAAAAATCGACAGCCGCATTCGTCACAAGTGGGACAAATTTAAATCTGCATGGCACTTTACTCCAATTGGCTCATTCGCTTGCTTAAACTCAACGTTGATTCTGATTCCGCAGAACTGGATTTGGTGTGAAAAAGTATTTGTTGTTAACATTCTTTTTTCATTCGGTTTTTCCAGTTACAAGTTCTTTTTTAAAGCTAATCGTTTTGTGTTCATTTTGTTTAGTTCTTTTTTTCGTAACAGATTTAATGTTTAGTGTCGAGCTTAGAAAAAATTCGCAGTGTGAGATAGGCAAGAAGTAAGGCATGTAGCAACATCAGCACGGGAAGGGCACTCCTTTAAAGGCAAGGAAGGGCAAAATATTTTAAGTCAAGTGATAGTGATTGCTGTATGTGTCGTACGATTTTTGAATCAAGCACGGGCAACGTCGGGTCATGCTGCTAGTATACGATAAGTCTAAAGAGGAATACGACTAAATTTTGCTGAAACCAATAAAGATAACAGTCCGAAAATGTTTGAAATACAAGAACCCCTTGATTAGTGCGATTAGTGTGTACATTGGTAAGTATTAAAAAAAATCAGTGTTCAATTATTATGGTTAAAATGAAGAATGTTTTACAGCACTAATCGAGTATTATGTATGCACTAATCAAATTTTGGTATATAAAAAATTAGAGCACTAATCGAAAACGCATTAATCGAATGCAGCCCGTATTCAGTTACACACGCATTTACCTTTGGGAGAGTTATGAATCCACCTCTTATCTCCCCAGCTATGGGTTAATTAGTAGGACTAGTATCAGTAAATCATCGTTCTCTCACAAAAAATTTTGCAATCTAAAAATATTTTTTATATTCTGTCTTCCATAGATACATACATATATATCACGTTGAAACAGAAGTACACGTACGATCACTGAAGTTAAGCAACGTTGGACCAGGCTAGTACCTAGATGGGTGAATGCTTGGGGATACCATCTGCCGTAAGCCTGGAGGTGCGAGTGGGTGTAATGGATAAAGACTTGGAATTAAAACTCGTCTCTCCGACTACCAATTCCAGTCAATATTAATTGAAAAAGCATTAATCGAGGGATGCTTATACTGATAATTCATACAGGCACACAAAATATATCTGTATCGTTCTCTATATTGTTTTCTAAGATTTTCCAGGCTTTCATTTTTCTGTCTTTGTCTCTTTCTTCTCTCTGTTTGATGCCTTTATTTATTTATACTCTCTTCTTACTGGAGGTTACTCTTTCTTTCTCCTCTCTGTTTGATGCCTTTATTTATTTATACTCTCTTTCTCCTCTCCGTTTGATGCCTTTATTTATTTATACTCTCTTTCTCCTCTCCGTTTGATGCCTTTATGTATTTATACTCTTTTCTCCTTCCGTTTGATGCCTTTATTTATTTATACTCTCTTTCTCCTCTCCGTTTGATGCCTTTATTTATTTATTCTCTTTCTCCTCTCCGTTTGATGCCTTTATTTATTTATACTCTCTTTCTCCTCTCCGTTTGATGCCTTTATTTATTTATACTCTCTTTCTCCTCTCCGTTTGATGCCTTTATTTATTTATACTCTCTTTCTCCTCTCCGTTTGATGCCTTTATTTATTTATACTCTCTTTCTCCTCTCCGTTTGATGCCTTTATTTATTTATACTCTTTCCTCCGTTTGATGCCTTTATTTATTTATACTCTCTTTCTCCTCTCCGTTTGATGCCTTTATTTATTTATACTCTTTTCTCCTTCCGTTTGATGCCTTTATTTATTTATACTCTCTTTCTCCTCTCCGTTTGATGCCTTTATTTATTTATACTCTCTTTCTCCTCTCCGTTTG
Organism: Acanthosepion pharaonis; assembly: GCA_903632075.3. Classification (NCBI taxonomy): domain Eukaryota; kingdom Metazoa; phylum Mollusca; class Cephalopoda; order Sepiida; family Sepiidae; genus Acanthosepion; species Acanthosepion pharaonis. The sequence goes on along the minus strand of CAHIKZ030000158.1, from coordinate 3,078,882 downwards.
ATGCCTTTATTTATTTATACTCTTTTCTCCTCTCCGTTTGATGCCTTTATTTATTTATACTCTCTTTCTCCTCTCCGTTTGATGCCTTTATTTATTTATACTCTTTTCTCCTCTCCGTTTGATGCCTTTATTTATTTATACTCTCTCTCTCCGTTTGATGCCTTTATTTATTTATACTCTCTCCTCTCCGTTTGATGCCTTTATTTATTTATACTCTCTCCTCTCCGTTTGATGCCTTTTTATTTATTTATACTCTCTCCTCTCCGTTTGATGCCTTTATTTATTTATATGCCTTCTTATTTATTTATACTCTCTTTCTCCTTTTGATGCCTTCTTATTTATTTATACTTTTCTCCTCTCCGTTTGATGCCTTTTATTTATTTATACTCTTTTCTCCTCTCCGTTTGATGCCTTTTATTTATTTATACTCTCTTCTCCTCTCCGTTTGATGCCTTTATTTATTTATACTCTCTTTCTCGTCTCTGTTTGATGCCTTTATTTATTTATACTCTCTTTCTCGTCTCTGTTTGATGCCTTTATTTATTTATACTCTCTTTCTCCTCTCTGTTTGATGCCTTTATTTATTTATACTCTCTTTCTCCTCTCTGTTTGATGCCTTTATTTATTTATACTCTCTTTCTCCTCTCTGTTTGATGCCTTTATTTATTTATACTCTCTTTCTCCTCTCTGTTTGATGCCTTTGATGCTCTTTTCTCCTCTATTTTATTTATTTATCTCTTTTCTCCTCTCTGTTTGATGCCTTTATTTATTTATACTCTTTTTCCTCTCTGTTTGATGCCTTTATTTATTTATACTCTTTCTCCTCTCTGTTTGATGCCTTTATTTATTTATACTCTCCTCTCTGTTTGATGCCTTTATTTATTTATACTCTCTTTCTCCTCTCCGTTTGATGCCTTTATTTATTTATACTCTCTTTCTCCTCTCCGTTTGATGCCTTTATTTATTTATACTCTCTTTCTCCTCTCTGTTTGATGCCTTTATTTATTTATACTCTCTTTCTCCTCTCTGTTTGATGCCTTTATTTAAACTCTCTTCTTACTTGAGGTTAATATTAATTTCCTTTCATGCCTTTTTTATGTTTTCCTTTCTTTCATTCTTTCTTTGATTTTTATCCTTTCTTTTTGAGATATTTGTTTTTAATTATTTTTTCATTATTTCCCTCATTTTCACTTTACTAGTTCATCTCTCATCATTTCTGATTTCGTTATACTTTCTCTTTTTTTCGTTTTTTTCTCTTGTTTCTTTCTTAATTCATTTCTCACTTCTTCTCCATCTCATTCTTCCCACCCCCTTGCATTTATTTATAACCTCTCTCTCTCTCTCTCTCTGTTAACTTACCCTCTTGCTATTTTTTTTACTTTTCTTTCATTCTCCTCTTTCTCATTTGCTGTCCTGTAACCTTTCTTTTTCGCTGCCATCTCATCAAAGTTAATTGGCTCGCAGTACAAAACTGGACGCAACTCCAAAAATAAAATAAAATAGAAGACTGCTGACCAAGATGGTTGTAAAAAAAAAAAAAAAAAAAAAAAAATAAAATAAAAAAAAAAAAGAGAAAAAAATTCAGCGCTTCTTTTCTAATTTTCATTAAAGCCGCGAGAGTCTCCTTGGAGTCTCGTTAACCTTCATCACGAGATCTTGGCATCCGTTTGATTCTCAGCGTTCTTTTTTCGGCCATATTTAAAGATCCCCTTCACCTTAGAAGGAAATTATAAACGATATTTCCACTCACTCTTTTATAATTAGTTCAATTAAAACAAGGCAAAGTTACAAATAGTGTAAAGACTCATCACGTTCTTTCGAGAGTGCGTATTCATAAGTGTGATTCAAAATCACTTGAATATATGAGGGAATCGCAGTGCGTATAATTTTATCGCTTCAGTCTTCATAGTTTTGTGTGAGCAGTCACTTTTACACTTTACATCAAATATTATTATAGTTTCCAGGTTATATTCATGTGACCAATGTATTCCAGATAGAGATATTCTGTTGATATTATCTATCATTATTAAAAGAAAATATTAATCGTTTCTCAAATGTTAGTTTTTTATTATCCCAGCAAGATAAGTGCGACAGAAATATTAATTCATAAATAAATCCCAAAAGCTACAAGACATATAGATATTTGGTGAAAGAATATTTCATATGCGTTAATAAATTATTATGTGGACGCATAGATATTCTATAACCTTCATCAAGCTTTCAAACATTTATTTTCTATTTTATTTTATTTCGTTTTAACATTACTCTTAGTGCATTGACCTACTTTAGTTGATTATCTTCCGTCTCCGTATAAATCTCTTTTAATGATGGATCTCGAATTTTCTTTAGAATTTTGGTTAGGCTGGATGTCATTCCAAAAATTTTCTGTTTTTTATTTATTTATTTATTTACCTTGAATTTCTTTCCTTTTAAAACGTAATATAGCATTGTTTTGGAGGAGTATATTCTTAAACTTAAAGCTGCTTGACCTGGAACATTCAAAAATGCGTTTTTTTTTTCCAAAAACCGACAATAACCGTTTACCAATATCTTCACACCGTCAACTTAAAATAGATGTTAAATGACAAAAAAAAAATTACCTGAATGATCTTTAACTGCTACTAACTAGGTCGTCCGGGTTCATAGCTCTATAACGGTTTCCATATGATCACCGAAATTAAGCAATGTCGAGACTGGTCAGTACTTCGGTGGGTAACCGCTTAGGAATAGTAGGTGTTGTAAGCTTGGGTGTGTAGGTGGTGTAAAGGATAAGGCCTGGAATTTTTAATCGGAGAGCCGTGTTCCAATTCCATTTTCCTTCGTTATATTCACTTACGCACAAATACCTTTTCGATAGGTACAAATCCACCTCTTTTTCGCCCAGCTAATTAGTAAATTTTCTATCCTTATTATCTTTACAAAAATTCTTACAATCTAAAAATATTTTCTGGCTTTAAATAACCTACAATGGATTGATAAGACGTACAAAACGAATCCTATAATGTCACTGACGATAGTGATTCTGTATCTCCTCATCTTGTTGTTTTCTAATTCACGTTAATTGATTTTCCCCGAAGAACCCATATTCTATCATATTCGTCCAATGTAGCTCTACAGTCAACATTAAGCATCGGCGTCGAGTAACCAATTTCCATATAATTCTTTGCCCAACACAGACGTCTCTTTCTCTTTGAGATGTTTACTTAAATTTGATAGTTTAATTGTATATACTCACTGTTTTGAATATTCTGCGTTTTTTTTTTTTTTTACATTCTCAATACAAGCTATTTCAAATATATTTTGCTGTTAACGCTGGTTTTCTTTTTGATATCCAATTTTAGTGTTCCTCAGATTCACGTGTGGCATTTTGAAAGCCACTTTGGCTTCTTGCAATGATCTTCTGAGTAAGCTGTGTTCAAACTTAGGGCAAATTCCAAAGATCTCAATACCTTTACAATATCTTGTTCCTCTTTTCAATTTATATCTTCATTGCAATCCGTAACAATCTTTCTTCTATCTCAAATTAAAAACAAATAAATTTTAAGTAGATTCTTTTATATAGAAATTGATGAAAATTTCTCAGTCAGAACAAGACAGTAATTTATTTTTAAAAAGCGATGTTAAGTTAAATTTTTTTGAAGCTATTAATTCAGAAAACTGTTCAGCATTAATTGAATTGTTTACTATGTGATAAGTATCCTTTGATTTGCATAATAAAATCTTACATCACCGCATAACTTACTTTAAATATTCCCTGATAAAAGCAGATACAGTGGAACCCGGATATAAAAGAAACCAAATTAGAGCCTTGTGTTATAATGTAGATAAAATAGACCAAATCCGGATATAAGAGAGACCCGGATATAAGAGACTTCGTCTCCGGTCCCGACAACTCTTATATCCGGTTTACACTGTACTATAAGTTAAAATTCGCATTATATATGTATAACTTGAATATTTTAACAAATACATATGAAGTTTTAACAAATACATATGAAGTTTTTCAGGTCTTATTAAAAATGTGACACGTATGCGCGCAACTAAATTTCAGCGTTACAGAACCATTTGTCAGACGAGTTCAATCTGTATTGGTACCTATGTACGGTCACTATCACTATGCCAAATCACATGAAGAGTAGAATCACCCCCACTTATGAGAAACATACAAGGAGTGTGATATTGAATTAAGTAAAATTAAATAAATAATTTATTATTCATATTTCCAGCAATTGCTTGCCCACACCGGTTCTCATTGTTGGACATTGGCAGCACGTCTTCGCATGTCTCCAGTTATTCCCCCTCCCATTCAAACCAATGTTTTTAAGCAATTCCACCCTAGCAAGGTGGGAGTGCCACTAGCACGCTAGGGGTTACAGACGATTGAGAACAAGAGTAAAGAGGCGTGTTTGAGGAAAGGACGGGGAACAAGATCAAGGCATCAAATGTCGATTGACGTTACATTTGAATATTTGAAGATTATAGTTATCGGGAAAGCAAGCAAGGGGAATAGAGTTCCACAGACGAGAAGTGCGAGAGAAGAAGCTGTTTGAGTAGAAGAGACGGTTACATTTAACCGTTTGAACAGCGAAAGGGTGGGACCGAAATGCCAGCCCAGTAGCTCGCTTAAATTCAGGCAGTCTGGAAACCAGCGAAAGTAGCTCGTCGGAACATTTGCCGTGAAAATACTTGTAGAAGAGAAGGCACGTCTGTGAGAAAGCGACTGTAGAGTAGATGCCAGGTCAGGATTTATCACATTGAATATTCGTCTCTGGATTTTGTCGAGGACCTCGAGACGTACAGCGGGGGCAGCAGACCATATATGACAGCAATATTCCATAGAAGGATGGATGGTTGATTTATAGATTTGATGGATGGACTCAGACGAGAAAAACTTTCTGGCATGACATAGCCAACCAACTTTCCTTGCAGTAAATGAAGCCTTTGATTCAATTTAATTATTTCAACTCATGTCATCGGACAGCATGAGAGCAGTCAGGCTAACGAGTCGCTCTCGGGTAGTTGGAAATCAGCCATGGGTAACGGAAAGCACTTTCGTTTTGGAGGCATTAAAGTTTACAAGCCATTTCCAATGCCAGTCAACCACAGATTGGATATCCTTTTCGCCAGGTTAGTTTTGTCAACGATACCAGATTTACTACTGAGGCAGGAATAAATAGAAGTGTCGTTCACGTAGATGCCTTCTTGAGAACTGATGACATCGGGAAGGTCATTGATGAAGATCGGGAACAGTGTAGGACTCAAGATAGAGCCTTGAGGAACACAAGCGTTCGTGATAAAGAAGCTGGGGAAGAACCCGTTTAGGACGACCTTCATTTCACGGTTTGACAGGAATGATTGTAATGTGGTACAAGACATTTTTAAGCGCTGAATCTCGCTTCCACTTACGTACGGGTTATTAAATGCAAAAAAAAAAATGCACTTTTATATTATTATTACTTGTAATAGTATGCCAAAGCCGTCAAGGCATACCCACTAAAACTACGTGGTCAGCGCAGTGAAGAGATAATGTCTAAGAAAGAACGCCAGGAACCTGGCACCTGGTAAAGAGAATGATCTCCAACATTTGCTAACCTTTCGTGATTTGGGCCGGTAGATCTTTGCACTAATTACTAAATCATTTAAACTCGTTGAATTCCTCGGAACGTGTGTGATAGTTCTTATTGAAATGTGTTTGTTTAGTTTTTTTTGTTTTTGGTTTTTTTTTTTGGTTGTTTTTTTTTTTTACTTTCACTTTCTCTTTTTATTAATATAAACGGAAACAAATATCCCTCGGGTATAATAGGCATTATCGCTTAAGAATTTGCAGCTGCTAAATTTAACTTAGGCTCATTTTTCTATCCGGTTCATATCAGCTCAAAATATAAGAATTCATCTAATTTGCATTATCCCGAGATAACGCACGGACATGTTCACACCAAAACGCGATAAGTATGCAGTAGGAATTAGCTCAAAATAGAAGAAAACAAATAACATACACACACATTTCAAAGGTCCGTGACTATTTCTATATGGCGATATAAAATTATTATTACTTTCTTCTTGAGAAAGAACAAGTGACGGTGGGTGACAACGTAGATGTAAAGATATCCGTTGACGAAGTGGAGGCGGTTGAGTGGAATTGACAATAAGAAGAAAAAGAGGGGGTGATGTAATACTAAGAAGAAGAAATACAAGACGAAAAGGAAACAGAAGAAGAAATACAAGAAGGAAGAAATACAGTACGAAGAAGAAGAATAAATAGAAAAGAGGAAATACATGAAGAAGAAGAAGAAATAATAATAGAAGGAGAAATAATAATGGAAGAAATAAAAAAGAGAAAGGAAACATGAATAATGAAGAAATAAAAGACGAAGAGGAAATAGGAAGAAAAACATGAAATAAGAAGAAATAAGAAGAAAAGAAGAAGAAAAATAGAAGAAAAGAAGAAGAAGAAGAAATAATAGAAGAAGAAGAAGAAGAAATAATAGAAGAAGAAGAAGAAGAAGAAATAATAGAAGAAGAAGAAGAAGAAGAAATAATAGAAGAAGAAGAAGAAATAATAGAAGAAGAAGAAATAATAGAAGAAGAAGAAGAAATAATAGAAGAAGAAGAAGAAGAAATAGAAGAAGAAGAAGAAGAAATAATAGAAGAAGAAGAAGAAGAAATAATAGAAGAGAAGAAGAAATAATAGAAGAAGAAAAAAATAGAAGAAGAAATAATAGAAGAAGAAAAAAATAGAAGAAGAAGAAGAAGAAGAAATAATAGAAGAAGAAGAAATAATAGAAGAAGAAGAAATAATAGAAGAAGAAGAAATAATAGAAGAAGAAGAAAAATAATAGAAGAAGAAATAATAGAAGAAGAAATAAGAAGAAATAATAATAGAAGAAGAAATAATAATAGAAGAAGAAATAATAATAGAAGAAGAAATAATAGAAGAAAATAATAATAGAAGAAGAAATAATAATAGAAGTAATAATAGAAGAAAATAATAATAGAAGAAATAATAGAAGAAGAAATAAATAATAGAAGAAGAAATAATAATAGAAGAAATAATAATAGAAGAAATAATAGAAGAAGAAAAATAATAGAAGAAGAAGAAATAATAATAGAAGAAATAATAATAGAAGAAGAAGAAAAAATAATAGAAGAAGAAGAAATAATAGAAGAAATAATAATAGAAGAAAAATAATAGAAGAAGAAATAATAATAGAAGAAATAATAGAAGAAGAAGAAATAATAATAGAAGAAATAATAAAATAATAATAGAAGAAGAAGAAATAATAGAAGAAGAAATAATAGAAGAAGAAGAAATAATAGAAGAAAAATAATAATAAGAAGAAATAATAGAAGAAGAAATAAGAAGAAATAATAATAGAAGAAATAATAAAGAAGAAATAATAGAAGAAGAAATAATAATAGAAGAAATAATAGAAGAAGAAGAAATAATAGAAGAAGAAATAATAGAAGAAGAAGAAGAAATAATAATAGAAGAAGAAATAATAATAGACGTAATAATAGAAGAAATAATAATAGAAGAAATAATAATAGAAGAAATAATAATAGAAGAAATAATAATAGAAGAAGAAGAAGAAATAATAATAGAAGAAGAAGAAATAATAATAGAAGAAATAATAATAGAAGAAATAATAATAGAAGAAATAATAATAGAAGAAGAAGAAATAATAATAGAAGAAAAATAATAATAGAAGAAATAATAATAGAAGAAAAGAATAATAGAAGAAAAATAATAATAAGAAGAAGAAATAATAATAGAAGAAGAAATAATAATAATAATAAGAAGAAGAAATAATAATAGAAGAAATAATAATAGAAGAAGAAGAAATAATAAATAGAAGAAGAAGAATAGAAAAGAAATAATAGAAGAAAAATAATAATAGAAGAAGAAATAATAATAGAAGAAGAAATAATAATAGAAGAAATAATAATAGAAGAAATAATAATAGAAGAAGAAATAATAATAGAAGAAGAAATAATAATAATAGAAGAAGAAATAATAATAGAAGAAGAAGAAATAATAATAGAAGAAATAATAATAGAAGAAGAAAAATAATAGAAGAAGAAATAATAATAATAGAAGAAGAAGAAATAATAATAGAAGAAGAAGAAATAATAGAAGAAAGAAATAATAATAGAAGAAGAAGAAAATAATAGAAGTAAAATAAGAAGAAGAAATAATAATAGAAGAAATAATAATAAAGAAGAAATAATAGAAGAAGAAGAAGAAGAAGAAATAATAATAGAAGAAGAAGAAATAATAATAGAAGAAGAAGAAGAAATAATAATAGAAGAAGAAGAATACAGAACGGATAGAAGAAGAAATACAAGACAGGATATTAAAAATGTTCACGAACTAAACATAGTTTTCACATTAAAAATGGGTACAGTTCTGATTCCCGTTAAGACTTGCCGCATGCATTTGTCTATTAATTTGCGGAGAGGCGACTTTTAGCAGTCATTCCCCGTTAGTGAAACCAACATTTCCGCTCGCAACAGATGAAATTAACATTGCCCCTATCTTTGACAATGACAGCAGTGAAACAGACAAAAAGTAGCTGATATCTATGCCTGTAATTTTTTCAATAAATGCAGTGCTTGTCAGTGATTTAAACGCTTGTTTAGACCGCAGATATAACTTTCTTTTCGATCGTACAGTTGTGAATATGATGACGCACGTGGTTGGAAAAAGGTAAAAAAAATTCTCATGTACAGTACGCATCCTTAACTTTTAGCTTTAAATATCTGAAAGAAAATTCGTCTCATACACGAATAACTACGCATGCTAGTTATATAAACTGGGCTACCTGGGACATGATTTAATAAGCCTGTCTTTCATTGGTTCTCTTAATTGGGCAACAACTGGACATTTCTAGACACAGGAGAAAATATTGGATTTTTACCCCCACTGCAGTTATGGCTTAGAACCATATCACGTCGAAACATTGGTTCCCGTACGATCACCGAAGTTAAGCAACGTGCTCGGTCAGTAACTAGATTGGTAACCGTTTGGAAATACCAGATGCTTGAATGTGCGGATGGTGTAATGGATAAGTATTCGGATTTTTGGAAATAGAAGAGACGAGTTCCAATTCCATTCTATTTCATTATCTTCACTTTCGCGCAAATACACTTCTCCCCCCCCCCCGCCAAGCTTTGGGTTAATTAGCAAAACTTGTATAATTATGGAGGAGGAACAGTGGAGTACTGGATTGAGGAATCGGAGAGTCGAGTTCGAATTTCAGTCGAATCCTCTTCTTCTCCCTCTCCAGCTATGGGTAAATAGCAGGACAGACCGGGTTCTATAGCCTTGGATGGCCACTGGTCTAGCGCAAAAGAAATGGCAACCTACTCTGGAAAAATATCTGCCTCGTCAGTCATGTATCGAAAGATCACGCATGGCACATAACTGACTGAGTCTATAGAGCAAAAGCCTGCTTGTCAAACTGTTTCCTATTCAAAGAAAAAACCTGCCTCGCCAGTCATATATCGAAAGGTACATGATCACCTAAGCCTGTATCACGCATGACACATACCTGACTCATTGTATAATTAAATCATTATTATCTCTAAAAATTCGTACTGGCTTTAAATAACCTGCAAAAGATTGATAACGCGTAAAAAACAAATCAACCGATCAATCAAACCCACTGCAATAAAAAACGTCTTAAGCGTCCACTTGTTTTACCAAGAAATTCTTGTTGTCCCCCGAATTTACCACCAGTCTACTACCGCTTCCTAAAACACTTTAATCTTGACCCCTTCAGGTCAAAGGTCAGTCGTTATCTATCCTACTTATCCTCCCAATATCCACTTACACCTATTTCTCTTCTTTTCAATTAAACACTTTACACCTCATAATAATTTTAACAGTAACTTTCTATTCTGAATGTCTCTCAAGCTCTGCCTTGGGTGATATTTCGTAGGCAGCCTATGCCATTATATGGTTAAAAAGAGCTGATATTTAGATGATTCATTGCTTTAGTTCCATCAGTTCAGACCTTTACTGCTAGGATCTGCCTTGTTACTTCCATGGAGTCGCATCACCCTTATTTCTTCCATTATAAATGCAATGAGAAAGTTCCACTCGGTTTCGCCTCAAGAACTGCTACTTTGTAGTACCGACTCCGACGTGGAAACTTTCTTCAACCCTACAAGCTTCTTCAAGTCAAAATGTCCGCTTCCTTTAACTTCTCTTCATATCAGACACATCATTACGATTTTTATTGTAATCCTCTACCTGAAGTGGCTCTAAAGCCTTAAATTTGGTGATATTTAGTAAAAAGAAAATCATCAAATCAGCTGCATTCATTTTCTTTATAAAAAAAACAATATAAAGAAAGAAAATGTGACGCCATCACACAAATATTACTAAAATTTATTACGAACTTATAACTGATTTACTCATATATGAAATTGATATTTTATTAGAGTTCTCACTGTTATTAGATAGTTTGTATTTTTTTATTCACGGATGAGTGTTTAAATATATTTTTTCTCTGTGATTATAGTTTACCTCAGCTTTTTGATAGATTTTTTTTCATCTCTGATTTCGTACACATCACTGAGCAATAAGCCATTCGGTAATGTAGCCTTTTCAAGGGAGATAATTCTCGTACAGTAAAAAAAATAATATAACAAATACACGTGTCTTATGAGATTCGTAGATAGAAATACTATGGTAATTCATTAAAACTCAAATGGGGGAAGCGAATATCAGTGTATAGAATTAAGTGTTATACACAGAAATTGACTTTGTTACAGAAATGCATTGAAAATCAGAAAGACGGGTCGTCATGAATTAATTACTGAAAGAATACAGCGAATATATGTGAAATGCAAATGCATCGTTAATGATTGTTTACGATAGAAATGCATTGAAAATCGGCAAGAAAAGACACTTGATTATCAGAAATTCGTGCAAGCATTACTGATAAAATATGGGTATCGCATGTAGAAAATAAAGACATGGCTTATGGTTAAATAATTTGAATGAATTTTAGATTTTATTCCAGCAATTCGGGAAAAACATAGTAACAGTCAATTCTAAGAAGACAGAATATATGCTTATCGGCCACAGCAACTTCCCAAGGTACAAACTGAAGATGGCAGACTCAAACAAGTACAGAACTGTCTGGGAATTATGATGAAGGAAAGTATGACACAGAAATCAGAAGATACGTCCCGAATAACGAAAAATGACCTCGAAATCTAAGCAAAATATTAAGAAATGTAAACATTTTTTTTAATTCAACACTCTTCTTTGTTTCTATGTAATATCAATATTTCTACATGGCAGAGAAAGCTAAACAATTTTCTCACCTATGAAGAAGAGACTGGAGGCTACAGAAATGCGTTTTACAAAAGAAAGCCGAGAAATACGATGTACAGAGCATTTGAGCAACGAAGATGTCTTAAAGAGAATGGAAATAAAAAGGACACATAAACAGAATCAGAAAGTGACAGTTGAAATGTCAGGAACGTATGATGAGGAAAGAAAGCTTGAAGAATTTGACACGCATAGCACATGCTCAAGGTAAGAGTGGTAGAGGGAAACAGCAAATAAAATACCTAATGAGCTTGTCTAAATGGATGTCAGATCAGAGGGTAAGAAGGATAATAAACTAAAAAAAACATAGCTGCAAAAGAAAAGGAACTTGTGGATAACCATCATTGCCCACATCGGTAAAGGAGATTTCGTAGAGGAAGAATTACTTTGGAAATCAGGTAAAAATGGTCAGGAATTGATGCTAGGATTTTGGACATAAGAATTAAGCGATACATCTTTATTAGTAATAATAAAGCACTTCATGGTCACCATGATAGTGGCAGTTTTGGAAATAAGTGAATTACTTGCTCGAGTGTCAATAAATTCATGAAGTTATTTATGAGTCGTAATACTCTTAAAAGAGCCATGATATAATGCACCCTATCACCTCTCTGATAGACAAATATATCTCTCGTGTATCGATTGGCTGTCTTCTTTCTCCTCCTCTTTGAATCAGATCTCTTTATGTATGCATTAGTCAATATCAGTGTGTGTTTACCTGCATATATAAGATATGGTATGTGAATCTTTAACATTAATAAAGGTCAACATGGATGTTATTTAATCTCTTTGCTTCGTCCTCTACCTTTATATATGTATAAACTAGACTGGCTTTCCAATTTGCACAGGAAATTTGAATAAATGCATATTAAAAGTGTTTGAACAGAGATATTGCACAGTGCCTGCCAAATTTTGCGGACTTGAAAATGTTCCAATCTAATATATGAGTTGGTTCTAATGTCTAGCACCGATTTCAAATTTTAATATCTAAATGAATCCGGGAAAATCTTAGGCGAAAATTCAGCATATAAAGTTGAGTGCTTAGTATTATTTTAAAAATTAATTTTTTGAAAAGTATGTTTGCACGATTATAAAGGGTGTTTCATTAAGACGGATTATATATAAGGGTGCTTCATTAAGACGGATAAAAGTCAGCAGTAAATGAATCAGCGTTATTGCTGGGAATTTATTTACTTTCCTATTGGTTCATGTTATTTAAGTTATGGTAATTATGTGTGAAAAAAATAATATCCTTTCCCATTGAATGAAGGAAAGAGATTATGTTGGAAAATAAATATTTGGTGTGTAAAAGAAACGTGCTTTTCAGCAGTCTTCCTTGCTGCTAGAGCAGATTGTTGCCCTCGATAAAAGTTTGACGATAGCCAGATTTGCAAAATGTAAAAGAATCTTGCATATAAAAATAAGACGTGAAATCAACAATTTAATAGATATGGATAACACTTTATATATATATATATATATATATATATATATATATATATATATATATATAAAAAGGGACAAAAAATATTTTTATGTTTAACGTCTTTATAGATAATTAAACATAAAAAATGAATAAATGTCGGACTTGTCCATTTCTTTTTGATGTTTAATTTGATACGCCAGAGTTATAGATGTACAGATTCATGGAAGATTGAAGTTTAAAAAAAAAAAAGAACGTTAAACATAAAAAATGTCTTTAATAAATAAATTGTTTCATTAAATAATATAACAAGTTTGTCTATTTTTTTATGTATATATATATATATATATATATATATTGATATATTTTTAATTCAATCTAATTTTTTTCGAAATAAGCCATTATCAAAGATGAAAAATTACACTCACAATATATTATGCATTACAAGGACAAGAAAGATGATAGTCTGTTTCTGTTTATTGATTTTCATAAACACGAAAGATATTTTTATGTTTTCAACGTTTTTACGGTTTTCAACCATTTGATAATTATTTAGAGCTGAAAATATTTGGCTACAAAATTTAAAAAAAAAAAGAACAGTTAAACATAAAATGTCTTTCATAAATAAATTGGTCAAGCACCTGACTTTGTCCAAAATGGAAGTTTGTTATCAAATGGTATGACGTCATTTGTTTACATTTGATACGCCATGAAGACAAACCATTAGTTAAAACACAGGCAATGTACGAGATTCATGGAAGAAGTTTATAAGTCTGAGTAAATTAGCGACCTTGCCAACCCACGAACGTTAAAATTTTTATTTTTTTAAAATGTCTTTAATAAATATATTCATACATGTTTCATTAAATAATATAGACAAGTGTTGTCTATTTATTTTATGTAAATACTTTTCATAACGTCTGATACGCTTAATAACATTATCATTAAACGAAGAAAGAAAATCACAATATTGATACATATATTTTAATTCAATCTAAGTTTTCGCCGTACATAAGCCATTATCAAAGATGAAAGATTACAGTACAATATATTATGCATTACAAGGACAAGAAAGTGATGATAGTCTGTTTCTGTTTACATGGATGATTTCCAAGCAACGATAAACACGTGCATATAAGACGCTGCAAGAACATGTATGAATGAAAAAATGCTGCCTAAATACACACAAATATATATATATAGCCCCTCCATAATGAGAGGTACTGTTTGGGAGAGACGACTACTTGGACGAGGTTACGAGAGCACATTATATTACCTTCGGCATTAATAGAACAATAGTCGGTTTTGTCAAATGAAAAAACGTTTTCTCTTACATGTATGTACTCTGTAGAATGAAGTTTCTTTGTTTTAACCAGTAACATTGAAGAAATAACTCCCTGTATTTATCGTGACATTATCATCAAATTTGAAGGGTCCTATAATTTGAATCCCTCCAACACTAAACTAAAACATTCACACCATCCATTTTCCATGGTGATGTCTATTTTTTCACTAGGAAATTGGGCTGTCAATTTTATCTACTATAACTCTATATTTATAACTAAAACGTATTGACAAAGAAATTAGATTTCAAATCTTCCCCCAACATGCGCATGTCGCTTTCTTTGCATAAAGGTGATAGTACGCTTACTTTCATGTCTTTAGCTAGTGTTCTTTGTATTCTGTATCTGAACCTTCTGTTTGCTTTCACAAAGCCAACTTCTTCAAATATTTATATTCATTTCTTACTGTTTCGATTATTTCTCAAACCTCTTTTTATGACAATGTAAAGCCAGTTTTTATTCTTGTTCTTAGCTTACCAAAGTTCTCAGATTTTTCTTTTCGATTCTTCCTTTATCTTCTATAGGCATTCTGCTTCTTTTGCAACTGTTAACATTGTGTTCCCATTGCACAGTAACTCGATAATTTTATTTTATCTTGTTTCTCTTTAGAGATTATATCTTTCTTACGGCCCACAGCAATCTGTATGCATCTGGAAATAAATAAAAACAAAATAAATGCTGTAACTGCATAGGTGGTAGAGAGCTTCTATCTTCAATTGACAATCAACATCTGAAAATAATAGTCGAAAGAAAACCCGCATCAAAGCATCAAAGAACAATGATGAGTGTCAGCATTTCTACATTATCGGACCATCTCAAGAAAATTGGCAAGATAAAGAAGTTTGATAAATGGGTTCTGTATGAGCTCGGTGAAAATGAAAGAGTTCGGCATTTTGAAGGGCTGCATCTGAGAAATTCAAATGATCAATTTCTTGATCAAATTGTGATTTATGCTGAGAAATGGAGCCCTTATGACAATCGTAAGCGATCGGCTCAATGGTTTCATCAGGACGAATGACCCATTTTAAAAACCGAAATTGCACCATGTTGTAGCATACATACAGACGATAATTCATATAAATACAATAGTAAATACTGTATGTTGGTCTAGAGTTGGAGATTCATCTCCAGCTGTGCTGGTCAAACTCTCTGCTACCGTGAGGATACCGAAGGGCAAAGTCTCGTCTCGGGAAACAGCTACCCGATCCCGTTTTATACGGGATCTACAGGGAATTTAGGCCTACGGGCTCGGACAAGCCACATTAAATTTGGCCTTGTGCCACATCTGACCGAGTGGGACGTTTGGTAGATATCCTAGAGTTGGCGATGCATTGTGGAATTCACTTGACTGAATTCTTGCAGTTGACTACTTCTACGCGCCGCTGGCGAATCTTATGTGCTGTTCTTGTCCTAAGTATTATTGTTCATACCAACCTTCGTTTACTATTCAGTATCCTTAGGTTACAACACCAGTAGAAGATTATGGAGATCGTCTGGTGGTTCTCAGTTGAGGTTTTCCATTATAGTTTTCTGGAATCTAACCAGAGAATAACCACCGGAATTTACCGCCAAGAACTGCATCAAATGCGATCGGTCTTGGTTAATGGACGAGGTTCGATTCTACTTTATGGCAATGCTCAGTCAGATATTCATAAAATTTAGGTACGAGACTTTGCCACATACACCTATAGTAACCTGCTCTCTCGCCAACTGACCATCACTTTTTCAAGCAGCTCACAATGTTTTGAGCTAATCCCGTTGCAAAAAGATGCAGAAACTGCATATCAGAGATTTATTGGCTTCCAAACCATTAGAAGTTCACCGTAGAATCTTAAATAATATTATGATTCAATGTCAGCAATGTATAACTGTTCAAGATTACTATTTTGATTTAAATACTGCTTAAATACATTAATTCAGAAATAAAAGTTGATATTAAAATCGGATATTCTTTTCCGAACGACCTAATATATTTCCTTTCGAGGATATTAGCCGGTAGATGTTAATTTCATTGTTTACAAATAAACAGGAATTGATGGTTTAATAAACTTAGTTTGCCCAATGGCACAAGTATGGTGTATCTAGTGAGGATCGAACTAATTACTTTGTAGTTACGTCAACCAGACTAGCTAACTAACCGTTTTATCCCAGGCCGAGTCGTCCCAGTCGCTATCTTTAGTGATCTATATTTAAATTTGTTACTTGATTTCCACAAATTCAATGCATAATTGAATTGAATAGTTTTTGATTTCTAATTTGTTATTCTGATCTTGAATTCTTTTAATGAAACGACAATTACGTTGATAGAGCTAATAGTCAAAACAAAAACCATCTCATGAGACCGAATGTGTAGACAATCGAATAGTTGCTTAATGGACTCGGTCTGTCTCGACAAATTCATGATTATTATTAAATAATCTTCTTTTAAATCTCAGGTTTACATGTACAAGATGATTGTCTACAATACTTAAAGTATTGAGCTTTTATGTGATTATTTATAAATCGTTGTAGAGTATCTAAAACGTTAGCTATCCGATTTTAAAATTATTACTGGGATTTACATCGACCTTTTTACATTTATTTTTTTCTTTTATAATGATGTAAGACTAGTAATAAATCAGTATCAATAATAGTAAAAATACGTAATATAAGGCCCAAGAAACACTTAAACGTCACCTTCCTTGAAACATTTGAACCTGTTTTGTGCCACAAGTTCCTTGACAGTTTCTAGGTTTTCTATATTAATTCCTGTTGCGAGTGTCCTTTGCATTTAGTCGGGTTTCGTTTTATTCACAGGGAGCATAAAATGGCTATAATTGTAATAGTTTCACTATTTATTTTGAAAGCTGTAAAATAAAGAATAAACAATTAATGGTTACATGTTATATGGAAATAAAGAATCAACACTTTTGCAACTTTTGGACAACTAGTTATTTCAAAATAATGATATAGTATGGAGATTGAAGTAACGTCTAGCGACCCGGACTGAGGAATCAAAGAGCAGACTTCGAGCAGCATTCGAGTTCATTACATTCACTTACGTATTAATATCAACGTATGAATTCATGTCTTTCTCCCAGCTATGGATAAATAGCATAATATACCGGGGCCTATAGCCTTGTTTGGCAACCATTATACAGGGCCCTATAGCTTTGTTTGGCAACCATTATACAGGACCCTATAGCCTTGTTTGGCAACCAATATATAGGGCCCTATAACCTTGTTTGGCAACCAATATATAGGGCCCTATAACTTTGTTTGGCAACCAATATACAGGGCCCTATAACTTTGTTTGGCAACCAATATACAGGGACCTATAGCCCTGTTTGGCAACCAATATACAGGGACCTATAACTTTGTTTGGCAACCAATATACAAGACCCTAGAGCCTTGTTTGGCAAGCAAACTCTGAATTCAAACCAGCCTGGAGATGGTTAGGCTCCTTTAAACTGTCTTGTCCACTGCTCTTGTAGCTGCAGTAGATGTAGTATCCCTACGACCCTAAGGGGTGAAGGGAATAGGAATCGTGGTAATTTGCCAAAAATCACCAGTGAACCTTCTGAAAAACCTTATCAGTGAAACCGATAGAGGGTTAATAAATGAGATTATTATAAAAGAGAGAGAAAGAGGATGTAAGAAGTATGTGTTATGAGAATGTTATTAGAGAGATTAATTAAAGATTACAGTTGTCCAGGAAGCAACTTCTTGGGATATTAAAAGAAAATAACCTGAGACTTGTACTGGGGGAAAAAACAATAATAAAAAGGTTTAATAGTATAAGAAGAATAGTGAAACTGCTTCAGCCACCGCCCCACGACGCCAAAGAAAACCCAACAAAGAAAGCTACTTAATTTAATGAAAGTTTTTAATAATATGTAATGGACTGAAAAGAAGTAAGGGCCAATCGCCTGTAATCGATCATCGAGTTTGCTGTTCGAAATAAAAGGATTTTTTTAAATTATTTTTATCTATTCTATTTGAGCAAGTCCGGGTGTTGGTGAAGGGATAGATCGATGTGAGTCATTGAGAGTAGGTTAATTTCAAACTAATTCTTCTTAAAGCGTGACCTTAAATCGATGCTGGTTTAAAGCAAAAAATGTAATTAATATTCCATCATTATCATTTCACACACACACAGACACACACATATATAATATTTGTATTTTTAATCGGTATCACCCTAAGCAAGGCAGACCAGCCACTAACACGCCAGGGGTTACAGAGTGTGGAAGATTTAGAAAGAGAAAACTTAGTAATGAGTAGAAAGATAAAAGGCCAATCAGAAGGACGATTGGTCTTGACATTGCATTAAAATGTTTGTAGATTAAATTTGCTTGGAATGCATGGGACCGGAAGGGAGTTCCACAAGCAAAAACTGCGAAGAAAGAAACTGTTAGCATTGAAGATATGGCTACATCTAGTTAGCTCAACTGTAAATTGATGAGATCTAGACGCCAGTCTAGTACTGAGCTTAAATTCAAAAAGTCTAGATACCATAGTGAAGAGCTCATTCGTGCAATTACCATGAAAGTATTTATAAAAAAAGTCACATAGAGACAACCTTACGGCGGTAGGCAATATATATATATATATTATAAATTAACTGATTTAAAATGTTTTTTTCGCTACACAGTATTAACCATGTTTCAAAAATGAATGTTTTAATTTAATTACAAAATTAAATTCGAAGCTTTCAGCTTCCATTTTTGAAACATGGTTAATACTGTTAGCGAAAAAAACATATTTTAAATCAGTTAATTTATAATATTAATGCTCTGCAAATTTACATTAAGCACTATTTTGTGAAAGATAAAAATATCAATAAGAACACCAGATTACATATCTTACTCTTCTTTCTTTTTATTTAAATGCATATATATGTATGTATTCTGTTTATACGTTATTTTTATAGATACAAATATTTAAGTAAATGCTCTGTTTATAATAAACAGTACTGACAACATTTACCGGCTTAAATTTCCGAGAAAAAGTTTTCTTCGACAGGAATTGAAACTGTATCCTACACGGAACAGTCATGGTATAGGATGTCAAATCCTTGTATCCTATACGGTTCCGTATAGGATACAAGGATGGGTTTAGAGAGATAGAGAGAGAGAGATGGATGTGAAGTGACAGAGAGATAGACAGACAGAGAGAGAGATGGATGTGAAGTGACAGAGAGAGATAGACACAGAGAGAGAGAGAGATGGATGTGAAGTGACAGAGAGAGATAGACAGAGAGAGAGAGATGGATGTGAAGTGACAGAGAGAGATAGACACAGAGAGGAGAGAGATGGATGACACAGAGACAGAGATGGATGTGAAGAGACAGAGAGATGGATGTGAGTGACAGAGACAGACAGAGAGAGAGAGAGATGGATGTGAAGTGACAGAGAGAGAGAGAGACAGACAGAGAGAGAGAGACAGAGAGAGATGTGAAGTGACAGAAGAGGAGATAGACACAGACAGAGAGAGAGAGATGACACAGAGAGAGACAGAGAGGGATGTGATAGACACACAGAGAGAGAGAGAGATGGATGTGAAGTGACAGAAGAGAGAGAGAGATGGATGTGAAGTTACACACAGAGAGAGAGAGAGAGGATGGATGTGAAGTGACACAGAGAGAGGAGAGATGGATGTGGATGAAGTGACAGAGAGAGAGAGAGAGATGGATGGATGTGACACAGAGACAGAGAGAGAGATGGATGGAGACACAGAGAGAGAGAGAGAGAGAGATGGATGTGAAGTGACACAGAGAGAGAGAGAGAGATGGATGTGAAGTGACACAGAGAGAGAGAGAGAGAGATGGATGTGAAGTGACACAGAGAGATAGACAGAGAGATGGATGTGAAGTGACACAGAGAGAGAGAGAGAGATGGATATGAAGAGACTGAGAAAGAGAGATGGATATGAAATGACCTGCCTGGATATTGAAATCCTTGTTACTATGTCAGCAAATTGACGAACCAAAGCTTTAGCCGATGCTGTAACCTAGAAAAATTTACTGAATGAAGAAGAACCAAACGGAGATTGGAAATGAAATGTTAATCTTTATAACATCAACAAAATACAATACTCGCCAGCGACATGAAATAGGTAAACCACTGCTAATGATGGACTACTTAGCATATTACCCCCACTTACGCATTTATGAGGATTGGCATATGCCCATTAATGTTCTTAGGTACGGTATATAACAGTTCGCTAGGCTATTGTTCCGTGAGTATTAGACGAGGTATCCCTTGATATATTCACCGAACAAGAACACTCCATCGTCGCAATTTAGATAAATATTTCAGTTTAGAATTCGCTAAAAGTTACTCGGATCGAAAAGCATTTGACGAAACTCCGAGAGCACAACAGCCGAACCATTGTGACAACAGTCCATATAGCAATAATATAAACAATATATATAAAACCAGATATTCTTTAATATCTGTCTATGTTTCTGAAACTAGAAAAATCTACCCTGGTGAACGAAATAAAGGGCTCAGTTCGAAATTCCAATCACCTGAAGAAGACCGGAGCGTACATCGACCGAAACGTCGGGAATATGGCGATAAAGATGAGGACAGCAGTCCGAACAATGTAAATAATGAAAACAGATATACTTTGGGAAAGACAATGTTTTGTTTTTTTTTGGGGGGGGGTTAGAATTCTCATAATGTTCAGTTACTACGGCAGCCTTCATCATTGTTTGGCATCGAAGATCGTTTTACGAACTATGCTAAATTTCAAATCCAGCGGTAGTTAATGACTTCAGTGGAATAACCCCCCAGTACTTTTATCGTGACAGTAGAAAGTGCTTTAACAGAAGACGGGAAATGTGGCATTGAAATCCGAAATTATGTAATATCAGTCCACCGTACGGTCGAGTAATATATAGCGGCTCGGATTGAGGAATCGGAGAGCCGAGTTCGAATTCCAGTCGAATCCATTACATTCCTTTTCGTGCTGTTACCCTTGGGAAAGATATGAATTCTTTTTTTTTTTTTTTCTCCCCAGCTATGAGTAACTAGCAGGATGGACCGGGCTCTACAGCCTTGGATGGCAACTGGTTTACCGCAAAGAAAGAAATGGCAACCTACTGCGGGAAAAAATCTGCTTCGTCAGTCATGTCTCGAAGGATGCATGATCGCCTAATGATGGCATAACTGAATATCAGTGAATGCTGGACAATTTCCTCACTAATGAAGAGAATTGACCTAACAGAAATGTGTTTCTACGTAATATCGGTAAGAGGTCGTTTAACCTACTAAGCCGTATAATAAGGACAGACGACTGACAACATATCGTATTCAGAGGACTTACTGAACGCAAGTAGGAGAGAGAAAAGAAGCACACAACCTACCTAATAAATCTATGCAAATGGTTGGCAAAACATGAATTTAAAAGATACTGCAAAAAAAATAAACTCTACTAACGGCTACAAAAGCCAGAAAATTATGGAGAGTCATGATCCCCCATGTCTTGAAGGAACACGGCACATAGAAAAATATATATAGAGAGAGGAAGAGAACAATTGAATTAATTCAGTGATATAAAATACTTATCTCAAAAGCAAAAAATACAGACAACAATATTTTCCGAGGTAGGGGTATCATCTATAGAAAAGAATGTACAAACCCTATTTCTATACAAAATCAGGATAAATCTTATTTTAATGTGAACAGTGGGGGATGCTATATTTTCATAAATAAATTCGGATGTTTTTGTGCGAAAAAGAAAAGGCAATTGTACAGAACTGATATATGACAAATCTTTTTTTTTTTTAAAAAAAGACGTTTTTAGACACTTGAGAAAACCGAATGCTTCCAAAGATTTGGCAGATAGATCTCATGAGACTAACATCGAAAGAGAGGGATATGAAGCGAGAGAGAGTAATTGATGTGAAAAGAGAGAGAGAGAGAGAGATGGAAGAGAGAGAGAGAGTGAGATGGATGTAAAGAGAGAGAGAGATGAATGTGATGAGACACAGTGAGAGACAGATATATATCAATGTGAAATAACAGAGGCACAGAGAAAGAGATGCGTATGAAGAGACTGAGAGAGAGAAAGAGAGATGGTTATGAAGAGACTCAGAGAGAGAGATAGATAGATATGAAGAGACTCAGAGAGAGAGAAATAGACTGAGCATGAGAGAGAGAGAGATGGATATGAAGGGACTCAGAGAGAGAGAGAAATAGACTGAGCATGAGAGAGAGAGATGGATATGAAGATACTCAGAGAGAGAGAGAGAAATACTGAGCATGAGAGAGAGAGAGATGGATATGAAGGGACTCAGAGAGAGAGATAAATAAACTGAGCATGAGAGAGAGATGGATATGAAGGGACTCAGAGAGAGAGATAAATAGACTGAGCATGAGAGAGAGATGGATATGAAGAGACTGAGTGAGAGGGAGATGAATAGATACATAGTAAGATATTATTAGCAAAGGTTTTATTAACTTTTACTTTTATTATCGGGGGCGAAACAATATATTTCTGGAAGATAACGCTTTTTAAGCAAACAGACTTTGTAATTAAAGTGCTCAATATTTATAGATAGAGCATTAATAGCCGCAAATAAAATTAAATGTTTGTCTTATCATTCTCTACTCGAACTTTTGCGGATATAATATGCACTCGCCAGAGTTTTGATTGTAAAATTTAATTCATATTGAAAATAATCTCAATTTTATTATCAAACCAACTAACAATTAGATATCCCCCAAATTCCAAATAGGAAAATAGAAATCGAAAATTTCATTTCATTTTTTTTTTTTTTTTTTTTTTTACCAGACTAAAATATAAACAGACAGATAGATAGATAGATAATGGAGAGAGTGTGAGAAAATAAAAAGGAAATATCACCAGTCCGCAAATGCAGTTTATTACCAGAACATAAGATTGTGTTGCACCAAAGCT
Source organism: Acanthosepion pharaonis (assembly GCA_903632075.3). Classification (NCBI taxonomy): domain Eukaryota; kingdom Metazoa; phylum Mollusca; class Cephalopoda; order Sepiida; family Sepiidae; genus Acanthosepion; species Acanthosepion pharaonis. The sequence goes on along the minus strand of CAHIKZ030000158.1, from coordinate 3,055,865 downwards.
CCTAGATTTTGCTGCTCATTAAAAATAAGTTAGCCTTTAGAAGTTCCAACCAAAATATTCTATGTCCTTGTTTTGTTATAATCCTCTTTGAGAGAGTTATTTTTGTTTACTGGGATTATAAAAGGACACTATATGCGAACCTTGTATTCTCGTTGAATAAAGCTTTCTTAAAGCCTACACCTGCGTACCTTTCTCATTACAGTCCTATTAATTTCATTAATATTTACTTATTTTCCAGTTTTCCGCTCGCCTCAGTGTTTGTCCGACTAATTTTGATTCGATTCAATTTTCTTACATGTTTTTTATCTCCTCCAATATTTTCATATCTTAGCATACACGAACAACATTTCTGGCTTTTATATATTGTACCTTAAGTGACAATATCTCCTCCATAATACAAATGTATGTTACATATTTGGATCATTGTATTGGAGTTCCCTTTACTGTCCATGGAATGATTTTTTTACCCAAACAAATTTCAACGAAATGTCTTTTTATTGAAACAATTTTTTTTTTATCATACGAACTTTTATTAAAACGATTTTCTTATGAAAAGACGTTTTATAGAAATTATTTTTTTATCGTTCACCGATATTTGGGAAATAACATTTTATTGAAACGATTTTTTTATAAAACGATTTTTATGGAAAACAATTTATTGAAACGACTTTTATCGAAAAATGTACACTTTTAATAAAGTGATTAAAAAAAAAAAAAAAAAAAAAAATATTCGCCATATTTCTGACTTTATTAATACTTTAACCCCCGGTATGTTTATTCATAAAATTATGAAAAAAATTAAGCCAGTAAAAACAAGACAAAAAAAAAAACTCTTTGAAGAAAGAATATCTTCTTCTTCCGTCCTTGTCAGTCAGTTATGTGCCAGGCACGGTGGAAGAATGGATAGCGGCTTGGATTGAGGAATCTGAGAGCCAGTCGAATCCATTACATTCACTTACGTACTAACACCCTTGGGAAAGGTGTGAATCCTCTTTCTTCTCCCTCCAGCTAAGAGTAAATAGCACGACAGAGTGGGTTCTATAGCCTTGGATGGCAACTAGTCTAGGAGAAGGAAAACTCTGAATTCAAACCTGCTCTTAGAGGAGGGTGAATAGAGTCTCTCTGAGCCTTGGTTGGCAATCCATTTAGTGTTGGTGTCACGATAAAAACACCCTTGATAGCCCTAGCGAAGCATCACGAATTCAGCTATTTGACAAGATTATGAACTACACCAATCAAAGTATTGGTGAGTTCAATCTCGGCTGAGGCCGCAAGATGTGCCATGCGTCATACATGCATGTATCTTTCGATACCCGATTAATCAGGCAGATTTTTCCCCGCAGTAGGTTGCCATTTCTATCTGCAGTAGACCAGTTGTCATCGATGCTATTTTGGGAGGGGGAGAAGAAGATTCATATTTTTCCCAAAGGGATTAGCACGTAAGTGACTGGAATTCGAACTCGGCTCACCGATTCCTTAATCCGAGCCGCTATCCATTACTCCACCGATGTTGGAAATTTAATGCCACTACGCTTTAAATTCAAGTGTTTATTTCTATTTTACTTCATTAATCATTTATGTTTAGTTTTAATTACATTTGTTATCTGCTTCCTTAGTATATTATTGCAACTGACCGAATGCTTTTATTAATTTGGGATGCTGAACTAAAATATTCAAAGATTGACATTTACGTATCAAAAAAAATAATAACCCCTTTCTGCTTGAAAACGGTAATTTCAAAACGAGGTTTGCTTTCAAAAATAGCTTTCTATGAAAAGTCGTTTTACTAACAGACGTGATACCCAAATACTCAGACATATTGTCGTTCGTATCTGACGAAGCCAAAATTTAGATAAAACCAACAAAACAGAAATATTTATCAGCATATTTTGTGAGGTGCATGGAAGCCAAATGAAAACAGAAATTAATACCACGGAAATTTTCAGGACGTATCATGAGGAAAGACGGTTTGAAAAATTTAATACTCACAAGGCGTATTGATTGAAAGCACACGTAAATTACCTAATGACTTAGTGTGAACGTATCGGAGAAGAGGTACAAGACATGATAAAGAGAGTTACACGGAATAGGACGTAGTGGAGAGCTACGATCGCCCTGAAAGTGTTAGATAATAGTTTAGCAGACTATTATTTTTCAGAGAATTGTATTTCTGCGCTGACTTCTTCGTTTTGACCTTTGAGGTCAGATACAGTGAAACAGTGGAAGTCGATTTTGATTGGCTAAGTTATCGTGGTAAAAGATACATAGGGAATGGGATTTCAATGAGTCGAGTCTTAAACCTCGAAGAATATAGACATATTTCTTCGAGTCTGGGAAGCGGCTTCCCAGTGGGGCGAGAGAGCGACCCCCACCCACAGCCGGAAATGTATACTTCGACGTGTTGAATAAAACAGTTAAGTTAAAATTCTTCTGTTGAAATTCTCTTTTATCACCAAACTAAAACCAACTAGAGATCACTATCTGCGAGTAAGATAAAGCAACGTCAATATGAGTGAATCAAGACCATTGCTCCACGACGAAGACCCCCACCAAGGGGATATACAACAAAAGGACACGTCATATATAGTGATTTTCTAAGCCTGGTTTAGATGTGGCACATGGCCAAAAGTATGGGGCACCTAGTGAGGATCGAAGTCACTCGTAATTGATCTAGCAGGACAAGGTCGAGGTGCCCTAGGACACGTCATATATATATATATATATATATATATATATATATATTACTTACATTATTCGGACTATTGTCCTCATCTTTGTCGCCATATTTATCACTGACATCCATCAAACGTGGAACTAGAACAGTCTACCCCGGTGAGCGAAATAAAGGGTTGTTCGAAATTCCAACCACTTGAAGAAGGCCGGAGTGTACAATGGCCGAAACGTTTGTGATAAATATGGCGACAAAGATGAGGACAATAGTCATAATAATGTAAATAATGTATATAATACCTCATCTCATATATATATATATATATATATATATATGAGAAAAATATATAGAAAATAGGAAGGAACTGGTTAGGTAAAAAATCCAAAGTCCCTTAGTATTTTTAGCTATTATTTTTAAAAAATAGTGCTCGATACAAAAGTAGAGCATAAATATAATTATTTATTTAAAATATGATTCCAAATCGCTACATAAGAGGTCTCATGTTTCAAAACAAGAGCCGAAAACTTCAATATAATCCTTTAAATTAAATTGAGTTGAAATTAAAATGGGCTCCGTTCCATCTTCAAACGAAATTTTTGTTGGAATAACGAATATCTGAAATTTACTTGTTTTAAAAATTGAAATCAAAATCCCCATGGTAACAGCTAGGACGAATTGTCTAAATTGGGTAGGCGAATGTAGGGTGTTAATAATAAGTAGCGGTATAGAGATACTTTCAAGGTGTCAAGTCAGGGAAAGTTGGGGTGTCAAAATGAAACGGAAGATGTATTAATCTTCGTTTAGTTTGCTAGTCTATGGATATTTATTTATTTATTTTATTTTATTTATGAAAGGGATTGTGCATATAAAAAAGAAAAACTTTCGTAACGTTTGTTTTTTGACGACTTCATAAAGGGTTATATTTTATGTAAGGTATTTAAACTACTAACTTGGGCTATGGATTATGAAGGGTGTTATGTTGTATGCATGTTTGTAGTTAATTATTCCTACTATGAATCTGATGATAGGGCTCTTTGTTAAACAAGTTATATAATTTTTTTTTTTATCTAATAATTCAAACCAAAAATCTGATGATGCCTACAGAAAACCGTTAACTCGTGTCTATTATTTAATAGATTATTATTATTTAGAAGTTTAATAATGTGTAATTTTTCATGGAGGCACAAAGGGCATGGGTCATCCCAAGCTTTACATATTCTAGCCATGTCAATAATTTTCCATTTAACTTTTGGTGTCTTATTTGTTTCCTTCAGGTGCCAAAAATATTTTGATAGTGAAGTCTGATTTCTTTTGTTTATATTATTAAAGGAGCACTTATGCTGTCTCCATCTATCTTTAAAAATTATTCTTCGTGGACCCAATGTATATCATATTAGTGCTAGGGCTCTCTGTGGATGAAATAGTACATTGGTATACCACAGAATTAATACAACATTTATTTTCTAATGGGCAGTCTTCTGGGTTTCTACAGTTACATAATTTTCCTTTTATCGTCTGATTTAAGTGCAGAGTTTTTATTAATACTGTTTTGGCATGGGGTTTGTTCAAGATCTTATTATTGTGTTTTTTTATTATGCGTTCAAGATTATCAGAGCAGCTGTAGCTTAATTTTAGGGTGTTCTTATTAAATATATTACTAAGCTTACTATTGGTGGGGAAGTGTTTATTAATTAGAGCTAAGAATTTCTGTCCTAGTTTAATACTAACTCTTTGGTTGAACGGAGGGGTGTACCAAATGATATTTCTTTTTCTGTTTTTTTCCCCATGTCCAGTGTAATTTTCTCTGTAGTTAATGTTAGCATTTTTATAACCACTATTTTTTAGGGCAGTGTTATAGAAGCTATTGTGTTGTTGGAATATTTCCCTGTTTGCGGAGTTAATGCTAATTCTATTTTCTATTGATGAGGGTATATGTTTAATTATTGATGGAGAATGGTTTGACTTCGGGTGTATGTATAAAGGGTTAGCATTTGGTCTTCTATAAGGTTGGTATGTGTTGCCTGGTAAGTCTAGAGTTACGTCGAGGAAGTTAACCCTTTTCAAATTAGAAGAGACAGTTATCTTTAAGTTTAGTTTCTTAAATTCACTAAATATAATTTTTCTGATTTTTTCAATCTTAAAACTAGTAGAACTCCTCACCACCATGAGCCCGTCATCTCTATACAGCCCGATGTCCTTAATATCAATTTCGCGGTGTGCCGTTAAATTGTACAGTATTAATACTTCCCCGATTTTATTCATTAAATATGTTTTGATTTATCTTTCATTGCGAGAAGAAATATATCTGCGCCCTTTGCTTCTTTATTTTCCTGAAAACATAATATAATAGTAACTGCTATGAAATGTTTTTCCTTCCTATTTTCTCAGTCCAGCGCTAGTCGTTAATTTCACGTATCATATTCTGCGTCTCTCCTTACAGCATTAGCGCTTATATAATCTTTGTCTTTCCTACACTAACTGGGTAAACATTTACATATCACATCAGTAATAATAATATAGATAAACTTTTTGTTACATACTTCAAGTCACTAGAATTTAGCACACAAATAAACGGGGATCAATAAACTTCAGAATAAACGTTTGGATTAGTAAATTCGAATAGGAGTATAAAAAGCTCCACACGTATATATCCATACGCAAAAAAAGTCAACAGAAAAAGAATGAACGAACAAACTAAATTTATACTAAAGGAAACGATAATAAATAATATATTTCAACCGGTAGTAGTACTGGCTGCCGGATCAATAAAAGCCTAATGCATTCTTATAAGGAAATGTCTATATTATCATTGAAATTCATATGAAACAAATAATCTTAGTGGCTTTATAGCCTTCCTTGTGGTGAAATGATTGAAAAATAAATAAGTAACAATTTTTAGTATCTGTCTATATTTCTGAGATGAGGTATTATCTACACTATTTATATTGCACTGACTATCATCCTCTTCTTTATTGCCATAGTTATCACAACGTTTCGGCCGTTGTACGGTCCGGATTTCTTCAGGGCACATGGCACAGTGTATAAAGGCGTTACTTAGATCCAGTGACAGGACCCAAAGAGTGTGAGTTCAATACCTGGTTAAGATGCATACTCAGAAAAAAGACAAAGGCTTACAATTATATAACGTTGCGACAATGGTTCATAAACTGACTTTGTGAGGTAGTAAAAAAATAAATGCCGAAGCCTGGTAACAAATAATGCTGACATATGTGGCTTTTGCTGTTGCTCCTACCGTATTGTAGAAGAAAACAAACTTGACTATATATATATATATATATATATATATATATATATATATATACTCTGTCATATTGTATAGTATTGAGCATTTTTCTTTCCGGTTTGCATATATGGCAGTTTTTTTTTAAGAAATGCTTATTTCTATTCATATTTGAAAGCGCTGCAATGGGTGTATCAGTGGCATTGAGCACTTATCTGACGCATCGGCGATATATATATATATATATATATATATATATATATATATAGGAGGAAGGCGTATAATTGTGTGTTTACAACTTTATTTTAATCTTGGCTGGATGGGCGGTTTCCCCCCTCCAGGTGACATTGGTACGATGGGACGTGGGAGCATCATCCATATATTTTTTCCATCTTAGTCTTTCTTGGGGGAATAAAGGCTCCCATTTTCGCATTAGAGCTGCCGACCGCCTGACGATTGCGTAAAAGCATAAAATTTACAGTAGTAATCGTAATGTGTACACCCAAATGGTAATCCTTTTTATATATCTAACGAAATTGACGATACCGACAATTATTTTAATATATTTTTTGTTTATACGTTATTTTTACAGATACGAATATTTAAGTAAATGCTCTGTTTATAGTAAACAATATTAACAACATTTACCGGCCTGAATGTCGGAGAAATCGCAAAGAAAATATGTGCCTTCCAGCAGGAATCGAACCTGTATCCTACAAGAAACCTTCATATTGCCGGACGTGCTATACCATTTAGCTACAGAGAAAGTGTCTGGTTAGGGAGGTTAAGTTACTGTTTTTAAACTACAAATTTCCCACGATTTCTCTGGAACGTCGAATTGTCGGACTTAGTGCATTTCATAATATATGATGTCATTTGTTTACGTTAAAAACGGCTTCGAGCAGATATGAGCGTTCGAGAGAAACCATGGGAAATTTCTAGTTTAAAAACAGTAATTTAACCTCTGTAACAAGACGCTTTCTCTGTAGCGAAATAGTATACCACATCAGGCTATATGACGGTTCCGTGTGGGATACAGGTTTGATTCCTGTCGGAGGACACATATTTTCTATGAAATTTCTCCAACATTCAGGACGGTAAATGTTGTTAATACAGATTATTTATACAAATCCTAATTCCATCTCATTTTTCTCTCCGCCTGCATATATAACATTGTGTTTGTCATTGTTGAAACATCACTTGTTTACCAAACTAGTTTCGAATACGCCTAAAATATTAACACTTAACCTATTCAATTCCTGCTTTGTCGTCTCTGATTAATTGATGAAGAAAAGACGTGAGGCAACATAAATGTTGTACTACAGAAGGATGCTGAGAATACCATGTGAACGACTACATTTTAGAGAAAATGGAAACGAAAAGGGCGCTTACCCTTAGCATCAGAAAAAGACAGTTGACAATTCTAAGATGCATAAGGAAAGACGGCTTAGAAAATTTGACACTCACAGGACATATTGAAAGTAAAAGGGACAAAAGAAAGCAATGCATATCCTAACAAATGAGTTTGTTTAAATGGTTGTCAGAACAGGGATTAGGAGATAGCAAAAAATTCAAAATTTATTAAGAGCTATAAAAGACAGGAAATTATGGAGAGCCATGATCGCCCATATTTTGAAGGGATACGGCACACAGAAGAAAACGGTTTGTCTACTCAAGACTTTTAATCACCTTTGAGAGTTCTTTCTGCTTCCACTGTGGATGAAGGTCCCTGATTAGGACCTATTCAAGAGACATTTAACAGGAAATTTAAAGATGGCAGCGGCTCGAAACGTTATATTAGACCAACAATTGTGAAATTTAGATATCTCGGATAATTCTTACAAAATTTGAAAAAAATAAGATTTTATTTGCTTTAAAACTTTAGCATAACACCTTAGGTTATTTATCTTTGACAATGGATCGTAGAATGTCCACAGAGTAATCAGCCATTTAGGCTGTTTTGTCTCTAACGGGATAACTTCGTATAAATGAAAACGTAGGTACTTTTTCTTCTTGGTCTTCAAGAATTCGTCAATCTGGATATCCTTCGGTAAAACAACGTTGGTAGTACCTGTTAGTTACATTCTGTTAACTTTCTTCTGATCGGTTGAATTGGCCATGGATATGCAGGTGGTGTAACAGAGACTCTGAAACGAGTTCGAGTACTGGCCAAGATTGTTATATTCACTTTCGGATAAACATTCATGCGAAAGGTATGGGATCTATAGATTGAGATACATGACTCTATACGTTGTGGCCAACAAATAAAGAAAAACAGCAACTCTAAATTCAAAACCGTACCCGTTCTGGGCCTACATGAAGTGTGACGAAGGTCTTCTCGGCTTAGTGGCAGTATAAATCACAGATTGGCTGTGTGGGTTATAAAGCAACACAAATGGATCTGAGCAAATGTTCATGCCGATTTTCTAAGCGGATCTTAGACGTGGCACAAGACCGAACGTATGAGTCAACAGCTGAGGATCGAATTCACTACTCATTCCTAATTGTTCTGGTGAGACAAGCTTACTAAACATTACACCACATCGGGGTGCCCCTGAGCAGAAGGAAATTACTGGAAAGTAATTGAAACTCACCTGAAGCGAGCTGAATTTGTAATGCTCCTCATGCCAATGACACTTCCACCGAGCTTCTCTACGGCATATGACTTCACTGAATTTCTTTTGATCTGTTCGACAAAGAGCAGAGATGTCCAAACATGAGAAATTACATTGATTTACCGTATACCTTCAAATGGAAATATCTCTTATAATATAAATAAGTGTGATAAAAGTGTGGTCGTTATCATCGTCCCCCATTTTTGTCGTAATGGTGTTTGAAGGAAGGTGTACTTAAGTTTTGCTTTGGTTGTTTTCCTTGGACTGTATACCCAAATGATACCTTTATATGCTTACTGTTGCTATTTTCCATCGTAATGGCATTTAATGACTGAATAACTGTTGATCTCGATGTTTGTTTGTTTTTCTTTTCTTCTCTCAGATATTCGTTTCTCTGTTCAGTGTCCCAAATCTTTCTAAGGTTTACTTAATTTTCCTGCCTCTATATTGATCCTTTCTCTGCCATTTCCTGCCTCATCTCTTACCAAACTTCTCATCTTTGGGGCTTTTCGCATTTAATCTTTTTTCCTGTCTATTCTAACTTCGTCGTCTGTCACATCCATGTACGTTGCCTTAAATCTCGTTGATCAGTTCTTTTCACATCACCAGAACTCGATCTCGGCCTTCAAAAAAAAAACATCGTCTGCATTTACTTTATCTTTGGTTATTTAATATTGTCTTCTCTGACAACATCTTTCAACTGTCAGCTGCTTGAAATAACTCGGCGCCATTTTTCTTATCTCTTTATATCGGGAATTCAAAGTGAGAGCCTGTCCTTATAAGAAAAAAAAATTGCGATGGACATTATAAAAAAAATGTAAGCCATTTTCTCAGTTCTCAATAGTCATGTTAAAAATAATATTTGCTTACAAGAGCATTAAAGACAAAAACAAGGAACCAAAGTATTATTATTTTGCTTTCTTTAGAATTTATCATGCCTGGTACAAGAATATATTCTGTAACGTGTACAAGAAGGATTAAACCATCCCCTATAAACACTGTGTAATTAAATGTGTACACTTCGTATTTTCCGGATACTAAGACGCTACAAGACGCACCCTATATCTTGAGGGGAAATATTTGAATATTTGGTAGTTTACCGTACTAACAAATCCAAGTCGTAGACTCTAGGGTTTTTTTTCTGTCGCAAAAACTAATACATTTTGCACCTATTATAAGATATTTGTAATTATTATTAAGTAGATTTATGTGGGTGAATTACTACGTCGGGGTTAGGATTTGTAGATACCGTAGATGAACGGAATATTCAGAGGACCGCTCGGAATTTGCACACTGGTTATCGTTAATACTCGAAAGAAAAAAAGTACCATATCTATGGTATGATATTAACAGGAAATACATTATTTATTACGTATGAATAATAATTGTAGGCTTATATTATATGTCTGGGAATTTTGTTTGTATCTCATTATTGGGGTTCGTGAAGATTAACGAACTCCTCTCTACAATTTGACTATTCAGTGCAACGACCCATGGTAATTTTGAGGTCATTTTTAAGGAAAAAATGTGCTTTAGCATACGAGAAATTCGACATATATATGTGTTTTTTAATCCAACATTATTGCAATAAACGTCACGCTTCGCCGAGGTTTCCCTATAGTAAGGAGAATGCAGGTTCAATCCATGCCGTGAGGTACATTTTTCTCAATAACATCTTCGATTTCCCGGTCCTGAAAATATCAACTTTCCTATATATATATATACCTATCTGATCACAGCTCCATTAGAACCCATTTAAACGCACACACAGACTCCATTAGGAACATAGTAGTAGAAAACACAAATATATTAACTGCATCCACCTGCAAAAAAAGACTAAAAATAATGGAAGCTTTAATAATAAAAAAAGAAAAAGCCAACTCTTAACAATATTAACTACGAACAAAGCCACAATGTGCTAACCGTATTCGGAAATTAAAAACATCCCTACTACACGCTAAGACATACACAGAATGCACAGGCCCAATTAAGCTGAAAAATCGAATAATACCTTGATAATGGCTAAAGGTATAGCCGAAAGCGCTCGAAAATATAAAACATTTGGACAGTTCTTACACACCCTTTGTCCAGAAAAGAAAGCTCTTGTTCAAACATAAGAAAAATTAAATGAAAAGATTAACCGTAGTACCTTGTCTGTCGTTTTTAATGAAACATGTATAAAGGAAGAATTTCTGCCTAAATAGACAACTATATATATATATATATATATATATATAAATATATAAACACGTGTCCTCATTAAATATAACGTTTATAATAATAATGATAAATAATGACTTAGTATGTATTATGATGAAAAAGCATTTGCATTAACTAA
>CAHIKZ030000158.1:3002500-3040000 GCA_903632075.3 Acanthosepion pharaonis | reverse complement strand
CAGTCTACCCCAGTGAGCGAAATAAAGGATTCAGTTCCAAACACATTCCAACCACCTGAAGAAGGCCGGAGAGTACAACGGCCGAAACGTTGTAAAAAATATGGCGACAAAGATGAGGACAATAGTCCGAATAATGTAAATAGTATATATATAAAATTCGCTTGAGGATGAAATGGAACTAATGTCTTTAATTTAATTACAAAATTAACTTCGGAGCTTTCAGCTTCCATTTTTGAAACATGGTTAGAACTGTGTAGCGAAAAAAAACATATTTTAAATCAATTAATATATATATATATATATATATATATACATACATATGTGTTTGTGTGTGTGTGTGTGTGTGTGTGTGTGTGTGTGTGTGTGTGTGTGCATCTTTCATTGAAAACGGCTTACAGGGAAGATTTAATTAATCTTATATTTAGTTTATCCAGTGTTCTAACTTTTTTTCCGTTTTACAGGGGTTAAAGAATATAACAATTGTCCATAGTTGTTATTATTCCGAGGGCTTTCGGCTATTTCTATAGCCATTATCAAGGATATTGTTTTCATATGGTTTGTTTTCATGCGTTGTCTTCACCATAGTAGTTTCGCTGAGTGGGGACCTTGTGAAAGAATGTATGCCTTTTTCGGACATCACGTGTTATTCGTGACTGGTTGACCTGGGCATCACTTCTATTTTTAGAAAACACGCCGTCTCCACTACAAAACAGTATAAGATTGATAACAGTAAAACGGTATTTAATCAGTAACGCTTCCCTAATGTCTACCACTACGTGATTTGAAAAGAACTTTTGTGCTATCGACTAAAATTTTCCTTAATGGTTCTTGTAAATTATGTGTTGATAATTGTTTATTAATCGCATTCTTCTTCGAGAGATAGCATGTAAGGAGTCTACTTAAGGTAGTATTGGTGTATTCTTTATAGGTGCTTGGTTTTTGATAAACAACACAGTTTTGTCCCAGACATTAAAATTGGTACACTATACTGGTCACCACTAATTTAGATTTGGTGAGATTATTTTGGTTAGTGACGACGAGGTTTGCGGTCTTCAGTTTCCTATAATATGTTATAAACTTTGTCTATCAGGGTTTAAACAACAGAAATATGGTGTTTAATAATTTTTCTTTATAGCAAATTTCGCCTGCTTATAGTCATGGTGCATCTGGTTGCAATAAATTATGTTTTGCGAAATTGTATTTTTAATACTGTTGTCGTGTATTTTTTTGTAAGAATAATTTTATTTGTTTATAAATGATGTACTTGGGTAAATTATTGTTAACGTGTGTTTGCTTTATGTGTTTCAGTTCGCTTAGAAATACTATTGGGAAGGGGAATTTTGATATAATCTGTTTAGGAAGTTTGTTGTCACTGCTATTTATATCTTTCTCGGCATTGATTATCATAGTTTAAAAAGATCGTACTAGCGTTTTTTTTTATACGGTTGTGTGTTAAATTCGTTGAATTTTAGTTCTATCTCGGCATCGAGGAATGGACTCGTGTTATGTATCATGGGTTCATATGTGAATTTTAGTCTTGAGTTATTTTTTTCAAAAGTTGATTTTAGGTTAACGATTTCATCTTTATTTTTTATCAAAAAACCAAAATGTCCTCGACTTACCTTGTGTAGATATCAGGTTTATCGGTTGTTTCAAATATATATATATATATATATATATATATATATATATGTATGTATGTATGTATGTGTGAGAGAGGGGGGGAGAAATGGAGAGAATGTGAAAAAAGTTTACTTGTAACGCGTTTCGTCCTTCAGGACCTCATCGAACTAAATTTGTTATGTTGGTAGAACTACACATGCTCACCACAGAGTGGTGCTGAGATTTGTTTTTTTGTTTTTTTTTTTATCTCACCGAATTAATTTACAGTCTTTTTCTTTTCCTTTCCATCACATTTTTAAGTTAGTATTCCACACTGTGGTATTAGAAGATCTGCCAGGAATGATGAAATGTTGTAACAGTCAGGGCGCCGATTTACTGTAGATGACATCGCGATTAAGGCATTCTCTAGACAGTTCCGTCGTAGTGAAATATTTTCTCCTTTCTTCAGAGTGGCATTTTTTATTGCGGTCTGTCTTGTTAGGTTGGAAACCAACGCATTTAACGTATTATTTTGCAAAATGTCCCTTTTTTGGTTCATATAATCTTTTATCTAGATTCCTTGAGGATTCTCCTATCTCTTTTTGTGACAACTATTAAAGGCGATATCGTAAACTACTCCTTCACATTTAGCTTATTGTTTTGTTTAGTATTGAATAAGTCTTTTATTGTTTTGTATGTAGTAATATCAAATTTTATATTGAGTTTCAATGATATGATAGAATTAGTAGGCAGGATGATACATCTTTGGAATTCATTGGGTTTCGCAGAAGGGACAGTTTGTTGTTTTGGAATATTTTATGGGCTTTTTGTTTTGCATTAGATATAAAATAATTATGGTATTGGAGAAGTTTGAAAGTGTTTTCAATGTATTTTTCCTCTTAATGTAAATAATCCAAGCTGCATATTCTTATTGCTCTTAGGTAGAATCCGATGATTAGCCGGAATTTATTTTGTTCTTATGGTGAGAAGAGAAATTTAGGAAGTCGTTTTTATTGGTTGATTTTCTATGGACACCGAGTTTTAAATTGTTGTTAACGAGGTGTAGCTTGATATCTAGGAAGGGTAAGGAATTGTGTTCTTCCATTTCGTATGTAAATTCTATTGTTTGTCCGAATTTGTTTAGTTGATCCACAAGGTTAGGTAAATCAGTATCACAAGGACATATAAGTAGAAAATAATCAATATAATGGAAGTATCATATGTTGGTTGTTTGGGTAAAAAGTTTGAAATTCGAGAAATTCTAAGGTACATACCATCACTACACTGAGAGGCAATTTCATTGGTAATCCAAATTTTTGTTTGTAACAATATATATATATATATATATATATATATTCAAGCATGTTTGTTTACATAATTTAGATGTATTATGTCTATTTATTTTAGTTTTAATCCTTTAATGTCCACGAATTAATTTCTTGGTGGTTGTAAAAAAATTGATTCAGAAAAATTACAAAACTTTCTTTCAAATAATTTTTATTTTCCTAAGTAATAAATAACGATAAATAATAAAGAGCCAGGAACAACCTACCTGGGTTTCACCTAAACGGATCTTCAGGGTAAGCTGGTTAAAGAGGGAATGACATGAAACAGTTTTTATTCATAAAACCACTAAAAACTAATTAGCATAAAACCAGGCGACAGAAGATAGAAAAAAAAAAAACAGATTACTTGAGGTTTTTTTCTTTGGACTAAAAACTTAAGGTATTGGACGATTTGTTTCGCCCTGTTCGGATGCTTCTAGTTCTTTCTTTTTTTTTTTCCAATTTTTTTTCCTCGGGTACCAATTTGTTTTGATACACTTAGAAGTTGTGCTATTCGAGGTTTTTTTCTTACCGAGTATTACTATTAGTATTATGATATATAACGCAAAAGCGTGAAACCCAGGGTCACAAACTCACATCAATCCAACCAAATATGTTAGCTCTATCTCTGATATTGACCGCTTTCTAATAAGTACCGCACATATAATATATAAATAATTATATATATATATATATTTATTTATATTTATATACATACATATATATATATGTGTGTGTGTGTGTGTGTGCGCGGTGGAAGAATCGGAGAGCCGAGTTCGAATTCCTGTTGAATCCATTGCATTCACTTACGTGCTAATACCCTTGAGAAATGTATGAATCCTCTTCTTCTCCCTCCAGCTATGGGTAAATACTAGGACAGTCTGGGTTCTATAGCCTTGGATGGCAACTGGTCTAGAAGAAGGACAACTCTGAATTCAAAACCTGCGGGGGTCGTTTGGGGACCTTGTGGTACGTTGTGTACCAGGTCTCTGTATTAAGCTTTTCCCAAAAATGTGATTGGTTCTACACAAGCAGTCACCACTATAATCAAATATGTGGGGGTAGTCTCGCTGTCGATTTCCAGGAAGCGAGTTGCTTGATCATCATCCGTCGAAAACGACTGGAGAGTCCAGTGTGTATATATATATATATATATATATATATATATATATATGAACATTGAAGCCAACATTCAGAGGCGACAGACTGTTGCATGCTTGACGCAATCAGGCCTGGTGATTTCGTCTAGTGTGAAACACGCTGTCGCCTCTGAGTTTTGACTTCAATGTTCATTTTATAATTACATTTGCTCTATCTCTGATATTGAGCACATTATCCCATAAATATACCACACCTTAAAAATATATATTTCTTCATATATATATATATATATATATATATATATATATATATATATATGTATATGAGAGAGGGACAATTCTGAATTCAAAACCTGCGGAGGGTCGTTTGGGGGCCTTGTGGCACCAGGTCTCTGAATTCGAACCATTGTGTGGCTGGTCCTGCAGGAAACCTTCACCACTATAATCAAAACTCCTGTGCTGTTGTCGGGCTGTCGGTTTCCTGAAACAGATCTGCTTGACCCTCATACGTCGAATTCGACGGGAGAGTCGACAGTATATATATATATATATATATATATATATATATATATATATGGTTATTTTTAATTCAAGATGTAAAATAAGGGGGATAATCTACCCATGTTTTTAGAGTCATTTTTATTTGTTCGCCATGGCAAAACAGAATCGTCTGCAGCTTGTGCTAAATTCAAATCCCAGTTAACAAAAAGGAAAACCGTTCATAAAATTGTCTGTTAGTTTTTGCCGCGCAATGAATCGTTGCCATTTTTTTTTCTTTTTGACTAAGCTAATTTAAAAAAAAAATCGGTTTCGACAGAGAGAAGGCTGTAATTTTGGTTGGATCAGTAGACAGACTAACTTTAGAATTGAAGGACTCTTCGTTTGAAAGCGATAAATAGAAACAAAACAAATCATCACAGCTCGGTGAAACGTAACGAGAAAGAAAGAATTGGCTTAACTTGTCAAGCGTAGAGGAGGGTCGGATGTAAAATCTGGAAGAGATTATTATCTCTCTCACTTTCTCCTTCTCTCTCTTTATTCTTTTTTTCTATCTTTACTTTTTACGTTTATTTTAGCGTCCCTTTCGCTTTCCGGGTTCATTTTCACTGTTGCTTAATTCTTTGATTTATTTATTTCACCCGACTGCTAATTTAAATTCTGTGTTTTTTTTTTCTTTCTTTCTAATTTATTTCATTATACCCGGGCTCTTCTTTTTTTCCTTGTTTTATTGTCTTTTTCCCTCTCTGAAACAAGTAAAGAACAGACGCCACGAGAGGATGAAAAGAAAAAGAGTAAAAATAAAAGGATCATGGGAAATTTGTGTAGAGGAAAAAAGAGAAAGGGCACAATTTTATGAAACCAAAACAAAAATGAGAGAAAGAAAAAAACTTTAAAATAATACGATAAAAAGAAAATAAAAAAAGGACGCTGCCAAAAGAAAGGAAGATGGCCGAGACGAAAAAGAAAAAGAGAAAATGGGTTAGGAGATAAAAAAAGAAAATAAAGGAGGAGAAAAGGAGGAAAATAAAGAACGAAAATAAAAGACAGGGAAAAGGAAAAAATGGACGAAAATAAAAAGACGGGGAAAAATGAGGAGAAAAGGAAAAAAAAGGACGAAGAAAAAAAATAAAAAGAAGAAAGAGGAAAAAAGGACGAGGAGAAAAGAAACAAAAAAGAATAAGGACAAAAGAAGGAAAATAAAAGACGTGGAGAAAAGAAGAAAAAATGGACGAGGTGTAAAGCAAAATAAAGGATGATTTAAAAGAAAAATGGACGAAGACAAACGAAAGAAGAAAGAGAAAATGGACGAGGAGAAAAGGAAGAAAATGAAGGACGAGGAGAAAAGAAAAAAAAAGGACGAGGAGTAAAGAAGAAAAAAAAAGGACGAGGAGTAAAGAAGAAGAAAAAAGGACGAGGAGTAAAGAAGGAAAATAAAAGACGAGGAGTAAAGGACGAGGAAAAAAGGAAAAAGGACGAAAGTAAAGAAGGAAAATAAAGCATAAAAAGACGGAGGAAAAAGGTAAAGGAAAAAAGGGACGAGGTGTAAAGGAAAATAAAGGACGATTTAAAAAGAAAAAAGGACGAGGAATAAACGAAAAAGGACGAAGAAAGGAGGAGAAAATGGACGAGGAGAAAAGGAAAAAACAATGAAGGACGAGGAGAAAAGAAGGACGATTTAAAAAAAAATGGACGAAGGAAAAGAAGGAAAGAAGAAAAAAAAAAAATGGACGAGGACAAAAAAGAAGAAAAAAAAAGGACGAGGAAGAAAATGAAGGACGAGGAAAATAAAAAAAAAACGACGAGGAAGGAAAATAAAAGACGAGGAGTAAAGAAGGAGAAAAGGACGAGGAGAAGGAGAAAAGGACGGAAAATAAAGGACGAGGAAAGAAGGAGGAAAGGACGAAAAGGGGAAAAGGACGAAAGGAAGGAGAAAAGGACGAGGAGTAAAGAAGGAGAAAAGGACGAGGAGTAAAGAAGGAAAATAAAGGACGAGGAGAAAAGTAGTAAAAAGGACGAGAAAAAAGAAAAATAGACGAAGAGAAAAGAAAGTAGAAGACATGGACGAGGAGAAAAGGAATCAAAATAAAGAAAAACGACGATGAGAAAAGGAAAAAGATGAAAATAGAAAGAAAAAGTATAAAGATGATAATAGAATGAAAAAGATAAATACAAATGGAGTAGAAAGAAAAATACAAGGATGGAAGAAAAGAAAGGACGACGATAAGCAAATAGGAAAGGCGAGGAGCAGAGAATGAAAATTCAGTAAAAGGAAACAAAAATCTGAGAGAAAAATGTATTTTAGCAAAAGATTTTCTTCCGGTACTCTTCTCTTTGACCACCACACGTTTTGCTTTCATTTTTTTTCATTCTTCTCTAGATTCAAAATTTCAAACACTTCTTCGTTTCGTATTTTTCCCTTCCATAGTTTGCGGTAATTCAATTAATTTTTCATTTACACATGACATTGTTTCTTTGTTTAATTTCTTTTTCTCTACATTGTTCTACTTGTTATATCACTTCCATGCCACGTTTTGGAATAATATTGAACATCTTGAACTCTCTTCTCTTTCTTCCGTCTTTTCCATGCTTATTTTTGTTTCTTTTTTTTTTTTTTAAGTTTCCTCCTTCTCCACGGTATTCGTATTCACACAGCCGCACAGTTTCGCATACTAACTCTTTTCCTTTTGCTTTTCGCATTCATTTTTCTCACTTGTTCACACGCAATTCCCGGAGTTTCTTCGTTATTTCAGCTTTTGCATTTCTCCCAGTTTTTCTCATTTTTCTTAGAGAATCTCAATCGGTCTTGTCTTATTTTCGTTTCTCGTGCCGCCATACACTCTCTCATTTTTCACTGCTTATTCTCGCTTCATACTTCGTCCGCTAACTGATGGTTGCATTATGTAAGGAAATGATAGGATCGTGGGCTCGTTTGAGCGAGTGCTTTTTCGGTTATCTTTGCGCTTGGCTTCAAGCAATCAAGTTTCTCGATATGACAAACAGAGACCAGATGCTCAAAGCAGAGAAGGAGAACGAAAACAATAAGGGTAGAGAATCATGAGAAAATTGGGTAACCGTACCAGAGATGGAAAGTTAGTAAAGTATGAGGTAAAGGAGAAGAGAAAATGCGAGATAACGAACGGCATATATATATATATACATCGAGAGAGAGAGACAGAAATAGATAGATAGATAGATAGCTGTATAGATAGATAATATCAAATCCGTAAGTGAAAATGATAATCCAAGTAGGTTTTCGTTATATAAAATACGAAAAGAGCTCAATATATTGTATACAAAGCAATGTCATACATTAAAGGAAAAATAAATTAAAACATCATCAAAAAATCCGGTAATAAATTTTCTTTCAGAAGATAGGTTTTTAATATCTGCCTAATCAGATCGAAATTACAATATAAATAAATAATATATATATATATATATATATATATATATATATATATATATATATATATATGCAGGTACTTATTAGAAAGCGGTCAATATCAGAGATAGAGCTAACATATTTGGTTGGATTGATGTGAGTTTGTGACCCTGGGTTTCACGCTTTTGCGATCGTCAGTTGTATGACAATCCCAAAAGCGTGAAACCCAGGTCACAAACTCACATCATCTCTATATATATATATATATATATATATATATATATATATATATATATATATATATATATATATATATATATATATATAGAGAGAGAGGGATGGATAAATTGTCATCTAAATTATACAAAAATTAAAATAACACTAACATTTCATTTTAATAGATATATTTATCAAAATTATACAAAACGTTTTCTATAACTTTATTTATTTTATCAGTAAACTGGAACACGTAGGAACAAGCTCTTTATCCATGGTTTGGCCTCTGTGTCTTGCACCTCGATGAAAGCATTGTCTTTGATTCTGGCGCCTGGCTTCTATTCGAGTCACTACACCACACCCATCTAGTGTATACAAAGCCTTGTCTGGTCGTTAGGTGCGCATCGATCTTCAAGATTGAAGCAGACTAGATGTTCCATAGTCTGTGATAACCCGCATTTGCAATTGGGATCAAGTTAGGTGGCATATCCCCATTTCTGAAAGTTGACTCTACAGTGACCAACAGCTATTTGTAGGCGATTTAAGCAGGACTAGGCATCACTAGAGCCAGCGGGGAGCTGAGAGAGAGCCCGTGTTCAACGTTGTTAAGGTAGCTGCACCACAGGCAAAGACGCTGACTGGGAGTTGTTCAGTGTTTCGGCTGAGTGTAAAAAGCTTTATCTTAATTTGAGTCACTTTGTCATTGCTTCACAGCCGTGGAGTATGTGACGATGGTTAATTTTTTGCTTCAACTTCTCGAGTTGGGAGTACATTGTCCTTCATATGTAAGGAAAGAGCAATGCCACTACGCAAGTAGAGGTCATGTACTTTAGTTTGCTTGAGACGGCAAGTGATTGATCTCTAAGAGGTGTTTAAGGTAGGGTCGATTTTCTTAGTGTATGATTGTTTCTCCATACTGTGAACGCCTATTCTGTGTGGAGTAGCAAAGTTCCAGGACTGTGGTGCGGGTTGTTCTAGCATCGGCATCCACCCCATTCACTAAAGATAGCAGTGTAACATAACGAGCATGACGTGCCGTACTTTTTCCTGCGGAAGCTGGAATGCTAATACACTTTGTATTTCTGGGGATGTTATTTGCCTTGATATTTCTGGGGATTAATAGTGATATGGTTTCCCGTTGATTTCCCCACTGTGGTTTATTGAGACATTGCTTCTAGTTTAGCTGGCCGTTGGCTCTTGAGAGATATTCCGTCCTTTGTTAGGTCTTATTATTCGAGGCTGAATATTATAAGACAGGAGGATTTCGTTGATAACAAAGAAAAGAGTACTGAACTCCTAGGTGATATCTGTCCTCCTTCACGGCAGCGAATGTTAGACGGTCACCGTAAAGAAAAGAAGAAACTTAAGGCAAAAGAGGTATGGTTCTACAGAAGGATGCTGAGGATACCATGGACCGAAGATGTGAGCAACAATGAGGTCTTGTAGTGGATGCAAACAAGGAGGAAGGTTATACTTAACATCAGGAAGAGGCAGATGAAATTTCTGAGACACGTAATGAGAAAAGAGGGCTTGGAAAGTCTGATACTTACGGGGCGGAAAGAGAGAAAGAGGGACAAGGGATAGCAATGCTTGACATACATAACGGGCGTAAGCAAGTGGGTGGCAGAACAGAGTCTAGGAGAAATAGCAAAAAGACAAAATTTTTTAGGAGCTATAAGGAACAAGAAGTGGAGAGCCATGATCGCCTGAAAGAAGATGAAAGAAGATTTCTGTGGGTGGGAAGGAGAACGCTATATAGTATGTTGTTTTCAATGTTATAATCAAAAATCGTTCTTATCTTTAAGACCATGTCACTTCACAGAAAATGCAAGAATGCTTTATGGATTGCTTCGTTTCCTACGACTTAGCATTCCTTTGCCAGAAAATATTTTTAGATTTTAAGGGTTTTTTTTTGGGGGGGGGGTACTTACTTCTCTCTCTCTCTCTTATATATATATATATATATATGACTTTAATTAACCTTTTTTCTGAAGGTTATTTGCGCTTACGTGAATATAACGAACCCAATTGGAATTGGAACTCGGATCGATTAACAGTTCCGAGCCATTAACGATTACATCACCTGCATATCCAGGCTTACAACATGTGTCACTTCCAAGCAGTCACTCATCTGGGTACTGACCAGGCTCGACATTGCTTAACGTCGGTGATCATGTGGGAACCGTTTTACAAAGTTGTTGAACAACAGAATTAAAATACCGGGTTGCGTTACAGTGCGAACATTGAGAAAAAAAAGCGGTTGCATTGAAAATTAAAAAAAAGCAAACTTCGAAGTCGAGCTACATTTAAGAAGATAAATCTGTTATACATGCTGATGCTAATGTCATTGAGTATAAATGCAGGCCATTATTGCAAGAAGTAACTGGATACAAATGAAAAGATTTAAAATTGACAAGTTTTTACATCTCACTGAAACGAACGTCAAACAGATGAGACTTCACTGAAACCAAACAGCGTCACTGTTATATCTTTTCCGAGTTTCCTCACGATCAGAACATAAAAGTCCATTCTTTATGAGGTAGGATCGGCAAGCCTGATTGGTAGTGGCAAGGCTGATTGGTAGCCCCGGACAGTGCTTTTTGACCGTCGTTATCTTATCAACGTTTGCGTTGCTCTACCTACATTTGTATAAGTTACAAATTACACTAATAACAACTGATTATTAAAAGATGAAAAACTTTCACGGATTTTGACGTTATCCTGGGGTTTTTATTCATTTATTTTTTTTTTTTCGCCCAAATCGGAAAATTTGTTTTGCCCATGTTAAATCATTACAGACACTAAAAACACTTTTTTCTCAAGAAAAATCTCAAATTGATGTTAACAATTGCTGCAAAATATCGTTGATTTATTTATGATGGAATGAATGACATATCTTTAATTTGTATTATATACATTATATTTATTTCCAATTTGTCTAAAATTGTGTAATGACAAAAGTACGCAGGTTTAGGCTTGAAGAAATCTTTATTCAACTGAGAATTTCGCGTACAGTGTCCTTTTATAGTCCCAGTAAACAGAAATAGGAATAGAAATAGAAATAGAGTAACAAAACAAAGGGAGACCACTCTTGATTATTCATAACAAGTTGTTCAGCTATACTGCAAATGATCCACTGTTGTACATAAATAAGTTACAAAAAATTTGTATTTCATATAAATACTACCTTATGAAAATTGAGATGTAATAGAGTGGGAGGCTGTATCAGATTTGGGGGTGGGGTGACGAAACCCTTGCAATGGCCTTGTTTTCAGGGCTTAATATACGTGATAAATAACTAAGGAACAAGAAAAATTGATTGATAATCTTATGAATTTTAGAAATGTTACTGACTAGGGTGATTGTTTGGTCCGATCTGCATTTGAACGAATACGCAAGAAAACTGAATAAAATATGAGATCGATAAAATAATGAAAATTCTGTAAGCCAACAAAAACAATAAATAGGCAAAGGAAATGATCGTTTGAACTCGTTTAATAAGCCAAGATTTAGGCTGTGAGTCATCTTTCTTGCTTGTATCTCAATAATCCGGTTAGTTATTTGTTGGTTTCTTTTTCCGATTTGTATTGTGAACAGGAAGATTTTTTTCCTAAACAGACGCATCAAATCACAGTAGACAGGAACCTATCGTATATCATTTTCTGCTTGGCTCTTTTTTTTTTAATCATGTAACCAGGATTACGTGTGTTCTCCTAAGAAGTTGACGTCAATTTCTATTGACGTGTGGCGAAAGACAGAATGTGTATACGCACGTTGGTACATAGTCGCGTAAGTGTAAGTCTTTATGAGCTGATATTAATGCGTGTGTGTGATTGGAAAGTTTCGACGCTGATTTTCGATGCGACTGCTTATTTCCGTCTCCCTGTATATATAAATTCGTCTGGGAGTGTAATGGTTAGCAAGCTTGTCTCGCTAGAAACATACAAGTCAGTAGTGAGTTCCATCTTCACTGGGTACCTCCTTCTTTCGACCTTGTGCCACATCTAAGCTACGTTTGGAAAATCACTATATAAATTCGTCTGCTCCGTACTTCATTTGGGTATATCAATGGCATTATTCGTAATTCACTCTTAAAACGTTAACTACGTTAGTTTATCAGCGAAAACGCGAGATTTGATCAATTACTGATTTTTTTTCCTATTGAAGTCATAGACATTTTCATAGAATTATTTCTCTTGTTATTATATCCTTACTCTTTAATTGGGTACAAATGCTTAAATATTGATCTCTATTTATTTTTTTAATTTTGCGCTGAAGACTTCCAACATCGGCAACAATTAAAATGGATAACACATGTAGCTAGATGAGAAAATCTGTTAACTTTTGCTTACAGGTTCTAAAATATTGGCATGTACTGCCATTAAACCTAGAAAGGATGATAAGAGTGGACAACGTCGAAGAAACTCCGAAGAGGATGCTTCTTCAATCACTACAATCGCAATCTGATCGTCTGTAGTCAACCGTTATCTAGCCTGAATATCCTCATAATCTGCCCTTATTTATACCTCTTATATCTATAAAAACAGTCTCATTCCCTAATCCCCTACCCTGAGTGACACTTGAGCCTTAGTGAACATTTAGTCAAAAAATAAGTACAATAAGAAAATTAGTTTAAGGAAATATTTCATAAATTTCAAGCGACATTAACGCTAACTGATCGGTTGCAAATGAATGCCGAATGTTTTCTTATAAGGAAATGGTTACTCTCACCCTTAACGTTTAAAAGAGTCTTCATATAAAAATGATATTTAGCTACGCATCCACGGAAGTAGCACACAAGGAAAAAAATGTCCTGTCACCTCGATAATGACACCGTAATATTCTGATGGTCCTGTTTTGTGAAATTGGGCTGTTTTAAGAGTTTCTCGATATATTAGATGCAATTTAATCTCTTCCATAAAACTACTTGCATCGTGCAGTTTTTTTTTTTTTTTTTTACTTTTTTTATCAGTAAATAATTAAAAAAAATGTTAACACGATGTTTTAGCTAATTTCTACTTCAATCGACATCAACGACTCAAGATCTAGGCTAAGTTGTCTCATATTGTCTGAAAATATATTACAGTCACATTACAATTATACGTGTTCCTTACTTAACACTTACGTTACACACTGCTTGCCTGTCCATCACCCAGGAATCCTTGATATAGCACCGCAATATAACCCCTTTTTTTACTATCGATAACCCTCAATTTGGGGTGCAGTGAAGCTGTATATATGTTTCAATAGATTGATTTGCTTTTACGGCTTTGCAGGCGAGTTAAAGCCAGAAAATATTTTTGGGGATTTTAAGAATTTTTTGAAGATAATGATTTACTGATACAAGTCCTACTATTTAATCCATAGTGGGGAGAAGACGACACGGATTCATACCCTTTCTCAAGTGTATTTGCGAGTAAATGAATATAACGAACTCGACTGGAATTCGATCTCGGCTCTTCGATTTTTAAATTGCTAGCTATCTATCCATTACACCAGCCGCACATCCAATCTTACAGCACCTGGTATTCCCTAGCGGTCACCCATCTAGGTAGGGAGCAGGTTCGACTTTACTTAACTTCGGTGTTCGTTCGAGAATAGTGGGATGTTTTAAAACAATAAGGCTCCCGTGCGTTTAACGTCGGCTTCAGTAAAATGGAATAATAATATCAAATTAGACTAGCAATGTGGAAAATAATTCACCAGCCACAATGACGTGTAGATGTTTCGGGACTTTAAACTGACCTCTTTATTTCGTTCATAGGGGTAGATTGTTCTAGTTCCACGTGCCATGCCTATTCCAGCGCAAATATGGCAAAAGTCTCTGTCTATATAGATAAGGTGTTTTAATTATTTACATATAAGAGATAAGGTATTTTAATTAATTACATTATTGACATTGTTCGGACTGTTGTCATATTCTCTATTGACATATTCAAGACGTTTCGGTCGTTGTACGCTTTGGCCTTCTTCACTTATCTAAGTACAGATGACCCAGTGGATAAAAGCTTTGGCTGCATCCAGTGACTTAACCCAAAGAGTTGTGCGTTCAATACCTGGCTACTGCAGGGGTGAACAAAAATTGGACAGTTGAGTTAAAGGGAGATCACTGAGGCATTCGGAAGAGGCATGGCACATGCAACTAGAACAATCTTCCTCTATGGACGAAATAAAGAGTTCAGTTTGAAATTTCAATCACCTAAAGAAGGCCGGAGCGTACAACGTACGAAACGGCATGAATATGTCAGTAAAGATGAGGACAATAGTCCGAAGAATGTAAATAATGAATGTAATGGCAAAAGTCTTCCATTTTTGGACTGATCTGAGTTTTATATATATATATATATATAATGCTGGATTATTACGGGATACAAGTACTGGCGAGTGACTCTTGAACTGTTTGAGTCCTGACTAGAATCTCTAAAATTCTTCAGTCTCATTTACGGTTTGTTTAAGTTGCTTTTGCTATATAGTCAGTCTGGATAGTAAAATCCTAGTGCATTTTACAGTATAGTTTCTAGTTTGGTAAGTACTAATACCCTATGTTTAAATGGTTTATACAATTCGCAGTGTATAACAGCTCCTTCCCTGTCGCGTATTAATCTTTATCCATTTTAAACATGTCTACTGATAGATATATGCCAGAACAAATTGCACTGTTAATCTGTGTAAACGCAGCAGATTTCAACTATTTTAAAGATACTTTTCACTATAATTAACAAATTCTACTCGGAAACCCTGTGTGTGTGTGTGTGTGTGTGTGTGTGTGTTAGAGAGAGGGAGAAAGAGAGACTTAACCATGCGACAGATAGTCATCCATTTCAACGATTTGGGTTATAGCATTAGCAAAACTGAAAAAAAAAGACGAAAAACAATCCACCAACCTAAAAAGATATCGAAAAACTTAAATGTATATTCAAGGCCAGTGCTGACATACCTGTTAGCAGCGTACCGATCAAAACTATTCACGCATGAATCTTTGGGGTTTATGAATTCAGATGACAGACGACATATACAGCAGCAGCAGTTGCAAATATCCTCTCGTCATGAACCAGGAAAATTATGTACGATTGTTTTCTTTGATATTTTATCCAGTTTGATAATTTGCGTGTTGATTGATGGGTTTAACAAAATGATGTTCACTAAAAAGGCTAATCTAAAAGAACTAGTTTCTCTTTTTGCCAAATGTCGGAGTTCTAGAATTTAAGGAACTATCAGATGTAAGGAATACACTGTCCTTACCCTCCCCCAGTTCTTTAAATCGAAGTTTCTGCTGTAATGAGTTTCAAACCACGGGTAATTAGAGATTTTCACTGGAGATCAAAGGTAAAAAAAAATCGGTATTCTAACACTCGCTTCAGGATGTTTATGTATCATTTTTTATGTGAATTTTATCGCAGTCGTATTTGGTGAGTTCAAATTTAAATGACAGAAAAATGTCTTCCGGTAGTGTACTTAATATTCTTATATTAATTATATACTTAATATTTGTATATAATAATATACTTACCTGGCTTATATCAAAGGGTATCCCCCAGACGAGGCCCTGCCGAGGGGTGGAGTCTCGACTCGGGAAACCTACTCCGTTTTAACGTGGTCTATAGAGAATTTTTGCCCGAGCCTACGGGCTCGGATACCCCACTTTAAACTCGGCCTTGTGCCATATCTTGCTACGTGGGGCAGCGGGTACATAATAATAATAATAATAATATACTTAATATTAGTATTGATATATTAGTAATAATTTTCCCCGAGAGCTCATTAAATAGTGACAACACATCATCGCGAAAGTTCTAATAGCAATATTCTTCTTACGTCGATTTTTATATGCGAATGATAGTAATTGCAGTTGATATTTCCATAATTTAATGATTGTTTTCTTGTGTATGCCCAATACTTTCAGAAAATAGACGATCACGGCTCTCCACAATTTCCTATTCTATGTAGTTGTAAATAGTGTTTGACCCCTTAGTATCCATTCCAGTTCCTCTTCCTCCATTCATTTAAATGCGTTCTTTACGTAGGTCACTCGATGTTTCCCTCTGTTCCACAAACCTTCAATATGACTTGTGCGTATCAAATTGTCCAAGTAGTCTTTTCTAGTGATATATTCTAGACATTTTAACACTTCCTTTCTATGGAAAGCGTTCATTTTGTGATCATTTTCCTTAAAAACGTTTTCGTTGCTTACGTGTTCTGTCTGTGCTGGTCTCAGCAAGCCTCTATTAAACGACATCTCTGTGGTCTCTAGTTTCCTCTTCATCTGTGAGAAAAATGTCCAGCTTTTTCTGCCATAGAGAATCAATCCAGCACTCTTAGCTTTGGTTCTAACAAAAAATTCATAGGTCTTAATACTTTGCTTAGCATTTGGAAGTTATCTTTGGCTATTCCAGTACGCCTTCGGATATCGGTCTCATATTTACCGTCGCTTATTATAACACTTACCAGATACTTAAATTTCTCTCCTTGCTTGATTTTGACATCTCCAATACGTAGCTAACACCTTGGGTTGTAACGGCCATAGATTCTGACTACTTACAACTGACAGTTAATCCTTTTCTTAAATAATATTTTAGCAGACTATTTATTTAGAGAAAGTGTATCGCTGCTCGGACTTCCTGATTGACCTTTGAGGTCAAATCAAAGACAAAATAAAGGAAGTCGATTTTCATTGGCTAAACTAGCGTGAGAATGATAGATAGAGAAAGGTTTTTCAGCTAGTTGTATCATGACCGTCGAGCAATGTTGACGTGTTCGCTTTCGTGTCTGAAACGGCTCCCCACTGAGGGTGAACGACCTCTCCACTGGATAATTAGTACATATTGATATTAATAAAATAGTTAAGTTAAAATTATATTTGTTGATGTCTTTTCATCTGTGAACAGAAAACATCAAGCAATCTCCGGACAAGAGTGAAAGATGAAACATTTTACGGAATTGACAGCGTTGACCTCCCAGCATGAGAGAGCTATGCAGAATTTACTTCACGCTTTCCTTTCGCCTATCGCTCAATTCTCACCCCTCTGTTACCTTTTGAACAGGGGTAAAGGTTTATCTCTTGTTTCATGTTTAGGATTGGGTTTGCGGTTCTCGATAAAGTCTACTTCAACTTTATAGGTACTTCTAAGGTCACCGCTTGAACTCTGAAATTTGAGTTATTAGTTACTTTTCTCCCCAATAGGAATAGGTAGGTTTGCTTATCACCCGGTTCACACTACTTCCTGGTCTTCTGAACAGAAGTAGCAGTTTATCCCTTGTTTCCTGTTTAGGATTTGACTTCCGGTTGCTTTGGAAGTCTTTTCATTCTCTTTCACTCCCAGTCGACACATTTCTCTTTTGTTGCAATGACGGAAAATAGGCTTTTTGTCTGGATTTTTCTTTTAGTCTCCACGACATCATTTAGTTTGTACCATTAACCATGGTCTAATATAGTCAAATCTAACTTTCTGGAACGATTCCCACTAGATTACCCTTCCAACCCGATCACCTCTCTTCGCGGATTATATGATTGAAGGTTTTATTGTCGACATTTATTATTTCCTTGTATTCAGTCTTTGCCTTTAATATATTTCTTCTTTTAGAGATTTATTATTAGGGGAGGATAAATTCTTGGACAAACTCACTTTCCAACATCTGAGAAAATGAGCAAACATCAAAATATATCTCAGAAGTGATTTTAGATCGGAGCGAGAATTTTTCGACACTTCCTTGTATAATTAGAACAAACGGATTAGGCACTTGCACACTAGTTTTGTTGGTCAATGATCGTGTAGCGAGATCCATCTTCACTACGTGACCCATTGCACTGATATTGTGTCATACTATGTTAAGCTTCGTAAATCACTTGCATCTCATTTGCCCTTTACTCTCTGCTCCTCTTAACGTATTGGCATATTAATTTTAACACCTTCAAAACGAAATTTCTCTCTATTAATCATCTAAAACAGGGGTTTTCAAACTTTTTGACTTGCGGGCCCCTTTATATTTCAGGCTTTACCTTAGAGACCCCCATATCCAAAATTCAAATCCTTTGGTTCCTCCTCTACATGAATAGAATCCATTATCTTTATCAATTTAAGATACAAATTATATTAGTATATCAAATCTATGAAACAGTTTATTGGATCAATTTATTTCATGATCGGCCTGTAAGTTACTTATAAGCGCTTATAAGTTGCACGTCAACCATAAAAAAGTCTTTGCTGTCCACGGACCCCCTATCTTCTTCTTGCGGACCCCAGTTTGAAAACCCCTGATCTAAAAGACCCCGTTCTGCCTGTCATCAATATGGCTGATGCTAACCACCAGGAGAATGACTCGTTGCAACAAGCTAACGTTCTCTGCTGAAGTGGAAAGATTATATTGAATCAACTTCTAGGTCTGTTGCTCAGTACATTGGTTCACTGTGTCCTGGTAGACAATTTTTATATCTATATTACATATTTATACGTCTACTATTCAGCCATGCTTAGAATTTTGCTGTCATATGTGATCTTGTGCTCCTGCTATGTATTTAGAGATTCCTGACAAAATTAAAAAAAAAAAATCAGTAATATTATTGGTCCTGCCCTGGCATCTCGGCTTCTGTCACTTTCTCACCTCCGTAATTTAGCTTTCCTGTGCCTTTTCTATAAATAATTTGTTGGTAAATGTTCGGATGAGCTCGAGATTTACCTTAACTCCACACTGAGTCAGGTTATGACACCACGTCGGGTTTTTTAACGTGGGGGACCCGAGTGTTTCCACTCGGAACACTGGTCTAAGCTGGTCTTAGCTCGTCGAGCTTGTCCAAGCTAGTCATAGCTGGTCATACCACTGCTACGTAACAGATATTATGCAATGGCGGGAGGTACACAAGGGTGGGTAGAAGGCCTCCGGAACGAAACAAATACTACATCTCCAGGATCCATCTCTACGGGAAAAAAACCCTTCTCCCCCTCTGCCAATCCTCATGTTCGGATGAGCTCTTTGCTATCGTATCTAGACTTTGTGAATTTAAGCGCAGAACTAGCGATCGAAAAGTAACTCCCTATTTCATGTATGATGGACTCTCCCGTTTTGTTAAAATTATAGTTAAACCGGATGAGTCCATCATCCATAAAATAGGGAGTTACATTTCAATCACCTTGAAAGGTCTCTTCAATTAAATGTTGAATTGGCTAAATGCAACCGTAAGTTATATCCTAACAGTTTCTTTTCTCGTACATCTCTTTTGTGGATCTCTCTTCCGGCTCTATGCTTTCCAGCCAACTTTAATCTTCAAATATTTAAATGCAATGTCAATCGTTATCTACTGTCTTCTTGATTAGTCTTTTTTTTATTATTATTCTCGCTACTTAATATTGTTTCTCTTTTTTTTTTCTTATTCTTTCTCGCTCAGTAACCCCCTTGTGTCTTAGTGGCTTTATTACTTTGCTTGTGGGGAAATGATTAAAAAAAAAAAAGGTATATTTGTTCATCGCTTTTTCAACGTTATTTGACAATGTGGACGGACGCAAGTATGCCTCTTGCTGGCATTCGCTTTCGTTTTTTCTCTAACTTGGCTAAATCATTATTAACGCCAATACCACATTCACCAGCAGGAAATGCTATCGACCTTTTAGCTAAGCGACATTGACTCGACTTGGTCGTTTATAGCATCCACCATTAGTTTATCTACATGTAAAGAACTGTGTTTGTCAGGCGGTATTAAACCCAATTTATTATTCGTAAATTACGTTCTATATGCCAATCTTGCACACAGTTCACTGCGAATGTCAGTTTTACATTGTGGTTACACCAGCTTTAAAAAAATAACAAGCCCTACTGATGAATGTGATGAACTCCTGAATATTCATAAAGTGTTAGATTTCATTGAGATTAATCTTGTAAAACTGTTTCTCTTTGTTCTCCTTTTACTGAATTGCATATAGATTGTGATTCATTGTATCTTGTGGAACTCAAATTTGAATATTTGGGTTATAGGGTAATACCGACTCGATTGGGTTGAAGTTAGAACCAACCATATTGACCCGGCACGGTCAATTTCAAGTTTGATGTGCCGAAAGAGCGGATAACTCTTGTTTTCTCTGTTCTACAAACATACGTAAGCCGACGCTAGGGTTGAGTAACCTATAATTGCAGCCCTGAAAGAAATTTCTCGAGAACGAGTGTAATGTAACAGCCATCATTAATAGCAATCAGTTAGGATTTATTCAAACTAAAGTATGCAGCAGTTTTGGAATTCAGTAGCAAGGAATAAATCATACTGCGAGTATAAGTTTGGATACGAAAGTGGTGCAATGGTTAGCGGTTCGAAACGAGAAATCGGAGGTCTGAGTTTGAATTTCAGTTAATTTTGTTACGTTCATTGTCGCGGAAATAACGTTATGAAAGGTCTGACTTAACAGAAGCATAGTGTGTTATGGTTGTGGCTCGAAACTTCATCAAGAAAATGTACAGGACGTAAGTGAGGTAAGTTCATGAGTCAGTGATAATCTCATGTAAGAAATAAGTGTTTAAATCATGGATACCTTCAGGAAGAGAAGTAATTTGTGACGCGAAATTGTCGTAAAACGTTCAACCATAGCACGTCCCTAACTTGAAATAATTATCGACAAAATTTTCTACCACTCTGTCGCATTTATAACAAAACTTCGGGCAGTTTCAACGTTTACTGCTATACTAACAACGTCCGTCTCTGACGTCATCGTCCATTATAGGAGGAATTACTTTCGATGTGAACTTTATTTTTGCATATATATATATATATATATATGGTGGACTCTCCCGTCGTATTCAGCGTCTGAGAGACAAGTATCTCTGTTCCTAGGAACCGACAGCCCAGACACCAGCACATATGATTTGATTATTTGATTATAGTAGTGAGGGCTTTATGCAGAACCAACCACACATTTTGAAGGGCCTAATACAGAGATCTGGTTCACTGGGTGCCACAATGTCACCTAACCACTCCCTGTCGGTCTTGAATTCAGAGTTGTCCTCCTAGACCATTTGCCATCCATGTCTATAAAAACCTGTCTGTCCTGCTATTTACCCATAGCTGGACAGACAAGAAGTTTAATACCTTTCCCAAGGGTATTAGTGTATATATATATATATATATATATAGTATTGGTAAAAACTAACATAAACAAAGACTCTGATCGGGATGTTGAATGTTTTGAGGAGCGTAGAACCACCTCTTAATTGGTGTTGTTCCCAGGTCCACCCTGACCCGGGATATATATATATATATATATATATATTCTGTGTTTCGTTACAGACGTGTTAAATTTTCAATAGGCTTTCTCCTCTATACTCTCTGTAACATTAATGTGTGGTCATTTAGCAAGTGTAGCTTAGTTTGTCACAAGGACAAAATATATGTCCCTCGTGTAAATCGAACACCAGGCACTAGCGAATTAATGCGCAAGCCAGCTTACTAACAGTTGCGCTATATTTGGCGACCATCATTTTTTTAGCGTTCGGCTGCTAAAAAGGCTACAAATTGAAATCATCTACAGGCATTGGGCTGAACTCCTGGCAAGCGCTTGAGACGTGTTTGTTTACCATCGCCTTGTTATTATTTACATTGTTTTCATTCCGATTAATGTATTTGTTGTTGTTATTCCAACGCTTCGGCCTTTGTGCCTTCCTCAGGCGTTTATTGATTCAGGTAACCTTCAGCGAATTTTGGGCTGAAACGATTCTCTAATCTATAAGGTGATAATGTACTGATTAGCTATTTCTCGACCGGTTTGTACTCAGTCTAAGCGTCGATTATCCGGCTCGGGGACTGATCTCGCAATTACGACGTCATCAAATTCACGAACCAACCCTTTAATCCACTGGAGTATTTTCCCGTGAGACAAAAAGAAATAGGCGTGGTATCCCGATACGTAATCAGCGGAACAATAAACCCGTAAATTAAATAAATGAGTTCTGTTTGAAATTCCCTGAAGGTTTAGCCTAATAGAGAGACACTTGGAGTGTAAAACAGCCGAAGGATGTTAGTCCGAAGATTAATAATGTAAATAATGCTAAATCACACTCCCAAAAATTCCGACACACCATTTTAATCAGCAAAAGGCCAAACATTTCTAGCATCAGAAAGAAAAAATTTATAACATTAGAATATGATTCTATTGCTTACATTATTCATAATTTCCTGTCTTTCATAATTCCGTCCCTCTAGCATCTTCTTTGAGAAGATCTCCTTAGTTTCCACTCAGTTTCGTCTGTTTTCTACCATCAGCATCCTATTCAACCTGACAGGATATAAAGTTTCTCAAGATGGCGCGGGGCATTTTCGTCCAGACCGTTCACTATCGGCCGAACCAATCACAACAATTAGATTCTCTGATTACTCAACCAGGTTAGTTTCCAAATATTACAGAAAATAATCAGTGTGTTACGCCGAGAAAGAGAAAAAAATGTTAACTGCGTTTTTACATGCATAGAATGCTAAATCTCAGATTCAATTTCTAGTGCTAATTTTTCTCAAATTCTATTAGGAAAACAACTCGCCTTGAGAACAAGTTACTCGTCCGTGAAAAGAGATTCTCGCTAATTAAGTCCAACCCATTATAAACAACAAAGAATAAAAGAAAATGATGGACAATGAAAACAGTCTATTTATCTATCTATCGATTGATCGATGACGTTGGCCTTATATAAAAAAGATCGATATGAACGAAAACCTATCCTCTCTCTCCCTCTCTCTCTCTCTCTATATATATATATATATATATATATATATATATATATATAGAGAGAGAGAGAGAGAATCCATAAAGTTCGGGTGCACTTTAAAGTTATAAATTTTTAAAATGCACACGAACTTTATGGGCGTCCTGTATTTGTTATTATTATTATTATTGTTATTATTATTATTACTACTACTTAAACGTTATTTCTACTTGGATACTTGTATTTGAGTAGACGTTCCTTTTATTTATGAAACAGTATATTTATTTAGTTTCGTCTCCCAGTCTGAATATTCACGACATCTTATTAGAAATTTATGCGCCCTCCAGCAGGATTCGATCCTGCGTTCCCCTAGGAGAAATCCTCATTAGATCTGATGTGCTTTGACGTCTCGGCTACGGAGTCCGTCGATGGCCAAGTCTGAATAGTGCCTGTAAAAACAGATTTTTCTCCGACTCCCGATATAGACATATCTGCTCTGTTTCTTATCCTCACCCAAACCAAACAATTTCTAAAGAAACGAACAGTTTAAAAGTATTATTCCATACTGTTACATACCTCCTATCCCAGATACTGAGAACTTTTATACTATAATTAAAGCATACGTTCATATATATATATATATATATATATATATATATATATATATATATATATATATATATATATGATCATTTCAATCTAAACAAGACCATAAAGTCCAAGGGTGGCTGAGTGTGGAAGAATAAGAAAAAAAAAAACCTTATTAAGGAGCGAGAAATCCCAACAGTTGATAACGATTGACATTGCATTCATATATATATATATATATATATATATATATTTATATAAAATTTTCAGATAAAATATATCTATAAAAGGAAAATATTAATAAAGGCAAAAGAAAAATTTATTTCAACCACCGCGTTTCGTCCTCTGAGGGACTTTATCAAAGTAAATGCAAGGATTTTATTTTTTTAACAAGTATTTATAACCAAGATAAAATGTTAGTTTTTCCAAATTTTTAAATTTAAGAAACTATCAAAAATATTCACCAGGTTAGCTGAAAAGTTTAGGTAAGTTATGGATGATGCTAAGTGACATAACTTAATGTTTAATAAAAGAAATTGTGCAAAAGATGTTCTTGCAATGTATGCAAATTGTTATTTAAATTGTTTTAGCTTGTTATTAATTTATGAGTTATATATTTTAAATAAAAGCAAGTTATGAATTTAATCGTTTTCTTTTAAATTCTTAACATTTTTATAGTCATGTATGTTGATATGTCCCGGAAATGGATATATTTGAACGAAGTAGCTAAGTGGTTTTGGCTACTATATCCAAGTAGAATACTGTAGCAGTAATCGACTGGTACGCGTCGTAGTCGCAGGTAAGAAGTGTAGATCAATGGCGTAGTCCAATGGGCGTCGTTATAGACTTAGCTCTCAGACTAAGACTCTTTGACTCTCCTACACGTCCGTCGGTATTTATGACGGACACCAGCCAATCATATTCCAGTGAGGGGGAACACAGGTGTACGCATATTCCATTATATCATATGTTCGCTTGGTAAAGTAGTAATTCTTACAGGAATGGGGACATTTGAAAAAATTCGAGCCGCAGATTTATATTTTGACAAGATTCGATAGCGGAACTCTCGAGAATATTCCATCTAATTAAATTCCTTCGTCTTTAAATAAGGGTAGCATTCTTTAGA
The DNA here is from genome assembly GCA_903632075.3 of Acanthosepion pharaonis. Lineage (NCBI taxonomy): Eukaryota > Metazoa > Mollusca > Cephalopoda > Sepiida > Sepiidae > Acanthosepion > Acanthosepion pharaonis. The sequence continues at coordinate 3,015,490 of CAHIKZ030000158.1, read as the reverse complement.
TCAAAATTGTGTATGAATTTACTTCTGTATATAACTAATGTATTTGATAAATTGTTGTGTATAAGTTTAGTGCATAAATTTTTCGCTATATCTGAATGAATTCAGATATAGCTAAAAAAAATATATATATATATATCTGTAAAAACACGATGAATAAAAACAAGAGAAAAACATACCTTAGCCGACATGTTTCATCCTCTCATGGACTTTATCAAGACAAACGTAAGGATTTTATTTGGTAACAAGTATTTATACATAGAAGTAATCTATAGGAACTTTGAGGAATAACTTTTTTTTTTCAATGCATTTTTTAAGAAAGTTTTTTTTTTTCTGTTTAGAAGATAGAAACACTTATTAAAATCCCCATATTTCAAGAGAAAGAGAAACAAAAAATTTCTCAAAAATTGCATCGACTAAAAAGCTATTCCTCAAGAAAAGTTAAATAAAAACCTAACAGAATTACCTTGCTGGTAATTTTCAATGTAACATAGATCTTGGTCAAAAAATCGCATTGAAGACTGAAACCGACAATCAACATACAATGCTGATCCGTATATCCACACTGCTTATATTTATAAACGCTCTTCTCTAATATTGAACACTCCTCGTAATAAATATAGCAAATGATATATATATATATGTGTGTGTGTATCTGTGTGTGTGATATACCGTATTTCTTTAATGTAAGCTTTACGTAATATTTGAAAACGAACATACAACCAACTTTACATATATTTAACTGATTTTGAAAGTCTCCAGCGGACACACACATAAATTTGACGTTACATATAAATGTTATTCATATTTATTTATTTACTTAACATTATTTTTCTCTTCCTTTTCCCGTCCTACCTTGCTTTTCGATTCTTTTCCCTCTTTTTTAATTAACTTTTCGCCCCTCCCTCAATTCTCATGTCATCTTCTTTCATCCTTCCATTCTATTTTATCGTCTAATTTAAAACTGTTTGGCGGCCATGTTTGGCTATTCTCGGGCGAGTAGATGGACCATCGCAGAACAACTGTCTTTAATTTCGTTTTAGCTTTGCCGTATACTGATTGGTATTCCTTCCGCTCCGTGCAAAATAGATTCACATAATTGCCATTTGTTTTATGCCATTAAAAATATGCCTTGTCAGATAGAGAAGCGCTTTGTTATTTCTATCAAGCGAACAATGGTGAAAATCTTTCAGAAACAAGATTATCTTTATGTTCAGTGATTATATGCATACTCATCTTTATTGGTTTTTATATCAAAATCTTAGTAAATGTTCCAGTTTCTCTTAGGTATTTGATAAATAATGTTATTTATCAGGTAGATAGAAACGGATTAGGAAAGAAAGAAAGAGGGGAGATAGACGGAAATAAAGAAAGGAACAGGGTACATGCATAGGCATAAAGAAAGAGGCTAGATAGATAGAAATAAGAGTGCAGATAGACAGAAATAAAGAAACAGTAAATAGATAGAAATAGAGAAAGAAACAGGTACGAAGAATAGATAGAAGATAGAAAGATGGTAGAAAGAAAGAAACAGATAGATAGAAAGAAAAAACAGGGTAGATAGCAAGAAAGAAACCGTGTAGATAGAAAGAAAGAAAGAAAAAGGGTATATAGTTAGATAGACAGAAAGAAATAAAAAAGAAACACGGTAGAAAGAAAGAAAGAAAAGGAATAAATAGAAAGAAGGAAAGAAACAGGGTAGATAGATTGAAAGAAAGAAATAGTGTAGGTAAGCAGAAAGAAACAGGGGAGATAGATAGATAGAAAGAATGAAACAGGGAAGATAGGCAGAAAGAATGGATGAAAGAAACAGGGTAGATATATAAACAGAAAGAACGGGCATAGATAGATATACAGAAAGAAAGACTGAAAGAAACAAGACAGACAGGTAGAAATAAAGAAACAGGTTAAATAGACACACAGACAGACAGAAAGAAAGAAAAAAACAGGGTAAATTGATAGGAAGAAAGAAAAAAAATGGTATATATATATATATATATATATATATATCCGATGCGATGAGAACGAAAGTAATATATAAATTCCAACGTTCACAACATTAATCCAAAAGCGGGCTCCATACCGATTGTAGAGTGATAATTATTTATTATATTTTTTATCATTTTCGATTCTCACCCGTCGATGTGCAGTTGAAATGCACTGAAACGAAGTTGCATATTTGTAGTGAGTAAAATAGTTCTGTCTATATGATAAAATCATAATAAATAATAGATACATAGATAGATAGATAAACTGGGTATATCTGAGAAATCTAAGCTTAAGTCAAGTGTATTATCAAAGTCCTATGGAAATCTCGAAGTGTGGCATAATCAAGAGAATATTAATGCCCAACATTAGAATAGGCCCAAGGACATGTAATGTGTTTTTGTTTTCTGAAAATCTTTCTGGCTTTTTCCCTACAACTGTTCCTTATTTTCCTCTCATTATCTTTTCAAGATATTCTTTTCTGACATGTTCTTACAGTGTTATCTACAGAAAATGGTATATATAAATACATAAACGTATATTTAGGCAGCAAGTATTCACCTAAACAAGTTTGGTTAAAAAGAACCGATAATCTATGTCTGTTTAATATTTTATTGTATTTTTTCCAATTTTAGGACAACTTGTTGAGTATTTTGCTCGAAATTGTGGATAAATTGTCCAAAGTTCATATTTTGTTATTTTTCTTCACGTACTTTCGACTTTCACAGTCATTATCAAGAACCGATGTTGTGTCTGTGTTGTAGTTAAAATTCTTTTGTCTCCACCCTGGTTTTCTTTGGGGAGCTGCACGTTTGAAATCGTCTAGAGTGACGTCATATATGATGGCTATTGGGAACGAGGCCGCACAACGAAATGCGATTTATTTATTAATTTAATTTAAAGTTTTATTTTTTATTTTCATCTTTTTAAATTATTATTATAACAAAATATGTGAGCACATTAATTATATCACACACACACACACACACACACACACGTGTTTATCGTTGCTAGGAAATCATCCATGTAAACAATCACAGACTATCATCAGTCTTGTCCGTATATTGCTTAATATGTTGTACAGTAATTGACATCTTTGATAATGGCTTATGTAAGGCGAAAGCTTAGATTGGATTAAAAAATATGAATCAATATTGTGATTTTCTTTCTTTGTTTAATGATAATGTTGTTAAGCTTATCAGACGTTATGAAAAGAATTTACATAAAATAAATAGACAACACTGTCTATATTATTTAATGAAACATGTATGAATGAAAAATGCTGCCTAAATACACACAATATATATATATATATATATATATATATATATATATATATATATATATATATATATTACAATGAATCATTTATACAAAAAGTAGATTAGTAAAGTTAATGATATAAAAATTGCGAAATCCTTCGCTAACAAAATTTTAAAGGTGCATTAACCTAAAAATCACTCGAGATATATATTATGGGGGGGGTGGAAACAAGTTTGATTAAAATAAACCGATAAAGTTTGTCTAATTTTTTATTGTATTTTTTCCAGTTTTCAGATAAGTTGTTGAGTATTGTGCTCAACATTGTGTTGATAAACTGTTCAAAGTTCCTATTTTGTTATTTTTCTTCGAGTACTTTCGACTTTTGCAGTCATTATCAAGAAACGATATTATGTCCGTGTTGCAGTTAGGCTTCCTTTGTCTATACCTTGGTTTTATTTGAGGAGATTCACATTTGAAATTGTCTAATGTCATGTCATATATGATGGCTATTGAGAACGAGGCTGCACAAAAGAATGTGATTTATTTATTTATTTGATTTAAATTCTTATTTTTATTTTTATTTTAATTATTATTTTAATAAAATATGTGCGTACATTAATTATATCATATACACTTCAAAATGCCTTCTCCTGTGGTGAGTGATATTTTATTTAATGAGTTGCTTATTTTGTACAATAATAGTTTCTAGAGTTTTGAAACTTTTCTTGCATTGGGTGCTGTAGAGTATATTGATGTTATCTACTTATGTTGATAGTTGTACTGAAGTCGTTCATGAGGTGCTGATCGATGCGTCTACATATTACACTGAGTTTCGACAGGGGACAGGCAGACCTTGTCGGTTGTTTTAATTGAACTTCTTTGGGTACATACATACTGTAATGAGAAAAGTACGCAGTACGCTTCAAGAAAGCTTTATTCAACTGGGAATACAAGGTTCGTCTTGTCCTCTTATAGTCCCTGTAAACAGAAGTAGGTCTCTCAAAGAGAAGAATAACAAAACATGGGGATGTTGGAATTCTTGGGTAACCTGGTGTACTAGTGAGCCAGCCAAAATGAGCTGACTCATTTTATAGTTCACCAATAGAAGGGTTAACCAATCAGAAGGCTCAAAATATTCAATGCGACGTATATAAAGGCGGCCATGTTTTTCTCGAATATTCACTGCCAGCCTTTGATATCGAAGACTGAAGAATTACGGAACAGCTGCTAGTGGTATTGGCGATATAATCAGATTCAGTAAAATATCTAACTCGAGAGTATTAATCTTTAACGTTGTTTCATTGAACAGATTACGTACTGCGCTGTATTCTAGATTCATAGACTATGGTGAACAGGGGAGACTACTCTTGATTATTCATAACACATACACGTACATATAGTTAGAGGTATAGAAGCAGAATTGATAATCGTGATAATATTTATCATGATAATATTCAAATCCCAGATAGTCTTATAAAGTAGAAATACACCTTTGCTTCAGCTTTAGTTTATGAATATGCTAATAAAATCCCTTATGTCTATTTGTCATAAACGTTTCTAGCAATACATCCATTCAAGGCGTAGTTATCCCTACAATCTACAGACATTTTTAATATATATTTCTTAAAAGAATTTCTTAATCCACATTTTTTCTTCAGTATTTTTTTTTATTTTCACACTTTCAGTTGAATTATGCCTGCCTTCAAAATTCGCGTTTGTTTTCCTTGCTCCTCTTTTTCTGTCTTTTCTTTCTTTTTTTTTTTTTACTTGCTAAACTTTGTCTATCTCTTTGTTTCTTCATTTCTTCGCTTCTTTTCTTTTCTCTATTACTGTTTTCTAATATCTGATAATTTGTATTTGGGAATTTTTTTATTGTTTTTACTATTTGTGTTTTCTATTTTTTCTTTTCCTTATTCACAAATTACGCCCGAAACCATTTCTTTTTCTCCAATTCTCTCTTTCAATATTTCTTCTTTATTGCATCTTTTACTCTTTGCTCGTTTTGAAACATATTTTCTCTTCTATATAATCTCTATTCCTCTCTTTTTTTATGCATTCCTTCTATCACTATTTTTATCAGGCTTATTCCTTTTACTTTTGTCTATTACTTTCACTCAATCAAAAAAAAAATCATTTCTTTTCTTTTATCTTTCACTCTTTCTTTCCTCTTTCACTCTTTCTTCTTTCTTTCTTCTTTTACTCTTTCTTCATTCTTTTTCTCTTTTGCTCATTCTTCTTTATTTCATGTCTTAATCTTTCTTCTTTCTTTCATCTTTTACACTGTCTTCTTTCTTTTCCTTTTTACTCCTTCTTCTTTCTTTCATTTTTTACTCTTTCTTTTTTCTTTCTTCTTTTACTCCTTCTTCTTTCTTTCTTATTTTACTCCTTCTTCTTTCTTTCATCTTTTACTCTTTCTTCTTTCTTTCATCTTTTACTCTTTCTTCTGTCTTTCCACTTTTACTCCTTCTTCTGTCTTTCCTCTTTTACTCCTTCTTCTGTCTTTCCACTTTTACTCCTTCTTCTGTCTTTCCTCTTTTACTCCTTCTTCTGTCTTTCCTCTTTTACTCCTTCTTCTGTCTTTCCTCTTTTACTCCTTCTTCTGTCTTTCCACTTTTACTCCTTCTTCTGTCTTTCCACTTTTACTCCTTCTTCTGTTTTTCATCTTTTACTCTTTCTTCTTTCTTTCATCTTTTACTCTTTCTTCTTTCCACTTTTACTCCTTCTTCTGTCTTTCCTCTTTTACTCCTTCTTCTTCTTTCCACTTTTACTCCTTCTTCTGTCTTTCCTCTTTTACTCCTTCTTCTGTCTTTCCTCTTTTACTCCTTCTTCTGTCTTTCCTCTTTTACTCCTTCTTCTGTCTTTCCTCTTTTACTCCTTCTTCTGTCTTTCCTCTTTTACTCCTTCTTCTGTCTTTCCTCTTTTACTCCTTCTTCTGTCTTTCCTCTTTTACTCCTTCTTCTGTCTTTCCTCTTTTACACATTCTTCTTTTTTCACCTTTTACTCTTTCTTCTTTCTTTCTTCTTACTCTTCTTTCTTTCATCTTTTACTCTTTCGTCATCTTTCCATTTTTTTACTCTTACCCCTTTCTTTCATCTTTTATTCTTTCTTTCATCTTTCACGCTTTCTTCTTTTTTTACGTTTTCTCTATCTTTTTAATGAATTTCTTCCATTCTTTTTCCAAATCGTCCCGCCATTTTTTTTATCAAGACTTCTTATTACCCGCTTCATTTCTTATTCTGACATTCCCTGTCGCCCTGTATTTTATTTTCATTTCAGTTCCAAAACAAGTCTATCTTAACCAGTTATCTAATGCTTCTTTTTCCATCTTCTTCTCCTCATCATCTGAAAGCAATTTCCCGCCTATTTCTGTCCCTTCCCATTTCTACTTCTCTCCTCTAAATAATCAATAAACTCTAGAGTCATTCTTGTTTCAGCCATTTTCTTCTGCCATGCCGTTACTAACTTGTTCACTGTTTTCTCATTCTCCCAAAGCTTTTCCAATAGTGAAATTGCTTTGGACTTTTATTCACACTCGGCCAATTCCAAACGTGGACAAGACAAGACATATTTTGACCGAAACACGCTTCTCCGCAGACGGCCGTTTTGTGAATTTACGTCTCTGAGAGGGACGTTCAATAGACAAGTTTATATTCGTAAATAAGACTTCAAATGGAGTTAACGGCAAGATAAGAGGCAAGCATGTAGTCGGAAACAAAAAGAAAACATCTAAATGTCCGTCTAAAATAATATTCCTCTAAAGATAGAATTATTCGTTTTGATAGCTATAAGGACGGCATCGTTGTTCTCAGCGGACGTATTTACGATGAACACCGCACGAGAAGGCAACAGCAATGCTATGATAGAAATATCTTCCTCTCAAAATTACTTTATTCCATGTCTGAATGTTTGAATTCGCGGGAGAGATGAGAACCACAGTGCAAGGTTTTATTCTAAAACCGTCGATTCGATAGCGTCGAAGAAAAAAAAAGACAAACGGTTGTAATTATGGAGGAATGTAGTGTTCACTCATTTCCCTGTTTAATACCGTTGTGTGTTAGTGAAAAGAAAATTTTGCAAGGCAAAATGATTCGAACACAGATTGTGGTATCCGCTTTTCTCATCGATAACCGTCACGCCAGTTCCACAAAATGATAACCGAATTTCTTGCGAGATGAGTACCAGAAAACATTTGTACTTAAGCAGTGATTTCACCTATAATAAATTATTGAAAAATGTTCGATAATTCTTCATTCCAATTTTCTGGGTTGTTAGCAATTAACTGCCGATTTTATCATTGATATCGCATCTAATGCGAGCAGTCTTTGGAATTAAAATACTATATAATATATATATATATATATATATATATAATATATATATATATATATATATATAATATAAAGATGTTACATGCGGACGCATCTCGACAGGTGAGGAACAAAGATGGGAATCATCTTTTTTCCTCGCCTCCGCAACATCACTCAACGCCTTGTTCGCTGGCTCGGCCACGTTCCACGATGAGCTGATGGCCACTCCTACCAGTGTCATCTACCAACCCGCCATCTGAAAACTGGCATTGACCTCACTACAGACCACGCAGCCGCTGGAAGGGTGCCGTCCTCAAGCAAGCGATGTTCCGACGCTCTCCAAAGACCGTGATAGTTGGAAAGACAAGGGATCTCTTGTGGTATCAATACCTTCATGGCATGAGATTTAGCAACATCATATATATATATATATATATATATATATATACTCACCGGCTTCATTTTTAGTTGGACTCTCCTTATGTAAAGTTGGAACTCTCTTTTGCTTTTGGAAACCCCTCACTTCTTGATATGCATCCTGTCAGTGGAACTCCCTTCATCTTACTTGCTTCCCACATAGCTATAATCTTCAAATAATCAAATGTAATGTCAATCGACATCTTCTGATGCCTTGACCTTGATCCCTGTCCTTCTCTTTATACTTTTCCCAAACATTCCTCTTTACTCTTACTCTCACTCTCTGTAACCCCTTGCGTGCTAGGTGCACTCTAGTCTTGCTTGGGGTGATTTGCTTAAAAAAAATGCCTAGATAATTTTTTTAATTCAATATTTAATAGCAGATTTTGTGATGAACATAAATGGTTTGATTTAATATTTTTATATTTACTAAAACTTAGTTTTCTACCGTTGACCATTTCTACAATATTTAGGATTAAAAGCAAAAATCAATTCATGAACACAAAATATTGCACCTTTATTTACGAATTAGACATTATCTCATCTGTTTTTTTTTATTATTATTATTGTTTAATCATTCTAACCCAAGCAAGGCGACCGTGTCCCTAGAATACAGGGAGGGGCTACAGGGGGTGAAGTGAATGAGAAAATTGAAAATGGGGAGGATTGAGGAAAAGGTAAAAAAGGAACAGGTTCAAGAAGACAGATATCAATTGACGTTGCATTTCAATCATTGTAGTTATCAGGGAAGCAAGAAATACGTAGGGATTTCCTGGGGTGGAAAGTGCGAGAAAAAAAAAAGTTCGGACTAATGTCCCCCATCTTCGTTGTTATTATTGTAGAATAACAATACAATAAACAACACTTACCGGCGTAAGAGTCCCAGCTAGCGTCCAGCTGGCAGACAAAAATAAAGCAGGTTGTAACTTAATACAAACCCTGCAAACTAACTGAGAAATCATGCTAGTATTTATATAGAAATACTTCCACTCAGGTACCAGCAGCCAATCACATCCCAAGCAATGGACTATCCCACTTTAGCATAATGAGATGCTCCATTGCACCATAAATAGCTCTTTCTCAATGTTGAATTAGTATTCACTCAGCTTGCTCTACAACTGAGTGTTTATCTTGACCACGTGATTGTTCGAATTTCGAACGAAAGAATAGCATATTGGATTAAAGTGTCAACTAGTGAACTTCAGTGTTTGGTCATTGTGAGTTTGATCACTGGACAGTGTAGTGTAAACCTAGACTCAGTGAGGTATAGGGTGTGGGGTATAACTGATCCGTATAAAATAAGGCAAAGCGAGTTATTCGTTGACATAGCTAAGGGAACCTGAATAAACTGCGATAGTAGGTTTTAAGTTCCCTGATGTATACGCGGATTAGTAGACACCAGGAGGAGGCTAGAGAGCTTATCAACCGAACCGTTATGATAACAACAAAGATGAGGATATTAGTCCGAATGTAAATAAAGTAAATGACAATAATGTCTCAGCCTAATAATTCAGATAGGAATTTTTAAAGCTTCATTATTTATTTGAGACTTCGAAATTTAGGATCTTTTCGAGAAACTCTTGACGTTTGTTTACATGTTTTTTTTTGGGGGGGGGATCAGTTCACGTCTTGCAGGGCGGGAATGCCACTGACACGCAGCGAGTTACAGAGAGTGAAAATGAGAGAAAAGACTGGGTATAGGAAGGATTCAGGAAAGGATAAAAGATGGACGGGATTCAAGAAGACAGAAGATGGCGAATGACGTTGCATTTAAATTTTAGTAGACTGTAGTTTTCAGAAAAGCAAGTAAACGGAAGGAGTTCCACAGGCGTTGAGTGTGAGAAAAGAAACTGTTGAAGTAGAAGCGGCGGTTACATTTAACTATTTCGACAGTAAAAGGGTGGGACCTAGATGCCAATCAAGTAGCACGCTTAACTTCATCTAGCCGAGGCACTAGGGAAAAAAGCTCGTCAGAGCAGTTGCCATGAAAATATTTGTAGAAAAGACAGAGGGAAGCCAAGTTACGTCGGTGAGAAAGCGACTGAAGTTGAGATGCCAAGACAGGATCGATAGCATTGTAGATCCTTTTTTAGATTTTGTCAAGAACCTCGAGATGAATAACAGAAGTACCGGATCAGATAGGGCAATAGTATTTAATGCACGGACGAATGGTAGATTTGTAAAAAAAAAAAAAAATACTACCGTAGGTCGAATTGGCCTTCATCGTATCTGCGCAGATAAATGTTGCCATCGTTCAGCAAATGAATCTTTAGTTTTCAATACATATTTACTTAATAAAGCGTGAATAAAGCTAATAATGGCAGAAGCAGTTGTATATAAAATGGATAATAATGCAAATTTTAAAAAAGAACTGTGGTTAGCGTAATGTCAATGTAACAGTATTTCAGAAAGAAAATAATGCATTTTTACATTTTATAGAAATCGTTTGGTATCCGTTTAAAATATTTTAAACCGTTAATACCCGTGTCATTGTTCATTTTTTTATAGAGACAGAAAAATCTTGTATGATTCAAAATTGTATTTTAAAAATTCATCTGTTCCGATTATGTTAATATTTCATCAAAAAATTCGATCGTATTCTCTTTTTTCTTTCGTTCCTTCTCTCTGTCTTTCTTTTCGTTCTTTTTTTTTAATTTATCTTCCTTTGTTTTCTTTCCTCTCTTTCTCTTTTTCAATCATATTGTTTTCTTTTCTCTCTTTTTTTCCTTTCTCTCCTTATCTTTCTTTAATTTATCTCCTTCTTTTGTTTTTTTTTCCTCTCTCTTTCGATCATATTCTTATTTTTCTTTTCTCTCTTTCTTTCCTTTCTCACTTTCTCTCCTTCCACGCCTTCTCATTTTACTTTTTTCCTCCCTCTCTTTTAATTATTCCTTTATCCAACTTCTCTCCTTCACTTTTCTTCCCTCTCTCTTTTTCTTCGATGATAATCTTTCTTCTTTCTCATTCTGGCTTTTCCTTCCACCCTCTCTCTTTTCGATCAAAATTCTTTTCTTTTTTTTCTTTCCTTTCTCTTTACGTTATTTTTCATTTAATTTCATTCTTTCCTTTCCTCTCTCTTTCGACCATATTCTCTTTTTCTTTCCTTTCTCGCTCTCTTTTTCTTTAACTATTTTCCTCCCCCACCTTCTCTCTCTCTCTCTCTCTCTCTCTCGCTCTTTGAAATAAGTTATTGGCGAAGCTGAAGGATTTGTCGAGCCGAGTTCAAGTTTGAGTCTTGTCTGTTGCGTTCACATTCACGCAAATATTCTTATATAGTCATTCTTCTATAGTCATTGGTTAAACTAAACTAAACTGGATTCTGCTAGTTTAGGAGAAGGACTATTCTGAATTAAAATTAATGAAGTGTTGTGATATCAATGTGAGACGAGGACCTAGGAAGTGAAGATTATTTAGATAAGAGGGAGAGGTGACGGTTCCTCTTTGACTTGACGAGGTTAAGCATTAAGAAAAGATCCACGTCACGGTCTGTTCCACAAAACAGCGATTCTTGAATAAAAATCAATCTGTGCGCAAATTTGAATGCGGGGTGGATTGGAATGCGGGGGTAAATTAGAATAATTATATCTGAAACGTTCATTCTGCTATGTTCGATTTATGTAATTAATGGGTAACAGTTAGGTTAAGTGTGTTAGACAGGAATGAGATTATGTTGAAAATAATCCTTCTATAACATAAATGCTTTTGTTTTATATTAAGCTACGGAGTTATTGATATAGGTGCGTACGTAGACAAACAGATAAATGTGTGGGAGATACATAAGAACAAAATTAGATACGTTGGAATATATGGCGTTATATATAGGGTTCTAATTTTATGCATTTTAATATATGATTATTTGTCATTGAAAGCATTTTAAATTGTGGTTCTGTGATTTTAAGTTTGTTTCTACGCATTTGTGCACATGTAGTTTCTGTTTTAATATGCGTGAATACATGTTCGGGTGCAGTGGTACGTAAAACCACTTCGAATCACCATGAATTTATTCATTTGTATCAGTGCAGATAAAACTGCTACCTAGTGGCCTCTTCTAGCTGAAATGAGTTCGCTTTTCTCTTTCATGTTTTTCTAAACATATTTGCACTTGAACATTGAAATAAAATGATTTTGCTATCAAGGTTTACCCAGAGTTTGATTTTCACTTGATGCGTAAAAAGATATGCGGCATCAAAAGACAAAAAAAAAAAAGGAAACAAAGTAACAAAAGAGGAAATTGCAAGCAAAATGGAGGAAAGAAAGAAGGAAGGAAGTTCAAGTGGAAATCGGCTGGATTGTTTTAATCAGAATGGAATCTTAATGGTTTCAAAAGAAAGAGGCGGACAAATGAAAATGGCACAACAAGAAAGGAAGATACAGCAGACGGTGAACTGAATAATGAGAAAACATTTAAGCTGAATAAAATTGAAGGCCATCACAGGACAAAAATAGAGAAAGAAAAGATGAATATGAGATTTTTGAACTTCATCGCCATCTTTATTTATAGTCATAGATTTAACAGAAAAAGCGAGTACAGTATATGTATGAGTATATATAACTTTACATGAATATATATTTCTCAATAATCAAACACCTATTGTAGTACATTAAATATAAAATACGGTGTATGTATATATATGTATAGAGAGAGAAAGAGAGATAGATAGATATTTTATCATAAAATGAATATTGCATATTCTCTTAACTGCACGGAGAAAAATTCAATAAGATTTTATATAAACAAATTTCATGTTTCGTCAAAAAAATGGTCGAACAGGGTATTTATGGATGATCACGCTTTTTAATGCATGTTGCCTTTGTAATTTCAATAATCAATATCAAGGGAGAGATAGAGCATTAATAATAATGTGTAAGAGAATATATATATATATATATATATATATATATATATATATATATATATATATATATTAATTTAGGTAATATAAACAACAAATTCACTATTTGTCAAGGGACGGGTAAATAAATAAAAAAGCTCTCAATGCAAATTTAGATTAAGAAAATA
>CAHIKZ030000158.1:2992500-3000000 GCA_903632075.3 Acanthosepion pharaonis | reverse complement strand
CGATCGCAAAAGCGTGAAACCCAGGGTCACAAACTCACATCAATCAAAAACAAATATATATATTTATATATATATATATATATATATATATATATATATATATATATATATAATGTGTGTGTGTTTAAACTAACAGCTAGATACACATATCTTTATAGGAAACAAGTGATTTCCATCTCACGCTGAGAAAGAAATGTCACTATAATTTCTATCTCATATATAACAACTGGTGACTCATTGAAGTAACTCGTTCATTTGTAACATTTAGATATCTTATGTATGTCCATTTATATATCTGAGTCTCTTATCTCACTAGATATGTGCAGTTTGTAATAATTAAGTGTGAATAAACTGACGTAGATAAATTGATCTTAATAGACCGAGATCTATCGGAACAGATTGACATTAATAAACAGACACGAACAGAGTAATAATTTGATCTATGCAGGCTTAGAGATGAGAGGTCAGTGATTCCTGTTTTTCGACGTACTATAAAGATGTGACCATACGCCATCAGCTATTGGGTGGCAGCACCTGTTAGGGTCCCCGATATGGGAAAATAGTGAAAACAAAACAAAAAACAAAATACTATGAATGTCTAAAAATACATTCTTATATTAAAATACCAGTAATACTTTTTATGTTAAAAAAATGACCAACAATACGTATTTATAGTAAAATTACTTAACAATATATTTTATAGTAAAATTACCAATAATGCATTTTATTTTTAGTTGAAAGCATATGATTACTTTCAAAATATATTTAGTTGAAGTCATAAAACTGTTCCGAAATATTTAGATTTTGGCATTAAATAACCCATAGAGGCTGATATGCCGCTCAATAAAATCAACTAACCAGCCATAATCTATCTAAATTCAATAAATGAAGAATTTGAATTTAATTCTCTGGAGCAGACGGTCTATTAATAAAACGCACTTTTGTGAATTGTAAAAATACGTCTTGCTCCGAACAAGGAAATTACATCTGAAGAGAGAGCCTTCCGCTCATATTAATCAGTACAAGCATTTATAAAACCCGTCTCTGCCGCATAAGATTAGATGAATTATTGGCGAGACTATCAGTATGATGACTATGAATAGCAGAGCCTGAGGCGTATCGATGTAATTTAGTAACAAAGGCCAAAGTAGTCGATATATTTTAATTATGTAGGAAAAGTATTATTTTAATTTTGACTCTTCATTTATTTTCATCTCAGATTCTTTGGGTTCCTAGATTTATCACAAAATCACGTACACAGCAGGATTCGAAAAGAAAGGATAACCTCTTTATGAGATTCGAAATCAGTTCCTTTGTGTTTAGGATTGAATGCACCAGCTGATATAATTTCTAACTTACAAGAATTCGACATCGTTGGAGAAACCAACCTTAAACTATACTACATTTTACGATCTTTATCAGAGCCATATTTGTCTTTTTGTATTTTAACACATCGTATTAGTAGTAGCAGTTTTATTTCTTTTTTAATTAAATGAAGCATTGGCAACCATTGTTATTAATTTTTGAGTCGTATCTTTTTTTTTTTTTTTGTATCATTTTCCACCAAGCAAGGCGATAATGCCACTAAGACGAAAGGTGAGTGTTACTGGAAGTTAAAGAGAATGAAAAGGCTTGAGTGAGTAGAACGGACAATAACAGAAAAGGTTAAAAAGAAGACAGGAAATTATGGTTAATGTTATTTAATTTTTTAAAGATTGTAGATGACAGGGAATAAAGAACTTGGAAAAGAGTTCCACAGTCGAGAAGTGCGAGAAAATAAAATATTAGAATAGAACTTACGGTTACATCTAACTAATTCAGCAGTAAAAGTATAACATCAAATTGCTAATCTAGTTGTACACTTAAATTCACGCGGTCAAGGAAGCATTCACTCTTAATAATGTTTGACTAGCATTTAAATTCATCCTCGTTTCTTGGTATTTACAATAGGTCCTAGATTGTTTTTTTTAGTTAGATGATGCATTGTCAGCCATTATTATTAATTTCTGATTAATATTTATTTCCATTTCGTTTTTTAGTAAATTAATTGTCGCAGTTTAATTCTTGTTTTATATAAAAATGTTTGCGTGCCTGTATATGTGGATGTATATATGTCAGAGAGATTACATAACTAAAATTGTTGAGTGACTTAAGAAGCTCCTTCTTAGAACGAAACACATCACAAATTTATTTTTTACTTTTTTTCATTTTCATTCACTTACCAACTATTTTTTTTTAATTTCTCTCTCTTTCGATATATATATATATTGTTTATAGGTTATTTTAATAGACACAATTTAATTAATCAAATGCTCTGTTTTTTAAATAAACGGTATTAATTACGTTTACCGGCTAGAATATTCGAGAAATTATGTAGAAAATATCGGCTTCTCCGACAGGAATCGAACCCCAGTGGGATCCATCATATAATCTGATGTGCTGTTAACCATCAGATCAAATCATTGTTCACATCGGGGTTATAGGTTCGATTCTTGTCGGAGAATCACATATTTTCTACGAAATTTCTTGAATATTCAGGCCGATAAATGCAATTATTACTGTTTATTTAAAGACAGAGCATTTACTTAAATTGTATCTGTTAAAATAACATATAAACATGAAATATATTAAATAATTGACTTCTTCCATTCCATAATATATATATATATATATATATATATATATATAATTGTGTATTTAGTCAGCAATTTTATTCAATGTTTCTTTACCGCAGTACCTTGTCAGTCGTTTTTAACGAAACTTACTCGTTGCAATATATAGTTGTAAAATACACATGATGGCACAGTTGGTGGTTAATATATATGTGCCTGAGCAGGGAATAAGTAGATACTCTAGCAAACAAGCATACTCGGATACGAGTGGGCATCTCTCTCTGTCTGCCTCTCTATATTTATCTCTCTCTCTCTCTCTCTCTCTCTCATATTTTGCATCAAAAGTAATTTAAATTCACAATATTTATCGGAAGTCGTCTCTAAAAATAATATATATATATATATATATATATATATATATATTGCCTCAAAAGTAATTTAAATTCACAATATGTGCTTATGTATTATAATCTGATTGTGTTTTTGTTGTTTTGCGCGTGAGTTTAAGACCACGTTCACACACTTTAGAAAAAAAAATATATATACATGTATTGTCAAATGACCGGATATATTGTAGCGTCTTGTCGAACGTAATTTCAACGAAGAAATAAATTGAATAACATATGTATTTTTTCTTTTCTCAATAATTTTGTAGTTTTTAAACTTAATAGTGATTAAATTTGGATTTTAAAATTGCCAGTTTTTAATTTTAATATTAAATTTTATGATATAATTTTATAATTATTGGTTAGTATAAATTATTTTTAATATTAACCGTATTTTAAAGATCTGAATAGCTATTATAACATGATTTCGTTGTCAAGCTTTTGAATCTTTCTATACTTGGTTTTTGATTGGTTATTCTAGCTTTTGTAACAATGTTTCCCCCTTGTGTAGGATCGTTTATTAATCTGAAACTTTTAAAACCATATATTTTATCTTCAACATCATCACTTGATAAGACACCGAGTGTGTTGAAACAAAATGGCTATTTTTGTAGTAATTTCATAACATACTTATGTTATAATTTTTTTTATAAATAATAATTATATATCTATATATATATATATATATATATATATATATATATAAATATATATTGCCTCAAAATTAATTTAAATTCACAATATTCATCGGAGGTCGTCTCTAAAAATTATATATATATTGCATCAAAAGTAATTTAAATTCACAATTTTTATCGGAGGTCGTCTCTAAAATTATATATATATATATATATATATACATTGCCTCAAAAGTAATTTAAATTCACAATATTTATCGGAGGTCGTCGCTAAAAATAATATATATATATATATATATAATGTATGTATGTATATATATATATATAATGTGTGTGGAGGAAGGGGAAATTTCAAATGTTTGTACTAACGTGTCTGAAAAAAAACACTCCTGAGTGCAAACATTTCTTTGGAATAATGTCGATGTGTAGCTTTCCTAACTTTTTATCCTCCATTATTGCCGCTCGGTACATCGATAGCCCTTTTCTGAAAAGTTTGATGTAGGCTAAGCGAACACACGTTTAAATGCGATGTGTACGCTTGCTTTGCTGTCTGAAGCACTTCTCTTGTATTTCAAAATCTTGCAACTTTATCGGGAGGCGATAATGAATGAAAACTCTACACCGAGCTAAGAGCAGAAAAAAAAAAGCAAAGTATTCACTTTACATTTTGCACGCTGGCAGATACGCGAAATTGGATACATTTTTGCTTTGTCTTTTTTTATTCTTGAAAGACGAAATGAATGCATAATACTTGTGGGGCTCAAGTACTGAATAACTTGCTTTATTTCCCCCGCCGGTGAGCGATTGCTATCCGAGAAATCTTGTCAATATTTACACTGTTGTCGGGAAAAGCTTTTTTCACTGTTCATGTTGAGGACCTTTATAATATATAGATTTTTATTTTGCCTTGTTTTTCTTTTTATCCTTTTTTTTTATCGCTTCTCTTTCATTGATAAAGAAAACAAAAACGAGGAATGGAGTTCGAATTCTTATTGAACCTTTCCGTGCGTAAAAAAAAAGCACTCCTGAGAATCCACACCAAATACTCAAACCTGTGTGAAGGTTTTATTGCTGACATGTCACGATGATTAACTGAAGATAAATAGATCAGTTGCACTTTGGCCCACCACCCTCATATACCAACAACTGTGGCGACCCAATCCTGATTTTCCAACCTTGACAGACTTCACAATCGTCTAGGAGGCCTTGTCAAGGATGATTTATTCCCCACCCCTCAGACACTTTCTTACGGACGGAACATCGCGAGCCAATCGCTATCGCTAATTCCACGGCAAATGTTCAGACAAGCCTTATTCCTTACGACCAAGTTCCGCCTTGCTACGTCCACAGGTTTTACATATACCATTGGCAAAAAGATGCTCTACCCGTAAGGCCTCTTCCCAAAAACTGCTACTTTGCGCATCCGACTCCCACTTGGATGCTTCCTCGAACAATACAGTTTAGCTCAATCGTTATGCATCGTCTATATCCTCATAACCTTCACTTCCTCTCTTACTTCCATGCTTCTCACTTCATTCACTAACCCTCTACCTAGAGTGGCTCTTGGGCCTTGTATTGGGTGAACATTAAGTAGCAGAGATACCTCCCCCAGCAATATCCTTTCCAACAAATGGAATTGAGACAATTACCTGGAAGCGAAGACGTTCCGAAACATATTGGCAATATTAGCGACTTGTGCAATTTTTCTCCTTCCTTGATGTAAGCATATGTCACATTCTGTTCGAGTGGACGTTCGGATAAATATGTTTACCAAAAGAGGCTCCAGTTACATCATACTGTTGCTCACCCCAGATCATGCCAGTATAGACTTCGCACTCCGTTGTCTTTCAGCTGCAGAGTTGACATTAGGAAATATCTCTTAGCTAGGGATAAATATCCGCACCTAACCTAACTGCATTGGCCTGTGATCTCGTGATCGACCAGCCGTGCCCCGAATGTGACCGTGTCGGAAAGAACAGGTATATAAACATAAACCGAAGAATGAAAATGGATCCCTGTGTATCTACAGGAGAACGTTCAGTGAAGGCCCGATAGCCCATTCGCTGGGTGTTATTGACAATGTCCGGATTTAAATAAGGAATAATTTTATATATGAGAGATCAGTTTACTATTTTGATTTATCACAAAAAAAAAAACATTAAAATAAATTAATGAAATACTAAAATTAATATCAAAAAACTTATTAGAATGTTGGCTTCTAGGTTAGCTATAGAATCAAAAAGCGGAATTCAAATCGTATGTTTCTTTTCATTCGCTTAATAATATCTCACTTTTGGTACCATGTAACTCATTTTTACTTGCTGTATGATCGGGTCATCGATGACTAAACCGGTTCCTCCACCAGGCTATTCTGCTGAAGAGGGGGTTGCTAGACAGCAGGATTAAAAACAGAATCCGTCAAAGTGTGAATGAGCCTTCTTGTAGGGTCAGTGACAATCTAGAACACTGAGGTAGACTGGGCTCCATAGCTGTGTCTACAACCAGTACCCTGATGACACAGCATTGCTCAGCGAAAGTCGATGGCGTAGTCAAACGGTTTTCTACGACGGAATAGGCGTTCCCGTATACAGGGCGAACATTCGTTGAAGTAAATCGGCTGGAGTTTGACATGAGGATGAATGTACTCCACCAAGTCACTTGCCCCAGACACGCTACGAATGAATGGATGCTTCTCTTTCTTTTCAACTCAGATATTAGAATGGAACCTGTCAAGTACTCAGCTTCACATCGGCACTACTACCAGGCCCAGTCCAGAGACTGATTATGATAGAGGAAAGATATAAATGCATTTCCATGTCTCCCTCCCTCCATATACGTTAACATTATGTCCCGTCATTAGCATGCCAAACTAGTCGACGGAAAAGAGAATGGTTGCACTAAAACTTGAGAAAGTCACTCTTCCATAACTGTTTATTCTGGTCTCGCAGTAACAAATAAACATTGTTACTTCCATTAGTTAACCTGCATCTGGTTTAGGTTTTTGTTATGGTAATTTATCCACGCACCCTTCCATCTATAAATAGGAGCAGGTACTGCCTTTTGGAGAGGAAAGTTTTCAGCAGTCCGCGCTGACAGTCGGACTGAACATTCTTGTTGTAACACTCTCGTTTGTATATGTTTGTATTACTGTTTCTGTTAATATAATTGTATAACTCAATTCCTCTCTTGTATTTTTATTTTTTGGTCCTAACAAGGCCACAACAGTTTGTTTTTTTCAGATGAGGAATTTTCAATATACGTAAACTTAAATGGCATCACAGTAAATAACATATACGAAATATTCCATATCAACTAAAAATAATGGATACTTCACGATGACAAGAGTGGAATTAGCTGAAACGCCATGTGTGTAATAACATCAATGACACTCAAAGAATAGTTTGAATCAATCTAATAAGACAGATTCAAATAATAATTCTATTATAATAGCCTTAGATGTAAATTTAGCAGGAAAACATTGTTAGTACCATCATTAAACTTTTGACTGTATAATTACTTCATGGCAGTAAACATTAAAAGTAACTGATTTAACGTTCTCCGTCGGGTAAGACGCGAAGATTATTGTAATGACAGTAAATCCATTACTTAGATAGAAATCTATTTTGATAGCTGATATTAAATTCGATTCACATCGTTTCTCATACCAAGGTAAAGATATGTCTTAAAAAGCTGTCTTACAATCTTTTTGGTCAGTAACAATTTTCTCTTCTCTTTTCTTTTTTGTTAACTCTCATTATTCACGTTTCAAATGTCATTGTCAATGACACCGGCAAAAGGAAAACCAAGAGATTATATTTGATCCTAAGGCAGAAGGAAATTCCAAAGAAAAAACAATACTTATGACTT
>CAHIKZ030000158.1:2940000-2990000 GCA_903632075.3 Acanthosepion pharaonis | reverse complement strand
TCGTTAGTTTTTTTTTAGGCGAAGAATAATTGAGTTTGAAAATAATTCACTAAGTTGTACTTAGACGATCCTAAAAGGAAAGAAAGGAAGAGAGAAAGGAAGGAACAGGGAAAGGGAGAAAGAGGGAGAAAAAAGGAAAGAGAGAGGTCGAGAAATACAAAAAGCGGTCATTAACAAAAACACGTATCAGAAAGGTATTTAGGCCAACATCTTTGCCGATTTTCGAAAGACAATGGGAAAGTCATTTAGAGAGTGGAAGGGACCATGCTTGATAAGAGTGTATTGATAATAAAAAAATATCGGTCGAAGCACATGACCGACTTTTGCGTAGAAAGACTCATTATCAATTTGGAGAAAGGGAAATTTAGAACAATGAGAACGAAATTTTAATCGGAGGAAAGGTGTCTTTTGGGATGAAGGGTGACCGCTGAATTGTGTACAGATTCTGACCTGTTAAGGATCAGAACTCCCACGATGATAGAATGGAGACAATTTCAATTCAGATAATTAAGATTTTTTTGGCTGTCAGGTCTGAACGAATACAAAGGGGTGAAAAAGACAATTGCTTTTGGCTCACACAGGACGCCAAAAAGGGCGGAAACAATTCTCCTGAAGTCATAACTAATTAGCGGCGGCTGTGTTGACAGAACCCAGGTGAGAAAAGGCTGAGATTATCGTTTTTCGTGCGTGCAAAAGAGACCAAGTTGGATTTTTGTTTTTTTTTAACAAGAACGATGTAAGCCACGCCCGATTGGAGACGGGAGGCGTCCCACCACAGTCTCATTAGCCGAAAGCGGTCACGTGATATGCGGAAAGAGGAGGGAGAATGCTCGATCAAGAACCATTGGTCGAAAACGGTCACGTGGCATGCGGAAAGAGGAGGAGGAATGTTCGATCAGGAATCATTGGTCGAAAACGGTCATCTGACATACGAGAGACTGGGAGGAATGGGTATGCGTCCTCCCCTCCCCCAGAGGCACTATGAGGAAGTAGGGGTAAAAATAATAGCGATAATGGGAAAACAGAAATAATGCGGCTATTGGAATTATCGAGAACCCCCTGACGCCGGCAAACCCACCCCGGTTTGTTGCGGCGTCAATAAAAGCAGGACCCCAGTCGACAGAAATGAGTTGCAGCTGACCGCGGGCAGGGATAGAGCCTGAACGCGGGCATCGGACCCGGTTCACTCGCCCTTTGCGGGCAAGAGAATCCTCAGACAAGAAATCCTTCCAGCCCAAGTCGAAGAAATCAAGAAGAAAGAAATCTTTTCCAGCCCAAGTCGAAGACAAGAAACTCCTTCCAGCCCAAGTCGAAGACAAGAAATCCTTTCCAGCCCAAGTCGAAGACAAGAAATCCTTCCAGCCCAAGTCGAAGACAAGAAATCCTTCCAGCCCAAGTCGAAGACAAGAAATCCTTCCAGCCCAAGTCGAAGACAAGAAATCCTTCCAGCCCAAGTCGAAGACAGCCCAAGAAATCCTTCCAGCCCAAGTCGAAGACAAGAAATCCTTCCAGCCCAAGTCGAAGACAAGAAATCCTTCCAGCCCAAGTCGAAGACAAGAAATCCTTCCAGCCCAAGTCGAAGACAAGAAATCCTTCCAGCCCAAGTCGAAGACAAGAAATCCTTCCAGCTAAGTCGACGAAGAAGAAGATTACTCGAAAGCCGCGGAGAAGTTGCAGCCAAGTCGAAGACAAGGCCAAAGAGTTACTGGACGGAAGAAGAAGAAGTTGAAATCAAGTCCAGCCGAGAACAGAATTCGACCCAACCAGATCGAAGTGAAGAAATACAACTCAAGTCGAAGAGAAGAATCAACTGCGAATGATTGATAGAAATTAGCCCCAGTATCGAACTAGACCACACTCCGACATACATAATTCTAAAGAGTAGGCAATTCGAAATCTTTAAGTTGTATGATAGAAACTTGGTGCCATAGTCCACAGAGCGGGTCGGGAAATAAGAACAATTTTTCTTTATGTAACGGACATTAGATATAAAGGTTGTCACCCTTTTTATCAGTAATTTTTGTCTCGTGAGTTTTTTTTCTTTTACTTGTGTTTCGCCACCCCGTCGGACTCAACTTGCATACGGCCCAATCCCTGCTGGTCCCGTCTGTCTAAGATCTAAACACAACGTGGGTAGACAGACCGGAGATCAGTACAGTTGCTTTAGCAACCAGGTATTGGAAGCGGGTTGGGAAAGGCGAGGCTGGTGATCATCTAACCAAGGGGTTGGAACGGCATACTTGGAACAGCGAAGAGCGACCAGGAGGAGCGACGTCACAGTTGGCGCCGTAACCAAAGGATTCGACCCTGGGCCAGGTGTGTACCCGTCACAGCAGTAAAGATCGACCAAATGTTTTTGATCGAGCGCTTTTGACAATACCTCTAAACCATAATCAAGATGAAAAGAAAACTGTGAAAGTTTGTTTTTCCTTTTTGTTTTACTTCAATTTTTGCTTTATTTGATCTCGGTATTCTAGAGTTCATCGTTTCTACATTACCATAGCACAAACCACAAGGTGACATACTTAGCATGGAATTCTCAGCATCCTTCTGTAGAACCACATTGTAGAATCATACCTGTTGTCACCAGTCTTTTCTTCATCTGTGAAAAGATTGTCTCGAATTCACTACCATATAAGATGATTGATATTACATAAGTTCAGCACTTCTTTAATATTGTTAAGGGTCCACCCCTTTTTATACAAGTGGACTCGCCCAGTGTGTACTTGTACTGCTGCCGGTGAATACCCGGAAGTGACAGTGAGGGAGTGATACAGTGAGAGGTTGAGAGTGTGAGGTAACCGCTTTGTATGAGTCACAGTTGCGAGCAGGTAGACTTAGAAGATGTCATACTTCGATACTGAATTTACCAGACTGTATATATATTATTATTGCTACTAACCGCATTTCTGGATCTACTAATCGTATTACCAATTGTGTTATTACGTCAATACATTTATTTGCTATATTTCATTCCTGCGTTTGTCATTCATTTGAGACCGGATTTCATCCCGGAATCCATAACAAATATCGTGTAATACTGTTTTTTTTAATGAAACAACACTACTAAAGATACGATTACAGGTTTACTTTTGTTTGTTATACTGGAGATGCGTATCTGTTTTTTAATTCTCTTGATAGCAATTCTGATATATTTGATTGCAATAGAATAGTTATATGGTTGTTGATTTTTTTTTTACTAAAGTTTATATTATTATCCTCATCAGTCAGTTATTTATGTAACATGCGTGATACACGCTTAGGTGATCATGTATCTTTCGATACATGATTGACGAGGCTGATTTTTTTTTATTTTTCTGCGGTAGTACATCTGTGATCAAAGGCTATAGAACCCGGTGTGTCCTGCTATTTAGCCATAATTTGGGGGTGGGGAGAAGAAGATTCGCAGCGGTATTAGCACGTAAGTGAATTTATATTGGATTCGACTTACTCCACCGTTTCCTCCTATCATCATCAGCTTTCTCTAAATTTAGTTTTATTTGTTTCTCAGCATCAGAATTGTGGAATTTTTAAATCGATAAATAGGCAAAAAAAACCCTCTTAATCCACGTTTTTGGGAAGCTCTGTACTCGTGGTGGTTGCATCTGAAAGATAATGGAGATAGATAAAGTGAATTGTAAGAATAAAAACGGAAGAGAATAAGTGCCCTTTCACAGAAGAATGAAAAAAAAATGAAGATATTTCTGCAAGTCGATATGATTTATTTTCATCATGAAATAAAAAAACACATTTGATTCTCGAAGAAGAGTTACATGCGTTTCCCTCGAATCAAAATCTCATCAAAGGGGATTTAGCCAACATAAAATAAATTCCTTTCCCCAGAAAAGTCACGGAACTGAACTGAGAGATTTTCAGAATGTTAATCTCATTACAAGAGGTAATATTTGAATGCGGACAAAAATCAGCGAACAAAACCCAAATCACACAGTAAGCAAAAAAAAAAAAAAAAAAATTAAAAAAAAAAACACAAAAAGAGACGGAGAAAACAAAAAACTGAATAACGAAATTAAGCGAGCAGCCATTTTTAAGCATGGAAAAAAAAATGAATTTTTAAATGAATAAATTGTTTTAAGAAAAAGCACAAAATAAAACTCCAGAATTGATTGTCAATTTGGCGAGATGTGATGATAAATTCAAAGAAGAATAACGAGGAATGAAATATGGCTACCGGGTTTGGTACCGCGATGACAAATGTATTAAAGTTTGGCTCAAGTAATTTCTTCTTTAATTCTTTTCTTGATGCATTTGAAAAATTAGATAAAAAATGCCTTTTCGAAAGAAAGAGAAACGAATGAGATCGTTGGTCGTGATTTACAGTGAGAAGGACAATTATCTCTTGCAGACTTGAGAATAAAGTTTTCCAAGAATATTCGCGGCTAAAAATGAAAGAAAAAATTAGGGTGTCGGAAGTGAAATATAGCTGGAAAAAAAAAACGCTAGAAATCTAGATAAACAAAAGATAGCAGAGAAAACAGGAGACAAGTTGTGAAGGTGAAAAAAAAAAGAAAACAAAAGGAAGGAATGAAAGCTTGTTAAAAGAAAGCAGATGAAAAAATGTGGAAAAAAAGATTATTTTGATAGAAACAAAGAGCAGGAAAGAAATCTGGGTAAAAATATTGCCTAAAAGAAAGAACGAAACAAGAATTTTTAAAAGAAGTGTAAAAGGGGTGAATGATTTTGGCAGAAATAAAAAAGAAAGAACGCGAAAAATCTAGACAAAAAAAAATGACGAAGCAAGAATAAAAGAAATATGAAATAGTGAAAGAATATAGAAGGAAAGTTAAAAGACGTTAACCGATTTTAGCGTAAAGAAAATACGAAATTAAAAATAAAGAACCAGAAAAGATAAAAGAAAACTGAAGAAAAAATAAAGAAAAATAGAACGGAGACAAAAGAAAGAAGACAAAGTTGAAGAAGAAACGAATAAATGCAACAGAAAGAGAAAAGAAACAAAGAATTTGATTTTGCAGTCTGAATGATAAAGAAAAAGTAAAGAAAGAATAGGTTAGAAAGCTGAATGAAAGGACGAAATATCTAGATAAAGACAAAGAAAAATAACAATAACAAATAATAATTAAGAGTAAAAAGCAGGAACAGAGAAAGTAAAAATTATTAAAGAATCCATTTTCGTTTCGCTTTTA
The DNA here is from genome assembly GCA_903632075.3 of Acanthosepion pharaonis. NCBI lineage: Eukaryota > Metazoa > Mollusca > Cephalopoda > Sepiida > Sepiidae > Acanthosepion > Acanthosepion pharaonis. The sequence goes on along the minus strand of CAHIKZ030000158.1, from coordinate 2,984,838 downwards.
GTGAATGTCTTGTGTTCATTAATTGGAACAATTCGCTAAATAGATTTTCTTTCTAAACTCTCAAAATGGCGACCAACCAAATATTACATTTTTTTTATCACAGCTAAAAATATTTTTAATTGACCAAACCTTTACAAAAATTCATAAAAGGCAACGAAAATCGTAAAGCAATCAGAACAATTGACAGTTCTTTCTCAGTTAATTAAATATTTGGCGTAACTAAATGCTTCCTTTTTTTTTCTATTGAGCATACGTTTTGATTCATTTCTTTTGTTTCATCCTTTTGCAAAGAGCAATATTTTCACTTATTTTTTTAATTAGAATTTTATTTTGTATCAAGAGAAATTTAGCAAATAAAACCAAATTACCGTGATCAATAAGTAACGTCAACATAGATTTGTAAATTTTTCTCCTACAAATACAAGAAAACGGTTGGCCAAACTTTGATTTTTCTGTGATACACTTAAACATAGAACATCTTAGTTAATATTATTTTATAACGATGTCAAGAAATTAATGCATGTTTTGAAAAATTAATTTTAAAATGACATAACTCAGTTCAGAATAAACTTTATTGATCGAAATAAAAAACATGTTCGAATTATCCTAATTTTTCTCGTATTTCATTGCTTAGAATGACGTTACACACTGAGAACTTGTTCCTAAATACCGCTACTTTTCTGAACACTACAATGTGGACCTCTTCAAATTTAGGGTAAGTCGTTATCTATCCTTCATATCTTCAAAAACTTCCGTACCGACTTTTTCCATTTCATGCAACTTATTCAGTAATCTTCTACCTTAAGTGTGTGTTGGTTAAACATTAATAAAAAAAATATGAACATTCTCTACGTATATAAAAATTTCTGGAGAGTTGACTGTGCGACGTGTCGTCGAGCATTGTCAAGTAAAATGTTGGCCAATTCTGGACACATACGCTGCATGTTCTTATGCATTTTAACGATTTCCCGACAATTCTTCTCTGCTCAGGTTCTTTCAACAGTAAAAACCTGTAGTATATTTGCCCGAGTGCATCTTGCTTCGGTGCATCTTCATCTTCAATAAGTGTTTAGGAATTTTATCCCAGTACAGCTACTGAACTGAACGGCGCCACTTGTATAGTCTCCACTTTTCATCGCATGTCACAAAGTGATCAAGAAATGGTTCGTTCTTGTTCCGTCAATGAAGCAAAGATCAAACTTCATAACTTGCTTCCTTGATAATTACAATCTTCAAAACTTTAAATGCAATATCAGCCGCCATCTTATGTCTTCTTGAATACTGTTCATCTTTTATCTTTTCTTCAATCCTCCATATTCCCAGTTTTCTCTTTCACTTACACTCCCTGTAACCCCATGCATACTAGTGGTATTTACTTGGGATGAAATTATTAAAAACAAAAACAAAAGAACGTCCATTTATTTATTTTTATTTATTTATTTTTTTATATTGTATTTTTCGTAAAATTCGTGTGGCCCCCATTTTTCAAGCATCGTCTTTCAAATATGATTCAGTTTTCAGAATTTGTTTCTATTGTTAGTGTTGTGGTAGGATCCACCTAATTTGCATAGTGGAGTACCGACCATATAAATATGGTTGGTACCGGAAGAGAGGAAGAATCAAGAGATTCACTCTCAGTCGAACTCTCTGCATTTTTTGCAGTGAGGGACCCGGACGAGGCTTTTCGAGAGGCAGGGGTTTCGTACGGGGTGGTAGACAGGTCTTGAACCCGTCTAGGCGGGTTCAGAAAAGCCATATTTTGGCCGAGCCTACAGGCTCGGAGATACCCACTTTTTAAACCGGCCTTGTGCCACATTTTATCCTCGTGGGTGGATAGATAAATACAGGAATCAAGAGATTCAATCCAGAGACTCTGCCTGACTGCGACTAAGTCAACACATTCTCCAGGAACGGTCTTCCCAGGAATATACAAAAGACTATATGTAAATATTGTGTACACTTTCTTGTTTCAATACATTTTGTTCTAAGTACATTTTGTGTTGCATTATTATTCCATGCATTAGTCAAGTTTCAACAGTTAGATGTAGCTCTTCTGCAAGTTCTGGCAAAGTTCTGCGAAGAACGATGTCTTCAGTTCATCGACATCAATGACAGAACACCTACGAGTTTTCCTATCTTCAAGAATTAACTTTCATCAATGGAAGTTTTGAAACGAACTGTCCATTTATTGACCCATCCTTCTCTCTAAACACTTTTGTTGCTTCGAGTCATTTCTGCTGCTGAGTTTAAAATCATGGAAATAAATCTTGTTTTGACATTTTAGCTTGAATGATCGGAAAATGCAATTTGTATATTTAAGAATGAATTAAATAGAAAGAGCATGAAATAATCTTTGAAATTATACATAATCTTATACGCCTTGCGTGTGCTTTTAATCTTAAAAAAAATGGCTGAAACAAAAACGTAAAACTTAATTTGGACTCTTTTCATCTTTCATCATCTTTGCTACTCATCGCAACTCTCAACTACTCTTCAACTATTCTTATTTTATGTGAAAATTCCCTTGTTAACATGAACTATTATGGCTTTCCACGATTTCCTGACTTTTATTACCTTAAGTAAATTCTGAATCTTTCCCATGTCTCTTTATACTTGTTTTACCATCCACCACACTAACTCGTAAGTTATCTAAATCGTTGTTTTTACCCTCTGCTTTCTCTACGCTGTCTTTCCTCATTACATGTCCCAGAAATTTACAAATATCTCATTCTGATTATAAATATGAGTTTCCGTGTAGTTCTTGTTTTTTTTTTCTTCTAAAAACTTCCTCTTTGCTCATATTTTCAGTGATATCCTTCGCGTCCGTTGCTAAAACCACATGTCCGTCGATTAAAGTCTTTTCGTTATTCGATATTACATAGGAATTTAGCAGTTTTTATTCGTTTCTGAGAATATTTCCCCTGTTATGATAGTTTTAGTTTCTAGAAGGTATCTTTCGTCATTTCTGTGCGCCTTGACATATATATACATTTATGTATATGTTCCGTCGTCTATTACTACACGACCCAACCTTCAAACGGTTGATAATCCGTAATAAAATCAATAACTACACTACACAGAAAATTAAAATCAATATCTGTTCGATCACCAATAACTAGCATGCACTTTGTGCATTTCTTTTTTTTTTTTCTTTTGGCAACTATTCATTGTGACTTCTTTCAGCTAAAACTTTTCTGTTGTTCCTTTATCGGAGTTTTGTGTGTGTGTGTGTTTTCACCATTTTTTTTTTCTGGTTCTGCCATTAATAATGGCATCCGAGCATCTTATGTTGTTAAGATTAGATTAACCGATAATAAATCGGTGTTTTCTACTTCTCTCAGAATCATTTTCATTACGTCCAGTGAGAAAACGCAACCTTGTCTCACTCCTCTTTCTATTTTTGGATATTCATCGAACTATACAATTTCACTTTCAAAATGAGAATAGTGCCAAACAAAATCGAATAAGAACGTGTTCCAATATATTGAAGAGGATCGACAGTAGATTTTCGTGCAAGGTGGGAAAACCGAACGACTTTAGTTTGTTTTGTGATGTCAACAAAAACTCGTTTGACACTTTTGTAATGCCAACGAATACTCATTGTCACTTTCGTAATGCTCGTTGTAGTAGTGACTTTGTAATCGCAGATACAACTATATTAACGCCGTTGAACAATACTGGCGTCAGACGCCTTTGAATATCACTCGCACTAATAGTACTTGCTTAATAATATTCGCTCGAATACTAATCCGTATAGTCATCCAAAAGGAAATAGTATAGTGAAGAGAATAGCGGTCCGTATAGTAATCGAGGATAGAGTAGAATCAGAGACCGTTAGTCGTCAGCTACTTCCTACATATATGCGTTTCCTTTATGGTCACGTGGTCTAATTAATTCAATAATGGATTCCCTGTGTTTGCTCACTGGCGATCTATGTTCAAACTCAATAGTCGGCAGCAACACTTTATTCCTATATAATAGTTAGTCAGAGTTGAGAGGCTTGAAGTGTCATGAAAAGGAGAAATTCGTTTTAGCACCCAGCCCAATAGTGTCTTATTATTCTTAAATAAATGAGTGATTGTAATATTCAGTTTTATTTTCTATCCCTTGCTAGAGACTACTTTTTATTTTTATTTTTACACATTTTCCTCATGCAGAGATTAAATATTATTCCCACTCTCAGCTCTTTCTCTGTGTATCCCTTATCCAGTTTGAGAGTTGTTTCGGGTGAAATATTCCCCCCCCCACCCTCAAGTAAACGGTGGCTACTCTTTTTCCATATATAAGGTTAGGGTGGGTCACATACTAATCCCCTCCCTTTGTTGATCTTATTCAAACCTTGGAAAGCTTAAGGTCATATCACGTTGAAACATCGGTTCTCGTGCGATCATCGAAGTTAAGCAACATTTAACTTGGTCAGTACCTAGATGGATGGCTTCTGGGGAATACCATGTGAGATGCTGTACGCTAGGGTGTGCGGGTGGTGTAATGGATAACAGCTCGGAATTGTTAAATGGTCGAACCGGCTTCCAATTCCAGATGGAATTATTTATTATATTTACTTGCACTCAAATATCCTTGGAAAACGTATGTATCGACCGCTTCTCAACCCAAATTATAGATTAATTAGCAAAATTTGGATTAGTAAAAACCAGCATTATCCCCAAAATCTCTAACAATCTAAAAATAACTTGTGGCTTTAAATAACATGCAAAGGGTTGATAAACCGTAGAAAACGAATCAATCAGTATCGTAAAGAGAACGAAACAGACTGTCAGAATTTGAATCGGCACTGATTCTGAGGATACCATGGGCCGGACATGCGAGCAACGACGAAGTGCTAGAGAAAATGAAAGCAAAAGGGTAATGTATACTTAAACATCAGGAAGAGAAGACTACAATTTCTAGGGCACATAATGAGGAAAGAGGGCTTGGAAAATCTGATACTCACAAGATATGTTAAAGACAAGAGGAACAGAGGTAAACAACGCATAACATACTGTTTGCTTGACTAAATGGATGGCGGAACAGGGTTTTTGGAGAAAAAGCAAAATTATAAAATTTATTAAGCGCCAGAAAGAACAGGAAATTGTGGCGAGCCATGGTCGCCGACGACCTGAAAAAGAAAAAACGTATTGTGTTCTGTGCTGATAGCTACAACGCTAACATCTCTTGACAAAATGTTTTTTTCTGCTATGGTTAACGGAAGAGGAAATGAGTAAGATTATTTTATTTTTAAAGCCCAATAGTCACATGGAAAGTCAAAGCTATTACAGATAATGTTTCACAGACATTATTCCATACTTATCCGCAGTAAACATGTTCCAGTACTATCAACTGGTGCCCAAAACAGTAGATACTACCAACTCATGTATATATGGGCGCCTCGTCAAGTGCTTAGTGGTTGCCATTTCAACTATGGCATCCGTATCCGAGTTAATCATAATCAAGACGGTTTCGATAAAATCGGCGATAACTGCAGCATACATCACCATTGGGAAGTACCTGAAAATCTTACCACGAGCATTGTAACTGAAATTAGCTAGACGAAACTGTCCTGTAGTTTTCAGTGGTTGTATAATCACCAAGTTCCAAGTCATCGCTCTGGTCATATTGAGGTCAGATTACGCGGTCTGAAATATTAACTAAGGTTCGCTCTGGCATAAACTACAGGTTGAGAGGTTGATATATATATATATATATGTATGTATAATGTTTTTCGCCAGGTAGTTTATCTGACGAAGGGTTGAGCAAACGGTTCCTTAGAAATTTCCGACCCGCTATTTTTGGTATTAATATGGCGACATCGGTACTATTTAAGGTAATTATAAATTTTTTCAATGTACATCATTGTTCAAAAAGACAATGTGTGTGTGTGTGTCTGTGTTTTTGAACAATAAAAAATATTAAAAAAAAAAATAAAATTTTCGGACGCATTGGGTTGTATATTAATATTTTTTGTTTTATTATTTCAATTAGTTTCCTTATAACATATATATATATATATATATATATATATATATCTTAATTCAATTCATATATATATATATATATATATATATATATATATATATATATATATATATATATATTGTAAAAGAAAAATATATATATATATATATATATATATATATATTAATTCAATTGTAAAAAAAAGTATATATATATATATCTTAATTCCAATTGTAAAAGAAAAGTATATATATATATATAGGTATCTTAATTCCAATTGTAAAAGAAAAGTATATATATATATATATATATATATATATATATATATAGGTATCTTAATTCCAATTGTAAAAAAAGTATATATATATATATATATAGGTATCTTAATTCCAATTGTAAAGAAAAGTATATATATATATATCTTAATTCCAATTGTAAAAAAAAGTATATATATATATATAGGTATCTTAATCCCAATTGTAAAATATAAAATATATATATATATATATATATATATATATATATATATATATATATATATAGAGAGAGAGAGGCAGACAGAGGCCAGGTTCTCGTTTCTGATCGCACCTATCCGCTATCTTTTCTGCTAGCCACTCCCTGTTTAGGCTTATTTAAGTGTATTCAGTACTCAGATGGAGCACGAGTGGCTTCTGCGGCAACAGTGATGAGCGGACCTTAGTAGCAGGTTTTAGTGGAGAATGCATAATCTGGTGTGTTAAACATTTTAAACTACGCTAGTACGCTCAAATCCTCAGTAACTATAGTTTGTGACTTTCTGCTCTCACAACCAACGGTGGCTTCCAGAAGAGTTTCATCTGCCAAATTTCACTCACAAGGATTTGGTCAATCCGTGCTATGTTTGTCAGCCAATTTCTAACAAAATCGCCACCTAAGGATCATAAAATAAAAATAGTCACCTCCCAAACACATCTGACATAGTTAGATTCGAACCCGGATCTCGGAAAACGAATATATATATATATATATATATATATATATATATAGGTAAAATAGTAGGACAGACAATGTTCTATAGCCTTGGATGGCAACTGGTCTAGGAGAAGGACAACTCTGAATTCAAGACATGCGGAGGGTCGTTTGGGGACCTTGTGGCATTCGGTGCACCATGTCTCTGTATTCGACCCTTCAAAAAGTGTGGATGGACCTGCACGAAACCTTCACCACTATAATCAAATCTCATGTGCCGGTTTCGGGCTGTCGGTTTCCTGGAAACTGATCTGTTTGACCCTCATACGTCGAATCTCGACGGGAGAGCCGATTATTATATATATATATATATATATATATATATATATATATATATTTATCTATGTATACACATATGCACACTTAAAAAAGCATTATGTCTTCCCCATATATTTCAACTTGCTTTAAAGTTTAATTTATAAATTAGATGCAATAAGAGATTAATAAAAATAATAAATAACCAAATCGAACAATTATAGCAATAGACTAATAAAAGTTATGTGATGGACAGAAGATTGGTTCTTATCATCGATCTTAACGGCCATAGTGTACATTTTTTTTCTTTTCCTTATTAAGTGGAAAGCTTCCAACATTTTACTGAAAGAAAGTGGAGAAAGAGAACGCATTTTATGTTATATACTGACCTATGGCAACTTCACCAAACGATTTCTACTTTCATCCTTTTACTTAAAAGAAACACTGTAGGCTTTCTCTTTGGCATATCCAAATTGCTAGCATCACTATCCTTATGCTTTAGGGACATTATTAAGTAAAACTTTTTTTCCTGGTATTGGCCACGGATACATGAAACCAATGCAATAGATAAGGAGGACGTATTGCATATTACATATTCGTCTATACAATACGACACTGTAACAAAAGTTATGCGGCAAACAGATTCATTCTTGCCGTAGATCTTAGCAATCTCAACGGACAATTCTCTTCTTTATTTATTTCATCAGGGCATTTCCCCTTTTCAATAAAAAGATATACTTTACGTGTTTTCTTTTATATATATATAAATAAACAACCTCATTATTATTGTTATGGAACTATTTCTAAGTAACATTTCTCAAAAGTGTATTCCTACGCTTGATGGCGATTAACTGATTCAGGAAGGATCATCAGAATTAAGATGCATTTTGATAAATCGACACAAAATATAGGAGTTATTTTTCAAATACATAAACTTGCAGATAAAATTCATACGGAAATAATGCTTCTCTTTTCATCCTGTAATAACTAAAAATCCCTATTTTGAATGTGTACTCTTGTTTAGGTAAGATGCGCATGCTTAATATCAGTCACAACTATGTGAAACAAAAATGGCGGCCACTCAACTGATTTTTTCTCATTTATGATGAGAGAATCTTTCGCCTGTCACCGAGCAAAAACGAATCACATCGCTTAAGCCAAGCGTATTCACAATGCATCCATCACATAAATTGCCTTCTTTAACACAAAATCTTTTGGAAAAATGAATAACTCCGTAAATGTAAACGATTTATTGTGACAATAATATCCTTTCAGATATTCTCAATCAGTAAAGGGCGTTAAAAATAAAATACTGACATTTACTAAATTTAGTCAATGTCTATAGTTTATTCGGGGAACTCAAATGAAGGCCGAGCAGCATCGTCAACAGAATTTAAACTATTAAAACGTGACTGTAGTCGAATCCAAAGACTATACTTTATATAAAATTGATAAATCGAGACAAACAGATTCTGTTGGAAAGAGGACCTTTTCAAAGACGCGCTCTGCTAGAAGAGATATTTCTCAAAGCATAGAAAGTTGACCAATAAATTTGCTGAATGCTATCGCTTTTCCTCATGTTGTAGATGCCACGAAACAAACGATCATAGAAGTTGTATGAAAAGTTCTATAACGCACGAGATATTATCCAGTTTAGGTATAGGAAGTTGTTCTACATACATTATCTGCCCCAGACCTTGTATGGGAAATTCTTTCACGTGTGTTATATTCTCCAGACCTGGCATGGGAAGTCGTACCACATGCGATATATTCTCCAGATCTGGCATGCGAGGTTCTTCTGTATGCGTCATATTATCCAGATCTGGCATGCGAAGTTCTTCCACATACGATGTGTTCTCCAGATCTGTTTTAAGAAGTTCTTCTCCATACGACATATTCTTTAAATATGATATGGGACGTTCTTACGCATTCCTTTTTAATCCATTCTCATGAAATTGTAACTTTAACAGGCACAATAATCAAATAATGTCATTTGGTGGTTTCGCGGTTTAGTGCTAAACTGAACTGTTAACTTCTCATACTTCGAAGGCAACAGGATGGGGGGCATCATATACATATATATGTGTGTGTGTGTGTGTGTGTGTATACAATACAGTTAAAAAATTTGAAGGTACTACCAGAAATAGGATAGAATTTAGCAGAAGGGTGAAAAAAATGGAAAAGAGTACTTAGTGTTATTTAAAAAAGAATGGAATCATTTATCAAACTTATACTTTGAGAAGTTTTTTTTGCAACAAATGCCAAAAATGTCTGCTGCACTAACCAAGGCTAAAGGAGGATATTTTGACGAGAGCAAAATTTAATCATCAAATGATTTCTTGCTTTTGGTCATAAAATTTCTAATAAAAAAATCATGTCTTAATTTTTTTTAACCATGTATAATAATTTTCTCGTTATTCGCCCGAGTATATGTATGTTCATATATATATATATATATATATATATATATATATATATATATATAGTCATCCACAGACAGGCTGTTTCGCTGCATCACAGACCATCAGTGTGGATAGATATCCGATTGCTTCAAGCCGTGATCGAAACTCGACAGATTTGACATCTGTCAGAGATACTTACCCCGAGGCTATCAGCGCACGGTAGAAAAAGGGAATTATTAACACATTATATACGTTCTATATAAATGGCATACGGATCGACATAGCTTTTAATTCTTACGAGGAGTGATACATTAAAGCGGCAGCACTCCTTAAAAACTCCTTTTTCTCCATAGTGTTCAATCGGCGAACGAGAGCATATATATATATATATATACACACACACACACAAGTATATGATTTGTGTATACGGAATGAATTCCAATAACTACTAATGGCTACATTTGTAGTGATTTTATAACATATTTATGTTATAAACTTTTTTATATAAATAGTTATATCTATCTCTCTCTCTCTCTCTATATATATATATATATATATATATATATATATATATATATATATATATATATATGCTAGCTAGTGCTAAACGTTTTCAAATCAAACTAGAATGAATTAATTGATAATTTGGACGAGATCTTTTTCACCATCCTTCGTTAGTGTTTCTGTGTTTATTACTTCCCGTTAATTATGACATATGTTGATTATTTCTCTTGATATCTTACGCCCAGTTTCCGATGAAGCGTAATTAAAGTCATTTGCTGAACTGTTTCAGCAACTCAGGCAAGCAACAATTCGTGTAAAAGAAATCCATTTCGAATTATATTTTCTTCTGAAATTCTTATTTGTATAAAATTATTTGCAAATATCGATATTCTCTCATTATAATCACAAAATATCGACTGTTTAATGTTTAATTAAAAACAAGTCTATTTTTTTATTTTTATTTTTTTTCATTTTGAACGTCATGATTTTATTTCTATTGATCTGATTTGGGCGACGTTTAGACAAAGGATTATATTTAGTGCTAAATCGGGTACAATGGGGTCACTTTTGAAAAAGGACAAAGAAATAAAGTAAATATTGACAGACAGAAAAAGGAAAGAATGAAAATAAGAAAGAGGAGAAAGAAAAGAAAAATACAAACAAATGGAGGGGTTGAAAGATCAATAAAAAAAGCTATTTCCAAAAAAATGCTGGAAAATCAATGAATAAGAGAAACAAAATGATCTTTTATGAATTGGAGAAAAAAAAAGAAAAAGAATGAAAGAAATAAAAGGAATAGTAAAAGAATTATTTTCTCAAATTGGAAAGAAAACGAATAAAAATAACCTTTACAAATTGGAAAAAATAAAAGGATGAAAGAAAGAATATATTTATAAAAAGGAAAATGAAAGACAGAAAATTCGAAAACGAAAAAAAAAAGAATAATAAAAAGAAAGAAAATTATAATTACCCATTGAAGAAAGGAAAAATGAATGAAAATAAATAACTATTACAAACTGGAAAAAGAAAACGATAGAATGTAAGAAAGAAAGAAAATGGTGGTTACAAATTAAAGAAAGAAGGATAGAAAAGAAAAAAAAATGAACCTAGGAAAATTATATTTACAAAATGGAAAAAGAAATAGAATGAAAGAAAGAATAAAAGAAAGAAAATGTTATTTTCAAATAGGAGAAAGAAAGAAAAGAAGAAATGAAAGAAAAATATTATATTTAAAAATTGGAAAAAGAAAAGGAAGAATGAACGAAAGAATGAATAAAAGTAAATCATATGCACAAATTGGAAAAAGAAAAATAATTAAAAATAAGAAAGAGAATGGGAAAATAAATGAAGAAAGAAAGAACACAAGAAGTTATGAAAGGAAAAAGAATTCGAGAATACGAAAACCAATTGCTTGCAAAGTAAAAGAACCAGAAAAATAAGCATACGAAACGAGAAACAAAAGAAAAAAAAGGGTGTGAAAAAAAGTAAGTTAGGAATTAAAAAGAAAAGAAATCACCAAAAGAATAAAACAAAGAAACAAAGAATGGAAACTAAAATGAACAAAAGAAAACCTTGATCTCTCGCTTCTTCAGTCAATCAATTTTGAATCAATTAAAAAGTTGTTCGATTTTTCTAGCTGCATTTACAACGATTTCTATTTTTGATTCAAACATTCGCTTAAAATGCATTTGATTTCGTTCCCCAAATGCACTTGTTTGAAATAGAGAGTTCGGTTTGCTATAAAGAAAAGAGAAAAACGTGTTTGTATGCTTTATTGGTTGATGGATCGACTGCTTGCCTTTGTGAATAAGAGGCTGAATGTATCTATGTTCAATTGCGTGGAAGGCAAAAAAACATCCGGAAAAACCTTAGTCTTTTCAGCACTTCGATATTAGCGCAAAGCGAATATGGATTTATTAAGCTTGCATGAGTCTGGTCTAAGATCCCAAATTAAGGACACCCAGTGAGACTCGAACTATTTATAGTAACAAGAACGAGACTAGCTTACTAACCAATACTCTCTAACGAGACAACGCACAGCGAAGGATTTACATAAACAGAAAACTCAATGCGGGAAATTACCAATTATATCTCTTGACTGCGACTCGGGAATACTTCTTTGTGTTGTCTCCCTTCAGAACATATAAGATCATGGCCCTTCACTACTTCTTTTCCTTATTAACTCTAAGCTATTTTTCGCCATCACTCTATCCATTTACGCAAAATATTTAGGTAGGTTCCTGTTTTGATCTTTCTCTTATTCTTTCAGTATGTCATGTAAGTGTTAAGTTTTCCAAGTCCTTTTCTCACAATATATTACAAAAATTCCAATTCTCTCTTTCTGACTTTAAGCGTCGACGCGCGAATTAGCAATTAAAAAAAATACGTGTCTCTGTGTGTGAACACGAGATTTTTTTTTCTTCATCTCAAGAGAGACGATAAAGCCACTAAGATTCAAGGCGTTCCAGAGAGTGAATAAAACAGAGAGGGAGAGAGAGAGAGAGAGAGTAATAAATGAACAGGGTTCCAGGAGACAGATGATGACGATTGATATTAAACTTAAATTTTTGAAGATCGTAGTTCACAGGAAAGGTGGAAGCCGGAAGAGAGTTCCAGAAGCTAAAAGTACTTACAGATTTATAGTCATGTATCAATGTCACTCGATTTCTTTCCATAAGGATATGTGTACAAGAACATACACATATCGCTCATTGAGTGCTGGTGTTAATAAAATGGTGCTCGATGTAATCTAACAGAGCTTTAAAATCCGTCAATTTTAATATTTTTTTTTAAATAAATATCATTAATCTCGGTTTATTTTTAATATAAAATAAAATATTGATCCCCGTTTATTTTAAATATAAAATAAAAGTCCCGTCTATTTTAAATACAATATATATTTTAAAATAAAAACCGTAATTCCTGTATAATATGTGGACTGCGCCAGCCAGATATTTTTATTGAAATCTAAATTATGTTCATCACCTGAAGATTGTGTTGTGCATGAAACTCAGAGTCGTGCTACCGGTGAGGGATATATATATATATATATATATATATATATATATATATATATATATATGAAGAAATATATATATATATATGAAGAAATATACTCTTAAGGTGTGCTATATTTATGGGATAAAGTGCTCAATATCAGAGATAGAGCGAGTGTAAATATAAAAGTGAACATTGAAGTCAGCACATAGAGGCGACAGGCTGTTTCATGCTAGACGCAATCGTCAGGCCACGAGTTCTGACAATTGCGTCTAGCGTGAAACAGCCTGTCGCCTCTATGTGTTGACTTCAATGTTCACTTATATATACGCGACTATGTTTTTTTCTGATGCAAAGAATAAGTATAATTTTTCTTTCCATTGTCTTCAAAATTTCGACATTGCTTACATGCCCAATACATTGTATCCTCAGTCCCACACTCACTGCCATATAGGATTGATATTACATAACAGTTCAGTATTGTTTTCATGGTTTCGAACGAACTTTTCCTGTTTCCTAGTACTTTGCTTAGCTTTTGAAAGGCATCTTTCACTATGACAATGCACCTTTGGATTTCAGTATCATATTTTTCAACCGCTAGATATTTAAATTGTTGTATTTGCTTGATTTTGGTATATCCAATTTGTAATTCGTATGTTGGACTGATTCATTTGCTGATATCCTTAGTAACTGCTAAACTCAAGGACAGATCAAAGTCACCTGGAGCGAGTAGATGGAAAGAGACACGTGCAACTACTTAGGCTGGTTTCAGCTAATCCAGTGTCAGAAACACAGTTCTAATGTTGGAGTAAGGATCCTGAGGGAGGATTGAAGATGGGGAGAAATTCATTTGTGATTTTCTGCATGACAGTTTGACATCAACCATAATTCGTCAGCCAACGACTTCAAGCAAACCACATATGAATTTTGAGAAAGTCTGGGCTCATGAATCTAATACTAATCATACAAGCTTCAAAGGCCATATATCAAACTAAAAGCGTTTAAACTTCGTCCATTAGAGTCATTATAAATTTTCTCGTCATTCTCATATATATATATATATATATATATATATATATATATATATATATATATATATATAATTTATATATTATATGTGCGATACTTATTAAAAGCGCTCAATATCAGAGATAGAGCTAACATATTTGGTTGGATGGATGTGAGTTTGTGATCGTCAGACAAACAGATTTTGTCTGACGATCGCAAAAACGTGAAACCCAGGGTCACAATCTCACATCAATCCAACCAAATATATATATATATATATATATATATATATATATATGAAATGGATAAATATAGGTAAATGTATGAGCAAGCGTTAGTATATAAATTCATTCATTTAAATAATTAACAGCAATAATAATCCACCCTAACTATAAAATATCTTGCAATAACCAGAAATATTAAACAAGTGGTGTTAACCCAAACATTCGAGTCTGACGATTGCAAACAGCCTGAAACTCTGAGTTGTGCACTCAATGTAGAGTGCTAGAGTATTATGCATATTTTTAACACACACACACACACGTATATATATATATATTTATATATATATTCTGCGTGTTATTTTTTTGTTGTACAGACTAATAAAAATGCTATACTAAATCTCTCAGCCATAAAATTAATGTTCGTCAATTAATATCGGAAACGGGTATGTGAATTTAGTGTTTTCTATAAACTTGGATTTTTTTTTTTTTTTTTTTTTACTCGTGAGGATGTAAAACCCCTCTTCTTGTTACAGTCGGGTGATTGCTATCTTATGACCACAGGAGTCGAGATCGAAAGCCTCAATAAAGTAATTGTGCTGTTTGGAGGCACAATTTCTTTATTCAAACTTTCGGACTCCAGTCCGGTATGCATAGATTTTGCTGTTCATAAAATAGGGATTTTTACTAAACAAAAAAAAAACAAAACGTGTACACATTAAATATAACGTATATAACAAGAAGAAATAATCCCGGATTAAAAAAATCCATTAACTTATTAAAAATAATAATAGATATTCAAGAACTGATTAGTTCCATAAGAATTTGAAAAAAAGAAAAGAAAATATCAAATGATGAATATTTGGAGAAAAAGACGAAACAATAAATACAGTGTAACCCGGGTATAAGAGAGATTTTCTCTGGTCCCAAATTAGAGCCTGTGTTAATGTATATAAAATAGACCAAACCCGGATATAAGATAAACCCGGATATAAGAGACTTCTTCTCCGGTCCCGACAACTCTCTTACATCCGGGTTACACTGTATAATCCTAAGTGACGAAATCGGTTAATATTCCACGAATGTCTTTGTTGTTTAACTTTATCCGTTTTATACTATCATTTACATATTCTACCAGCGCAAGGTAATTTTCTATTAAATCTTTTACTCAGAGATTTGCATATTACTTAATTTTAAAAATTCTTACATGTTTTCAGTTAACTCATATGTTAAATGTGTATTGAAATGTTTACGCTCAGACTAAGAAGACCTTCGAAGAAATTCTGATGTTTAAACATTTTGGCAGACTATGGGAGAGGGGGGAGTGGGTCGGCAACAGATCTTTCCAGACACTATGGTGTAATAAATACAGATCCGTCAAATAACTTTAATCTATTCACGCTATTTTAATTCCTACCTTTGCAATCCCGAGAAGACTGGCAGCGGAACTCCATTGATTGAGCCAGGATTTTCTTTTCGATCAATGTTATGGAGTTATGTTTTTTTTTTGTTGTTTTTTTTTATCTTTTTTGTCTAGTGTTAATGATAGACGTTATTTTCCCGGAAAGAATCCACTAGAACTTTAGAATATCACGAGAAACTGTTGCTGAGTTTGAGGTACTCGCTCGTCATCAGAAAGGTCCTCGCTGCGCTTGACTAGACAAAAACTGTTTCAAGGAGCCTCTCATTGTACAGGAAATTCGATCTTCATTGGGTACTCTACGATTTATATTATACTAAGCTGAGTTTAATAAATTAAACACAACACCGTGCAGCATGTTATCAATATGATTGTGATTTTATTTCTCATTGAACGCCGATCACATGCAGCCTTGTGCCAGACTTAGCTAAGCTTTATTGATGTCTGTTTAAAAACCTCGTCGTGGAGTAATGCTTAGCAAGTTATTCTCGTACTCTTACTACTGTAGTGAGGTAAAAATCTCTGGATAGCCAATATTAGTGACCTTGTACCAGTTAAACAAAGCATGATAAATACATTGGATTGCGCTTCGGTCATAGTCTGGACATTACTAACCTTGTTTCGAGAACAATTTTAATTGAACAATGACTTGGATGTCAGACTGTGCCGCAGCTGCCCAGTCTTCTCTTTTTAGCATTGGCAGAGTTCAAAAAATTTTACGTCGTCTTGTGGAAGATGAATTATTTTTCTAATGACTAAACTTTGCGAGCCTATAACTACTCAAATCGAGCATTCATTTCTTAATTATTTCACCCCAAGCAAGTCAGTAAAGCCACTAAGATACAGGGGTTACTGCGTGTGAAAGAGTAAGTAAAAGAAAAACATTAGGGAGTGAAACCATTAAAAGGAGAGAAAACAAAAAGACAATAGATAGTGATTAACATTGCATTGAAACTTTTGAAGATCAAAGTTGACTGAAAAGCATGGAGCCGGAAGAAAGTTTCACAAACGGGACGGCAAGAGAGGAAACTGTAAACGTAAAATTTACGGTTATATATGGCCAAAATCGACTGTAAATGGATGGGACCTTGTTGCCAATCTAATAATGCACTTAAATTCATAAAGTCTAGGTACCATAGAGGAAATTTCATCAGAACAATAGCCATAAAAGTATTTATAGAAAAGGTACAGGGAATCTATATGTCGGCGGTGATGGGTGTGACTGAAGCCAAGATGTTAGGTCAGGTCCAATAACATTGCAGATTGTTCTTAGGATTTTTATCTGGAATCTCCAAATATAAAGCAGGAACGCAAGACTATACGTGGCATCAATATTAAAATCATAGACTTATAAATAGAGCAGATAGATTCTGGGGAGAAAAATAGTCTAGCATGATACAGTAAACCAACTTTTCTAGCCGCAGACATAGCAATTGATTCAATATAATCTGCCAATTCATGTCGGCAGATAATGTTAGTCCGAGAAGGTGCAAAGAATCATTTTCCTGGAGGTTAGTTTCACCATTTCAGACCTTTACAGTTAATACCTGCCATGCCACATACACAGGGTCAAATCATCCTCATTCCTTTCGTTTTTCATTTGTGAGAAGGAATTTCCACCCCATGAGCTTATTGCCAACAATCGTTACTTTGTGGATTAGATTCTTGAGAAGATGCTTACTCGATCGATAAAATCTTTAAGACTTCACTTATTTTTCTTATCATTATAAGAATGTGAGTGATCACGGCTCTCTACGACTTCCTAACCTTTGTAGCATTTAATTTGTTTTTTAACCATCCTTTACATTCCTCGTTCCGCCATCTATTCACACAAACTCTTTAAGTAGGTACCTCGCTGTTTTTCCATGTGGTTTTGTAATCAATATCTCCTGTGGGTGTGAAAATTTCCAAGACACCTTACTTCATTATTATCCCAGATATTTAAGCTGTGTATTTCTGATTTTACTTATAAGCGGTTTTTTTTTTTTTTTTGCGGGGTGGGGTGGCTGTTAGAAATGATAGTTGGGATAAAAACCAAATCAAAACAGTTTTGGACATAAACTCGCCCTTAGGGTTTCTCAGTCTGCACTGAGAAGTTTGTGTTCTTTGTGGCCGTCTCATTTTCCAATAACTGTGCCAATAGAAAATATCGCACTTTCCAGATTTGCCAGCCCCCCTCCAGCAGATTTGCGCCTTTAACAGGGAGGAGTTTGTAGACCGTGAATGACATTAAAGAGAATTCGGTCTCAGCTAATGGTGGTCCCTAATGAGCAATCTGTAAACTTTTCAAAGTAAACTTTTGTTTCTGTTTGCTTTGCTTGTTAACATAAAATAATTAGATCATTTCTAAAAAAAAAAAAAAAAAAATTTAAAAAAGACTTCGGAGTTAGATATGACGTCTTTTATTATTTTTCCTTTTCTTTTTTTTTTCTTTTTTACGGAGTACCAAACAAGTTGCGCGAAGGCTAAATTCAAAACGACATTCGCAGCTCTAAATGCCCACCTCTTACATTGATAGCGCTGCACGCCCTGTAGTCACGGAGATGGTGAATAAACGAAAGTTACATCCTTTCTTTTCCTCCCCAGCCAAATCCGAGATCAAATTCTCAAGTAGTAACCCCCATGACTCTGCACAGAAATATAAAGAAACACGGTTAAACGTGACGTGTGCTTTCAAATACTTTTAAATATGTATCTAAATTTAGCCGGTGTCTTCGTGGTCGTCCGATCTCAAGAATACTGGCGTGTAACCCCAAT
The DNA here is from genome assembly GCA_903632075.3 of Acanthosepion pharaonis. Classification (NCBI taxonomy): domain Eukaryota; kingdom Metazoa; phylum Mollusca; class Cephalopoda; order Sepiida; family Sepiidae; genus Acanthosepion; species Acanthosepion pharaonis. The sequence continues at coordinate 2,966,314 of CAHIKZ030000158.1, read as the reverse complement.
GCAGAGTGCGGCGTCTGTATTTACAAGAACTGGCGAAGCGTAAACACCAGCCCTTCCAACTTAGTCAATAACACCTGAGTTTCTCTCTACATTAAATGCATGCCCATTATATCGCCTGCCCTGACTTACAAATCAAACAGTCTAATCTGTAATCGTATCAGAGTCAGTTGAGTGGTGGCTCAGTGGTTAGACTGGTGGATGAGAAATGTTAAGAGGTTTCAAGTTTTAAGTGCTTGTTCGTGGTGGAAGAGAAAAATTAATGATAGAAATACTTACAGTCCAAGTAACTTCGAGGTAATTTCGATTTGATTTGTTTTTTTTGTTGTTGTTCATCGCAACTCTTAGGTCAATACTCTACGACCGTGAAGTAAATGGTACGAAATGGAAATTATTAGGTTGGTGCGAAAATAACGACGTAATAATGTCGTTTTTTGACTTTAAAAAATAGGTTAAAAAACGACATTATTACGTCATTATTTTTGCACCAACCTAATAGAAGCAATGTATCTCTTCGTACTCGATCCATATGCTTCCATACAAGTCGGAGAATAGCGACCAAAAAGCTGCGAAAATTATCAACAGAAATGCTTTCGGAAAAATATAAAGCTGTAGCCAACGGGTGCTGCAGCTTTGAAAGGAACGAGGTTTCTGTCTGTCCCCATTTCTTAGTACTTATTCTTTTATTGCCCTCTTTCCTTAATAGTATTTATAATGGCTCGGGATTGTTAATAGGAGAGCTGTTCCAATTTTAATTGGAAACGTTATATTCCTTTCCACGCAAATACCTCTGGAAAAGGTATGAATTCACCTCTTCCCATTCATGTTTGGGTTAATTAGTAGGATAAAAAAATTTTTAAACTGTTGTTATCTCAACAAATAAATTGCATTAAAATATTTCGATTGGAGCAGTGAATAACCAATAGAATTTGGTAAGCCTCTAAACAAAAAAAAATTCTTTATTTCTAACGATTTTTTTTACGATCGGTGTTTCCTTTTCCCTTTCTCGTCCTGGGTAAGACGATAAATTACGTCCAACAGCAAAGCTTTAATTGCTGCTGTTCCCAGGTCCGCCCTGACCCGGAGTGGTAGCACCTGTTAGGGTTCCATCTATGAGCAAATAATTAACCCCAAACTGGGGTCAAAACACTATGAAAGTGTAAAAATATGTTTTAATACTAGAAATAATTTGTAAAAAATTATTACTAGCCATACATTTTTGAAAAAAAAATATTACCAGCGATACATATTTGAAGGTAAATTACGATAAATAGATTTTTGAAGAAAAAAAATATTACCAAAAATAGATTTTTGAAAAAGAATACTGCCAACAATAAAAATTTTGTCTGTATTAATAACGCATTGAGATTGATATGCCGCAAAACAAAACAAATCCTTTTTCCTTTCTTTCATTCTCCTTATTTGTTTTATTTCAATCTTCCTCTCCTCCTTTCATTTTTATTTCTTTCTTTCTTCCATTTCCCTTTTCTCCTCCATTATTTTTCTTATGTCCCCTTACTGAATCTAACATTTTCTTTTTTTGTATGAAATCATAAACGTTCTATATTCATTTTTGCTTTTTGTTTGTAGAATTATTTATTTGTTTATTTCTAGTTACATTATTTTCATTGTTCGGAATGTTGTCCTCATCATTACTGCCATATTCACAACGTTTCAGCCGTTGTACGGTCCGGCCTTCTTCAGGTGATTGGAATTTCAAATTGAACCCTTTTATTTCGTCAAGGATGCATGGTTTAGTGAATTAAAGCATTCGTTGGACCCACTGACTTGTTTCAAAGAGTTTCAATACCTGGCTGCTGCAGTGTTGAACAAAAACTTAGAGAGTTGAGTTAAAGTAAGATATCTGCGAAGAGACATGGCACGTGAAACTAGAACTATCTACCCCGGTGGATGAAATAAAGGGTTCTGTTTGAAATTCCAATCACCTGAATAAGGCCGGAGCATACAACGACCGAAACGTTGTGAATATAGCAATGTAAATAATGTAAATAGTTATAATACCTCATCTCAGATATCTAGACAGATATTGTTTATTCCTATACTTATAATTTCTAACCACTTATTTTTTTCTTATTGACTATGTTTTGAATTTCCATCACTAAACATTTATCCAACAACACTTTCTAGTTTCAACTGGCGCTTAGTAAAGATCTGTCAATTGATTGATTCGTTTTTTACGGTTTATCAACCCTTTGCAGATTATTTAAAGCGAGAAAATTATTTTCAGATTTGCAAGATTTCTCTTTTGAAATAATGACGATTTCGTGATACATTTCTTACGAATTAACTCATATTTGGGAGAGAAAATGTGGTTTCATGCCTTTCCCAAGGGTATTTGCGCGTATGTGAATATAACGAACCCAACTGGAATAAGAACTTGGTACCCTGATTAAAAATCCCAAGACACTATCCATTACAACACATCTAAGCTTACAACACCTGGTGTTTTCAAGCGGTCACTCATCTCGGTACTGACGTGGCTAGATGTTGCTTAACTTCAGTGATCGTACGGGAAGCTGGAGTTTTAACGTGATGTGGCCGTAAGCTAGATTTATCGGTTAAGATTATATCTCTTTAACATTGATATTTTTGTAAAATTGTTGGAGGAAAGTTGGCCAACGTTACTTTCATTGTTTGTGTTTTTTAATTTTTTCTTTTTCTTGTTCAGTATTTAAATTACAACTCGTCTGGCATTATTATTTATTTTGCATTTTTTTTCTTTCGAATCAAACTCCTTTGTGTTATTATCTTCCGAGTTCGATCTGCAGTTCCTATTGATCGCCATCCAGTGAAGCATCATCCATCATGATTTGTGCAATTGTGTTATTAATTCCGTGGTGTTGAGTGGGAAGTAATCTAATGAAAAAAAAAGTGTTGGACTTGCTGAGAATCCATTGGGTATAAACCTCAGATGATTTACAACGAAACAAATATTAATAAATTTCATGTGACACGGGTGAAAATACTTTGAAGTTTTATTCATAACTATATAATTTGTTCATGATTTGGGCACCTCGAGGCGGTGTAATGGTTAACAATCTTGTCTCGCTAGAACAATTACTACTGAGTAGTGAGCTTGATCTTCATTGTGTGCCCCGAACTCTCGGCCTTGTGCCACATCTAAGCTACGCTTGGAAAATCTCTATAAACACAAGGTTTTTCTTTGGGTATCTCAAGGCTGTGTAATGGTTAGCAGTCTTGACTCGCTAGAACAATTACTACTTAGTAGTGAGTTCGATCCTCACTGGGAGTCCCATACTTGTGGCCTTGTGCCACATCTAAGCTAAGCTTGGAAAATCACTATCTTTTGTTTATGATTGGATTTCCATCTTTTCGGAAGCCAAACCTCTCCTTCTAAACATTACGTACACATCAGGTTGAAACAACGGTTCCAGTACGATCACTGGACTTAAGCAATGTCGAGCCTGGTCAGTATCTAGATGGGTGACCGCTTTGGAATATCAAGTACTATAAGCTTGGATGTGCGGGTGATGTAATGGATATTGACTCGGAAGTGTTAATCGATGAACTAAGTTCCAATTTCAGCTTAGTCCGTTATGTTCAATTACGCAATAATAAATCCACATTTTCTCTCCTCAGTTATTAGTTAGACTAAATATTTATATACTAAAGCATTATTATATTATAAATATAGATTAATTATTTATATACTAAAGCATTATTATATTATAAATATAGACTAATTATTTATATACTAAAGCATTATTATATTATAAATATAGACTAATTATTTATATGCTAAAGCATTATTATATTATAAATATAGACTAATTATTTATATACCAAAGCATTATTATATTATAAATATAGACTAATTATTTATATACTAAAGAATTATTATATTATAAATATAGACTAATTATGTATATACTAAAGCATTATTATATTATAAATATAGACTAATAATTTATATGCTAAAGCATTATTATATTATAAATATAGATTAATTATTAATACACTAAAGCATTATTATATTATAAATATAGACTAATTATTAATACACTAAAGCATTATTATCTCACAAACAATTTTTTCAATCTAAAAATAATTTGGCTTTAAATAACCTGCAAAGGTTTGATGAACAGCAGAAAAAAGTATCAATCAATGGGTTCTTTAACAATTTATAAGCTAAATCAGCCTTTAAACCATTCTGTTTCTTAACTTTTATACTGTTTTAATTTTAGTGGAATAGTAGTTATTACTTCATAGACATATTCTTTCTGTCAATGTAATTTCCAATTCTGAAACACATCTTTTTCGACGATTGTCCACGGAGTCTCTATTTTATTAATATCTGGAGAGATTGAAAGAATTTCTTGATGTTTTTCTTATCTTCTTTTTTCTTTTTTTTTTTTCTTTTTTTTTGAAATATGGGCTTTTTGGAATATAAAGTGACATTGCCTTGTATGAATATACCTTTTGGCTTAAATATTCTTGAATGAATGCAGAATTCTTTATCCTTATCTTGATACAATGATCAATTTTGAATGGGGCCCATAATTTTGCTGCTTACAATACTAGCCCAAAACATCACTCCACGCACTCTTATTGTCTTTTCAGTAATGTCTCTTGACAATTTTCCTGGAGAGCTCATCCTCGAGCCATCTACGTTCATTACTAAAATCACTGTTGAAAAAACAGGTTTTCGTATGAATCTTTTCCCAACTCATATGTTTCTCTTTCTAATTTGTATTCAAATGATGTTGTTTTGGTTGCTTTTATTTTTTTAAAGCATTTTTCTTATGATTCTCCACCTTTTCTTTTTCTTTTTCTCTGTTTAGATTGACAATAACACTTTAAATATTCCCTTGGTTTTCATTCCCTTTTTCTAGCTGAATATTCAGTATTTCTTAAATTACTTTTTGTAATTTTCTTAAAACCATGTTTTTTTTTTCCTCGTTCTTGTCCTGCCAGTATTTTTCAATTTCTTTTCTTGATTCTTCAATGATCTCGACTCAACTTCTTTTTTTTTTTTTTATTTTACATTCTCCAATATTTTGTTCCCATCTCTCAATAACTTTGCAATATCGTGTTTCTCATTCGAGGTTATATCTGTTTTACGACCCATGACAATTTTCATATATCTGAAATTACACAGAAATGAATGTTATTCGCAAAAAAAAAAAGAAAGATTGACCAACGTATTTCTGGAAGATGACTCTTTTAAAGAGAACCGTCTTTGCAATTGTAGTACTTAATCTGAATAGAACGCATTAATCGTAGCAACTACAACTAATAATAATGAATAAAATGAAATTTTATTCTAACTCATCCTTAAGCCCAGCCATCACATTTACATACAGATTTGTGAACATTATATTTTTAACTATCAATAACGACACAGTTATAAATATTTATTTATAATATGACGAACAATACACGAGTTTCATAAAATTTTATAACAAGTAAGTTACTGTAAACGTTTCCCATATAAATAGATATTATATGCTCAAGTTGCATGGTAGATTTATCATGTAAATCTAAAATGAAAATCCAAGAAATGTCAGTTGGTTAATACCATTTTTATTTTGTAAACAATCCCTTGCATAGTTGCATCTTAGACATTGTTTACATCCACACGCATACACACTGAATGTTTGGGAAAGACAGCAGCTCTCTGTGTGAAAAGTGGAATCGATGAATCGAGTTCAAATTCGGTCCGTTCACTCCGTACTTACGTTCTTGGGAAAGGCATGAACCATATTCCTCGAAAATGAGGAAAGAAGGCTTGGAGAATCTGTCACTCACAGGATATAATGAAGACAAGAGGGGTAGATGGAAACAGTGTGTATTCTACCCGCCTTGTAGAAATGGTTGAAAGAATAGGAGTGACAGAAAAAGACAAAAATTATTAGGTTGGTGCAAAAAGAATGACGTAATAATGTCGTTTTTTGACGTTAAAAAATACGTCCAAAAACGACATTATTATGTCATTATTTTTTCACCAACCTAATACTAAGAGCTGAAAAGGACAGGAAGTTGTGAAGAGCCATGATTAGAAGGGAACATGTCACATAGAAAAAGAGGAAGAATTTTAAATATTATTACACTCTTCCTTATTTCGTTTAGATATAATTGTCGTTAGACACCTTCTCTGTTTCAGTTTTAAAGCGAACGTGAGAGGCTATCAATACCCAAAACACATGAAGCGATTGCGTGTGGAATGCAGCACCAATGATACATAAAGCGGTTGTGAGGGAAGAACAAACCCAAGGACACATGAAGCGGGCTCGAGAGAAGAGCACCATTAAAAAAAGGCATGAAGCGGTCGCGCGGGAAGAGCAGCAACAAAGCCACATGAAGCGAGTGTGAGGGGAGAACAGACCCCAAAACAAATGAAACGAACTTGAGAGGAGAGTACCACTATGAAGTTGTCGCAGCACTAAAAACGCGGGAAGCAGGCGCAAGGGGAGAGAACCACTAAAAGCACATGAAACGAGCGCGAGGGTTGAGCATCACTAAAAATATATGAAGTGGGTTCGAAGGGAGATAAACTCCAAAGCCACATGAGACGACGCGAGGAAATAGGAAAAAAAAAACAAATGGGGTATTTTAGAAACTTTTCATACAGAAGCGTCTTCAAATATTTTTCTATATTTTCATATAATTTTTAGCATTCGCCAGAGTCGAAAGTTGATTTCTAAATCGTTTTAATGAACCTTATAGAATATGAGAGGCTTATTATTTTCTTAATTTCCCCATTGAATCATTCTAATCACGCAGAAGTTGCTCTTTTTTTTTCTTTTTCTTTTTTCTTTTTTTTTTTTTTGAGAGAGAGAGAGAGATATTCCTTGAAACCATCTTTTAGATGAAGAACAAACGAACAGATTTTATGTTTTATATTTCTTTCGGCTTTGAATTTTAGAATAAATTTCAATTCAAAACTCTATTGTAATTTTCCTTTAACACTGGGTAATTCTGCCGGTTGGTTAATAATAGCGTTATAATTAATAAGAAAGGGAATATGAAGATCGTGATGCGCCAATTTCCAATTCGGGATGTACTGTCTGAATCGAAAATTCAGCTTTCCAGAGACAGCTAATCATGTCATACTATATTCAAGTCAAACCACACTCATTTACCTCCGTATTCAAAAGTACCACTAAATTATTTTCCGAAGAACCGCTCCATTTGGAAACAGACGACTGTAGATTATTCCCTAACCACTATAATTTTAACCTGTTCAAGTCAAGAGTCAATCGTTTTCTATTCTTTATATCCTCATACTCTTCACTTCCTAAAACCTCTTCTTTGTTCATATACCACCAACAGCACATTCATTATTTTAACAATGATCGCCTACATTGAGTGACTCTCGAACCTTGAATTGGGTGAATATATTTTTAAAAAATACTGATTTTAATTGGGTTCGAAAAATAACCTCTGGTGTCTGTGAGAAATTCGTAGCTCTCAATCACACCAAAATATACAGTTATAATACATAATAAACTGATTAATATGGTTGAATCACACGAGGTGAAAGCCAGTGAGAATCGAGTTCCCTCCGGGCTTAACTGCTAACAAGAGGACCTTGTTAACCATTGCTCTATTTAACAGTCTTGTCAGCAGATATTATACTTAGCTTCGATTGATTCAAGGTTGTTGACGATCATGGCTCTCAACAATTTCCTGCCTTCTGTAGCTCTTCATAAATTTAATCTTTTCGTGATCTCTCCTAAAACTTATTGCGCCATCCATTTACTCAAGATCGCTCGATAGATTCTTTTCCTCTGTACATCTTGCTTTTAATCTGCCCTATGAGTGTTACGTTTTCCAAGCCCTCTTCCCTCATTATGTGCCCTAGAAATTCCAACTTTCTTCTTGTAATTAAGTAGAAGTGTTCTTTTTACAATTTTCTCTAAGATTTCATTGTTGCTCACGTTCGATCCAGTATATTCCTATTCTTCTATAGAACCTCATTTCTGTTGCTTTAAGTCTCTTCATCTTTGAGGAGATTGTCCAGCATTCACTGCTATATAGGAGGACTGAATCAAGTCACTGGATTATTTCAACCAACGTTTTTATCCACTGGGATATGTGTCCTCAAAAATGCTGTCCAATAAATTGAGAAAATTGACTTATCTGGTTAGCCGACTTAAGAGTTTCACATCGAAATGCTTTTAAAGATTCAGATATTTAATAAATATTATAATTTTTGTTATCTATTGAGAGCTTTTTGGCAGAAGTTTCTAACTAGAAAATATGTAAAATTCCCATACGTTTCACGTATTTGCTCAGTCATATTACTACTATTATTATTATTTCCTTTGATTTCTGTTTTGTACCCATTTCCTTCCGGGTCCAAACAAGAGACCTGAGGTCAAAATATCTTCATGACATTTTGCACGGATCATTTTTGTAAAAAAAAAAACAAAAAAACTAAGGTCACACAGATTTTACATAGATAAAGCTCTTCGTAATGAGTGAGCTGTAAGTGTGAGTACAAGTTTTTGTATTTCTACAAAATTTTACCAGGAAGCTCTTCCATGTGTGGCACCATGCATAGTTAGCGAGCTGAAAAGAAATATTCATAAATATATGATTTGTTTTTTACGGTTTGTCAACCATTTGATAATTATTTAGGGCTGAAAAATATTTGGGGTTTTAGGAATAATTCTTTCTTTACATTCAAGCGATCTGGGAGAAAGAAAGAGTAGACAGAAGAAAAAGAAAAAAAGAAATAATACGAAAACAGGTCATAAGCGAGCACACACACGCTCGACTGACACATAACAGATGCCGGAAGATATCCAGGTGAAGCACCTGACCTACTTCCGTGTCCACGAAAAATGGAAGTTTGTTATCAAATGGTTGAAGAAACGAAGTTTAGAGACAATGAAAAATATGATAGGTAACAGGTGGGAAGTGTATCTAAGGATATGAAGACGAACCATTAATACGAAAACACAGACAATTTCCAGAATTGGAAAAAGCCACACAAGATGATGTTCGCTGAAAATGTTTTTTTGAGATAATGAAAATTTTTATTATCGGGTCTTTTGCCGGGAAAAAAGAGTGAAATATTTTTATTCGTTCACGGAAACGCCAACAGGTCTGAGAAATCCCTTTCTTAGGTCGTATCCAATTAGCGATAAACTACTTGACAAATACCACGTGTTAAAAAGCCGAAGGTATCATCGCAGTCGCTTATGATAAGGGCGATTTAAATTTTTATTTTTTTAAGCAAGGTGTTTCTTCCCCCCAGAACAAAGCCACGGATTGTCCACGCCCGACTAAAGACGTCATTGGCTAGATGGGATCACATGACACACGAAGGAGGAGAAAGATACCCGACCAGGACGTCATTGGCTAAATAAGATCACATGGCGCACGAAGGAGGAGGAAAGATACCCGACCAGGACCTCATTGGCCGAGAGCGGTCACGTGATGCACGAGGAGAATCGGTCGACGCCCTTGTCAGAAGTGTAAGTGTAAGGGGCCGATACGAAGAAGCGGGGAAGCGGGTATACGCCCTCAGAGACACAATAAGAAGGTGGGAGTGAAGGTGAGTTACCGAAAATGGAAAATCCCTAACCAGAAATAAGAAGGGTGGATACGTATTTAGAATTATCAAAAGAGAATCCCCGACGCCAGACAGACCCACCCCAGTTTTGACTGCGTCAATAAAAGCGGGACCCCAACCGACAGAAATCAGATCAGCCGCAGACGGCGAGCGGATTGCAGTTTGAGCCGCGGACGGCGGGCCGGATTCGTTCCCCGCTCCCTAGCGGGCAGGAGAGGCCAGCTCGTTTGGCCGAAGTGAAGCAGCTCGTTTGGCCTGAAGAGGAGAAGTTGGAATCAGAGTTAAGCCGAAGAGAAGAAGTTAATTCGCGCAACGACGGCGGAGATGAGTGACCAGTAATTCAGACTTTGAAGAGTTTTGCGCCGCGGACGGCGAGAGAGTTTGAGTTGGAGTTTGAGCCGTGAACGACAAGCAGAGATGAGCGCCCAGTGTTGAAACCGCGTCAAGATAGCTGACCAAGATTCACGCACACTTCTGGACTCTTCTTCAACCAAGAACAAGTAGTTTGAAGAGCGACTTAAAATCAGACCACAGAAATAAGTTTTTTTGTTTTTTTTCGACTTTCGTCCAAGGACACGCCGAAACACAAATTTCTTAGAGAGCAGACAACTGGAAGCCTTAAAGTTGCCTAGTAAAAGCGTCGTGCCACAATCCACAGAACGGGTCGGGAAGTAGACATAGTCCTATGTACCGAGCAAAGAGACATAAAAGTTTGTTACCTTTTTCTTGATATTGGACCTTGTGAGTTTTTATTTTATTTCTTTTTTATTATACATAATTGTGTGTTATCACCCCCGTTAGACTCAACTTGCATTACGACCCCAAGCTCTGTTTGATCTCGTCTGTCTAAGATCAAGTCACAACGTGGGTAGGCAGACCGGAGATCAGTGCAGTTACCCTGGTAACCAGGCGTTGGAAGTGGGTTGAGAACGACGAGGCTGGTATCAATCTAACCAAAGGGTTAGAACGTCACGTTTGGAACAGCGAGGAGCGAACAGCTGACGCCGCGACAAAAGACGTCACAACTGGTGCTGTCCGTGACCAGGATATCAGAGCCTGGGGAGCACGTGACGTCACAATTGGCGCCGCGAACGGGATCGAACGACACAGTTGACGCTGCGACCGGGGGACGACGTCACAATGAGTCTATCGGGCCCTTTTCCAATTAATCCGATGGCTCCAACTACAACTGAATTATTGATGTCCTCGTGTGCCACTCCAAGATCCTAGCATTTTGATATATCTTTGCAGGGAGTGTTATGTCAGTAGGAAGGGACATTCTGCTCTTGTGCTCTTTAATCACGATGTCTGGGCGATTAGATTTGATTGATCTGTCTGTGTGTATTATAAAGTCCCATAAAATCATTACATTTCCTATCTCTGTAACGGGTTCTAGGTGATGTTCATACAAGTTTCTTTCAGTTTCCTTCCCGTAAAAGTGGCATATTTTCCACTGCAGATATTGGCCCACTCTATCATGTCAAGTTTTCTATTTAGATAATGCTAACACTGCAGTCTGATACAAGATGGTCAATTCTTTCTGGGTATTTATCACTGGATCTGTATTTACGGTCAAGCCAATTATTATTATTATTATTATTATTATTATGTTTATTATTATTTCCTTTGATTTTGGCGTTTACACATTTCTTTCCGGGTCCACCCCAGGGACCTAAGGTTAGAGATGGCATCATGACACTTTCAACTGACAAAAAAAAAGCTACATAGACAAAGCCCTTCGTAAAGTATGGGCTGTACTTGTTAGAAGATTTTTTTGTATCTCTTTGAGGCATGGACTTCCAGGAATCCCTTCGATTAGTCTACTGGAATCTTTTCCAACCATTCCTAGGGCTCCAACTACAACTGCTACTTGTTGATGTTCCCAAGTGCCACATTTTTGAGATTTCTATTTCAAGGTCCTTGTATTATTATTATTTTTATTAACGTATATATATATATATATATATATATATATATATATATATTCCTTCGTCGCAATATTAGATCTTATTGATTTTCCATGAAATTATGAAGCATGGATATGTGCTGAAATTTCTGTAATCTTGAGATGGGCTATTATCCTTCCAAGAAGTGTTCGAAGAACATCTTCTCCCATTTGTTTTTCTGATAACAATGTTTCGGCCGATCGCAGGAATATAAGCTTATCATCTGAATTTATGCACAAACATACGCATCTAAACATGTCCATCTCTTTAGGCTAATATATTGCTTGAAATATCATTGCTAGAGGTAAGATGACACCAGAAAGAGACTTGGCCTCACACACCCCCCGACATCGCCTTTTATTCCCACGTCCAGCCTAAGGGGTTCCAAGCTAGATCTCAAACAACTGATGCAACTATGACCTCAGATTTGTGCCAAGAAAGCCTTCATATCCGAATCAATTGGTGAACTCCTCAGATACAACTATGGTCAATAGCGTCTTTTTCGTTCAGCCTTCATATAAACACACACACATATATATGTATATATATATATATGTGTGTGTGTGCGTGCTTGCATATATACATACATATATATATTAGTGAATATACATATTATCCAACGTCGATAGCACGAATCGTGCTGTCGGCGTTGCATATTATATATTCAATAATGTATATATATATATATATATATATATATATATATATATATATATATATGTGTACACATACATATATATATATATATATATGTGTGTGTGTGTGTGTATATATATATATATGTATATATATATATATATATATATATATATATATATATGTGTGTGTGTGTGTTAAGAAATGGACAAAAGGTCCGACAATTTATTTATTAAAGACATTTTTTATGTTTAACGTTGTTATTTATAGATACAAGTATTTAAGCAAATGCTCTGTTTATGATAAACAGTATTAAATAACATTTACCGGCCTGAATGTCCGAGAAATTTTCATAGAAATCCTGTCAAAGAAACGAATATTTTCTGAAAATTTCGGACATTCAGGCCGGTAAATGTTATTTAATACTGTTTATCATAAACAGAGCATTTGCTTAAATACTTGTATCTATAAATAACAACGTTAAACATAAAATGTCTTTAATATATGTGTGTGTATATATATATATATATATATATATATATATATATATATATTATTGAATATATATTATCCAACGTCGATAGCACGAATCCGAATCGTGCTGTCGACGTTGGATATTATGTATATTCAATAATATATATAAACCTAGTGAGCCAGACAAACCTACCTAGGTTTCACCTAAACGGATCGTCAGTGAATCAATTGGTGAACTGGAATATAAATATGTGGCTATATATATATATATATATATATATATATATATATATTATCCAAAGTCAATAGCACGAATCCGAAACGTGCTGTCGACGTTGGATATTATGTATATTCAATAATATACACTTACAGCTCTGTCACATAACATTGAGCACTATATTTATAACACCTGAGGTAGAAATATATTTATACGTACGTGCAATTATATATGCGTGTATGTATATTTTACATCTTACCCATATCGATATAATATAATATAATATAGATAATCATTTCTAAACAAATCCTTCCTTGAATCATTTATCATTTTCTGTCTTTTTTTCCATGTGCCATACGTGATACACGTTTAGGCGATCATGTATCTCTCGAGGCAGTTTTTTTTCCCCGCAGTAGGTTGCTATTTCTTTCTGCGGTAGACCAGAAGAAATAATTTTTTTAATAAATAAATTCTGGATTATTATTAGGTGGATAGCGGCTCGAACTGCGGAATCGTAGAGCCGAGTTCGAATTCCATTCGAATCCATTACATTCACTTACGTGCTCATACCATTGAAGAAGGTATGGATCCTCTTCTTCTTGTATGCATGCAAATAGCAGGATAGACCGGGTTCTATAGTCTTTGATTGCAACTAATCTACCGCAGAAAGAAATGACAACCTACTGCGGGAAAAAATCTGCCTCGTCAGTCATGTATCGAAAGATACATGATCGCCTAAGCGTGTATCACACATGGCACATAACTGACTGGTGTTATGAAGTAACTGCAAAAAAGTTTTAGCTTCCAATGACAGTACATGCTGACATGGTTGCTACATTAAAGGATGACCTTTCAGCTTTATTAGCAGTGTAAAAGTGGGAAGCTGAATTTAAGAGGCAAGGTAGAGTTTTATAAATGACCCTTGCCACCACCGAAGAAAACATTGTATTACCACATGGTGACCGATGACAGGCTATTGATTATAAATCAAATAGCCAATGTTATTAACATATACCGTGAGTGAGTTGAGAATATTCAACTTGCCGAAGCAATTATGACAAACTATCAAGAACAAACGCCTAGGAAAAGTGACGAAAGGGGTCTTGTTTTACCGGGACAATGCTCCAGCTCACATATCTTTGGTTTGAATGGCTATTGTGCGTGATTATGGCTTTGAACTGATTGATCACCCTCAATATTCTCCCCTGATTCGACTATCATCAGTTCCCCAACATGAAACCAGTATCTCAGTGATGATGGCGTGCTGTTCATGAGTTTTATGACCAATAGAACGAACAGAACAGTTTTCTTTGAACAGTGATATATAAGTTTACATGGACAGAAACAATACAGTAATAAGGAGAGTTTAAAATCACTCCTTCATAATCAGCCTACGAACTTTTCAGACCACTTTCGTAGGTCTTGCTATTCAGTCTGTTATGTGCCATGCGTGATACACGCTTACGCGATCATGTATCTTTCGATACATGACTAACGAGGCAGATTTTCTCCCCGCAGTAGGTTGCTATTTATTTCTGCAGTAGACCAGTTGTCTTGCTATTTATTTAGAGGATTCACACTTTTCCAAAGTCTTAGCACGTAAGCAACGGATTCGATTGGAATTCGAAATCGGCTCTCAGATTCCTATATCTGAACCGCTATCCGTTACTCCACCGTGCCTCCTCACTCCACCAATTGGCCTAATTTCTGAATGCTTGTCGATTCTGGTCATCCAGTACCTTTTTGGTACTAGATGAAGATTGGAATAATCACAAAACATTTTAGGTTTGATTTGTTTAATGGCATATCAACTCCTTATGGGTCATTGAATGCTTATTTTTACAATGAAAATGTATTGCTTGTAATTTTTTATAACGTATTTTTTATATTTTCATGTTTTTACGCCAATTTGGGGGTTCTCTATTTGCCCATAGCTGGGACCCTAACAGGTGCTACCACACTGGATCAAAGTGGACCTGAGAACAACAGCAATTAAGAGGTGGTTCTATGCTCCTCAAAACCTCCACTCTCCCGATCAGAGACCTTACTGCTGGATGTAATTTATTGCCATACCCAGAACGGCAAAACATTATAGGTAAACTATAACTGATATTGAGAGTAAAAGTGTGCATAAACTGGCCTGACCTAGTATAGTTTAGACTAGGCTATTTATAATGTATGATACACAACCGAAAATATGAATGGATATTTGAATATAAATGAAATAATAAGCATCTATCTTCTTCGGTGTTACAGTCGTACTGTGCATTCCAATATTTTCTGGTTGGTTCTGTCACTCCTGCGTAAGTTATTGGTAAACACAATAAAAAAAAAAATATGAGAAAAATTCCAAGAAATAAAAGACGTCTAATAAAGACAAAACAACGGTTGGACTTTTAATATATTACAAAGTTACTTTGCGAAGACACGATTACAATCATGTACATATTTCAGCGGTTTCTTTTCTTAAAATAGCAGTTTTGTGTTAAAAGTTAATAAAAACTTCGAACTCCTCGGGCCATATTTTAAAATCTTATCCTTACTCTTAGATATGCTATTCATTTTGATGCGAAATCAGAAATAAACGTTTGATTTATAGATCTTGTTGTCGACATTTTCAACTTTCTTAGTCCACCATTTTTGTTTTGTAGTCTGTTTCCTCGGTGAACTTTATTCTTGTGTTTTGTTTTGTTTTTTTGTTCTCTAGTCCCTGCAAGTTTCTTTCCCATTTTTCTCGAAGACAAATGTTCTAGTTTATTTCTTTATTTCTTTCGTTATTCATTCTTTTATCTCCCAGAACGATCTTTCACCTTTTTATCTATTTATTCAGAGCTTACTTGGGTATTTCTAGATGTCTGTACATATACATATACATACACACATACATACATATATATATCTATATATATATATATAGATTAACTTGGGAAAATGTTGATTGTTGTTGAGATGTCAATTCCATGCCTAAAGCACATGTATAAAGACATTTCTTCCTCACCTTGATCTTTCCCTTTACAGCCTCCGGCGACTAACAGCGAGATGTAGGCTCATCTTTCAGGCATTCACTCGTTGACAGGGTGGCGTTGGTTATCTATGAAAAGAGTCGACAGCTCTCGTCCCGCAGCGGTTATCAGAACGGGAGTCTTTTCCTTTTTCTTTAGATTTATTGATGAATAGACGGGGAGGAACTGATTAAAACAGCAATAATTTGTGGATAAAATACGGATAGATATTAACAGTGATAGATAAATATAGAAAGATAAAGGCACGTATATGAGCGTGTGTGTTGCGTAAGAAAATTTCTTTTGATTTTGCTACTATAAACCTTATACTTATTGATACATATGTTTGAATAGATATATTTCGTATACTTATTTTAACATTCAAAATTAACATCCACTGGCCTAGAAATTGAACCTGTATCCTTTTTTTTAATCTGGGAAAAAGAAATACGAGTTCGATTAATGTTGAAAAGCATATATTCCTTAATAAGATTTTCGATAATATATATATATATATATATGTGTTCTTTTCTATTCTTTTCAGGTATGCAGAAAATTTGGGTGCATAATCCGGAGTTCCTTAGTATTTTTGTTTTTATTTTTAAGAAGACAGTGCTCCATACAGAAGTAGAGCTTATATTATAATATTTTTTACAAACGAAAATTTAGGAATCCTAAAAACGGGACTAAACACAACTTCATATATATATATATATATATATATATATATATATATATATATATATATATATATATATATATATATATACCGAATCAGAAACTAGGATTGATCCCAAATCGGTCGGGTTTCGATCCTGGCTCGAAGCATTCGGATGTCTAGTAGCACTGGGGAGCTGTGATACAGCGAAAGAGTTCTGTCTGCGAATATATATATATATATATATATATATAGACGTAGAGCGCCAACAGAATGCAGAACATCAATGGACGGCCGTTTCATCCACTATTAAGAATCAAACCAGGACCGTTACGATCATACCATTGGGCCAGCGGAAGAGGAAAACTTAAGAACAAAGACAAAATATAACGCAGCTAATCCTATTTCCGGTGGTGATAATTATCCAAGAATACATACTCCATAGGGCAAGTTCATGATGAATTATGAAAAATTATTCAAATCCCCTAAATTACTATTCAGTTATATAATCTAATGCTAGATCTAGCTTCTAATGCTTTGGATATAGCGGCTTAGTGAAGAAAGTCTTTGCTCTTTGGACCTGTCCAGTGGATTATGTATAGTTAGATGAGTATCACTACCGGAAATAGGATTAGCTAGCCCAATTGCATGATAGTTGCCTTGTATCGTAACGGCCCTGGTTCGAATCTCAGTAGTGGATGCGCACTGCTGATAAGACGCTTAAATTGGTCGAAATGGCCGTCCAGTGCTTTTCTGCATTCTCTTGGTCTAGACATGATGAATTATTATGAAAAATTATTAAAATCCCCAAATGATACTATATATATATATATATATATATATATATATATATATATATATATATATATATATTAGATAGATAGATAATTTTAGTGGTTAATATACATATATAGAAAATATATAAATATATATATACACATACATATATATATATATATATATATATATATAAATTTCCAAGAGAATAGAAACCAGGTAGAACTCAATGTCCAGGACAGAGTAAGAATATATTAATATGGTACAAATTAATTTAATTCTACCCATCAATTTTTTATGTTAAATGTATATAGGGATAGATGTTTTTTTAATTTTTAAAATTTATTACCATTTACCTTTTAATTTATATATATATATATATATATATGTGTGTGCGTGTGAGTGCGTATGTATATATGTATGTGTGTTGTGTATGTGTATGTATGTATACATATGTATATATGTATAGGTGTATATATGTGGATATATATGCATGTATGTGTATATGTATACTTAGATGGATAGATAGATAGTTACATTGTATATTTGTTTAGATGAGTGTGTGTATGTAACTGTATGTCTGTGTGTGAAGGTTTTATGTATATATGTTTATGTGCGCGTATGTGTATGTCCGTATGTATATGTGTGTAGATGTATATATACGCAGTAGTGTATGTGTAGGGATATATATGTGTGTGTGTGCGTGTAAATGTAAATATGTTGTTGTGTATGTGTGTGTATATATGTATGTGTTTTAGGGCTAGAAATAGTAGGTCCTTGCTAGATTAAATATTCATTAATTTTATATGTTTATATTAAATTTGTAACCTGTAGGTGATATTACATTTGTCAAATTTCCTTGATTGCACAGTTTAGTTGCCCCCATATCTCCCCCTTTATCCTTATTCTCTCTCTCTCTCTCTCTCTCTCTCTCTCTCTCTCTCTCATCTTCTGAATTTTAAGTTTAGATTATATCGTATTTTATTGTTCGTAGTGTCACCACAAATGTTTACACCCGTTTCCGGTGTCGGGTTTTAATTTAATTTAGGTCAGCGATTCAGCAATGAATTATGCATCGGAAAATAATTCATATTTATCAGTATCTCACTCATTTAAACCGTCATTTAACTCCTCTCTTTAAAACTTCTCTATGTTAAATTTTAAAACCCACCTTCACTTTTAGGCCTTCCTGTTCTTCTTTCGCCTATTACCCTCTCTAGAGCTTTCATTTTCTTCCCCCACTATCTTACATACACTCTCACTAAATTTTATTTTTTTATTCCCGGAGTTATTTTATCCGATTTTTTTTTTATTTGTAGGTTTGATGAATTACGATTCCAATATAATAAATTATAACCACGTAATATTAGTATTTAAGCTTTTTTATTATATATAATATATATATATATATATTAGAGAGAGAGAGATCAGCACTGAGTTTGGCCCAAAATCAGTCCTTCTACGTGAAACTGGAGTGCGCTGCCTAGACTACATGGAACCCTCTTTGGCCGTAGCAAAAGGATATAGGCATTACATTTGGGACCGGCTTGGCCGAAATAGTTCCAGGCTGGTTGTCAGTGTGGGCAACCAACCGGCTTCGGATTTTAAATCCGTTGTCTTTTCTGTGTTCGTATTTGGCCGCAAAGCAACGGAAATATATATATATATATATATATATATATATATATATATGGATAGCGGCTTGGCTTGAGGAATCGGAGAGCAGGATTCGAATTCCAGTCGAATCCATTATCTTTGGGAAAGGTATGAATCCTCTTCTCCCTCCATCTATGGGTAAATAGCAGCGCAGACTGGGTTCTATAGGATGACAACTGGTCTAGGAGAAGGACAATTCAGAATTCAAACCTGCGGAGGGACGTTTGGGGACTTGTGGCACGTAGTGCACCAGGTCTCTGTAATCGACGTGATCATATAATTATTGTGAATTCTCATGCACGAAACCTTCACCACAATAATCAAATCTCATGTGCTGTTGTCTGGCTGTCGGTTTCCTGGGAACTGATCTGCTTGACCCTCATACGTCGAATTCGATGGGAGAGTCGAGGAGAGAGAGAGTATATATATATATATATATATATATATATATGTATATATGTGTGTGTGTGTGTGTAAGAGAGAGAGAGATATGAATATACTGACAATGCGAGAAAGAAATACATCGCTGTGAATGGACGGAGAAAAATAAATACATAGCTACAGACTGAGATAAATATATATATATATATATATATAATGTGTGTGTGTGTACATATATATATATAGATATATATAGAGAGAGTGAAAGAGATGAATAGAAAGAAAGAGATAAATACAATGATATACATAAACTGATATATATATATATATGTGTGTGTGTGCGTGTATGTGTGAATAGACTAAGATAGATACATAGATATGAATAGATAGATAATTTTTTACTTCTCTTGTTTGTAAACGAAGAACTTCCTTGAGTGTTTAACATTGAAATTTCTCAACATGAACCTTTGATATTTTCATGGAAACATGGAAATTCCCCAAAGACATATCCCAAAATCTGCATTTATTTGGACTCACTTTTTTTATTTTGCTTAATTTTTCCTTATATTATTTTTCATTTGTCTTGCCAATAGATCGACAGGGAGATTTGTAACATTATTCCCTCCTGCCCAACCCTTCGGAATAATACATATGTGCCGTCTTTGCTGTTGTTATTCCTGCTTTGACATATCAGAATTTCGCTTTTACCATTTATTCACGAGCTGAAAAACTCAGGGGATTTGACTTCAGGTATTGAATTCAAATAAATATAAATCCAGGTGGAAAATGGCTCTTTCCATCATATATATATATACCTTCATCTTCATCATATCTTACCTTTACAGACAAAAATTGATAAATCTATTGCATGTCCACCGATGACCGCCAAGATCCAAACAGGATGATTTTTCCCAGAAAAATAAAATAACAAGCAAGTGTTAGGAATACTGGCTCTCTCTCTCTCTCTCTCTCACTCACTCACTCACTCACTCACTCTTTATGTCTCGGCAGGTTATTTCATTATGTTATTTTGCAAGGAATTCCTCTATCTCGTCTCTGGCACTATTTTGTTCAGACAGACAGAAACCAGTTCCCTGTAAAGGCAGGTTTTATTAATATAGTAGTCGTACATCCATACCACATGGCCTGGTCAACGGAGATGATCTTACACAGCATATATTCGGGACTCGTGACGCTGGCTACGGTATTTGTGATGCAACGACTCTAGTGCACATTATGCATGATGCATAGTCAACATTGATGGAGGCGCAAGATGTCGCAGATATATGACCCAGGATTCGGTTCTTATCTAAAGTCGATGTTTTTTTTTTTTTGTTCGTTGCTATATAAAAGTCTATAAAGTATATCAGATGCAAATTTTTAACCAGCTTATGGTCTCTCCTTGCCTAAGTTGGATCACATAACGCAACAGTTGATTGTTAAATCTTTGGGCGGTGTTGAGTTCCATTATGCTCATTGAACTGGCAAGTGATACCTATGTTTAGGTAAATTTCATTGATAATAGACGTTTTCTTCAGGCTAAATTCCGAGCTAGAAAAAATTCGCAAGCGGCATCTTATTGAATAAAAACTTCCGCCTTATTTGCGAGCTGAATTCCTGTGAGCAGCTGTTTTGTGTGCAATGGAGTCGACACAAAGTGAACCTTTTGTAAGCGGCTTGTTTGTGTGTTTATGGAGTTGTCTCAAATTGACCCTTTTGGGAGCAGCAGGTTTGTGTGTTTATGAAGTTGTCTCAGATTGACCCTTTTGGGAGCAGCAGGTTTGTGTGTTTATGGAGTCGTCTCAAATTGACCCATTTGGGAGCAGCAGATTTGTGTGTTTATGGAGTCGTCTCAAATTGAGCCTTTTGGGAGCAGCAGGTTTGTGTGTTTATGAAGTCGTCTCAAATTGAGCCTTTTGGGAGCAGCAGGTTTGTGTGTTTATGAAGTCGTCTCAAATTGACCCTTTTGGGAGCAGCAGGTTTGTGTGTTTATGGAGTCGTCTCAAATTGAGCCTTTTGGGAGCAGCAGGTTTGTGTGTTTATGGAGTCGTCTCAAATTGACCCTTTTGGGAGCAGCAGGTTTGTGTGTTTATGGAGTCGTCTCAAATTGACCCTTTTGGGAGCAGCAGGTTTGTGTGTTTATGGAGTCGTCTCAATGTGTCCCTTTTGTGAGCAGGTGGTCCGTGTTTTTTTTTTTTGAGCAGCTGGTTTGTGTCCTTATGGAGTCGTCTCAAAATGACCCTTTTGTGAGCAGGTGGTCCGTGTTTATGGAATCGTCACAAAATTAACCTTTTGTGAGCAGCTGGGCTCTGTGGTTATGAAGCTGTCTCCAAGTGAACCATCTGTGATCAGTTGCTCTGTGTTGTTATGGAGTCCTTTCAATTGAATTTATGAGCGGATAGTCGTTATCATTGTCCGCTATTTCTTTCTAAAAAAACTGTTTCAAGATTTTGCTAATGAATGATTAAAGCAGTATAAGAGTCAGTACACGTCCTTGTTTGACTCCGTTTGCAATTGGGACAGGATCAGTGGTGAATCGATAGCGTATCTTAATTGATCAAGCATCGTTATATCAAAGAAGGTTAATCTAAATACCAGGGAATTTGTCAATGAAAAACAATTATTTATTCATGAACGTTATACTGTTCCTCTTTGCACAAAGGCTTACAACCAATCCACACATAAAAAGTAGATTTAAAATTCTGTACTGCATTTCATTCACGCCCGCCTCTCATATATCAAATTCATCGGATCAAATAGAGGCGTGGTCATATAATCATTGTGAAATCTCTGATGCTTGAGCTGGCAGCATAATATGCGTTATCTATGGGCTGCCTACGGTTTTGAATCAGAGTACTTCTTTCTTCTAGACTGATTGCCAACCAAGGCTAGAGAGTCTAATCTGATTTAATATTGAACCTCTTGGGCGAGAAGAAATGATTCGTAACTTTCTTCAAAGTAATTTGTGCGAGAATAAACGTAACAGATTTGACCGTATTTTTCGTTCACTGCTGTTTGCCATAACATCGACTACACGTGATAGCATACCAGCTTTGCAAATAGACTCAAAAATAATCCTGCTTGGAAAAAGCCAAGTTAAAATCCTTTATTGCATTCTGTCCACGCCTGATTCTAACATATCTAATCCATTGGATCAATCGCAATCGGCATTATAGTGTCATTTATAGACTCTACCATTCTTTCATTTGTAGTTTAATATGTTTGCGTGTCTCGCAGTTATTATTCATGTTTGGTGGTTGTCGGCATCTTGTTTTGGGCAAATTTTTACGTCAACACCAGTTGTGGAAACTTAAATCAACATACTGTCGACCACCAAACTTTAATAATGCCTACTAGATGCACATGCACGCACGCACGCGCGCGCACACACACACACACGTGAATTTTGCTTAACCAATGAAAATCAAGCAACATAAAAATAAAAATATCAGAAAATTTTGTACTTATTCTCTCATGAAGCTTTAATAAAACCGAAACATGTTAAATTTGTCAAGTTTCCTATTTCTTCTTTATCCGATCACACGCACACACATGCACACACACACACACACACACACACATATATATATGTATATATATATATATATTACGTTCTTTTTTATAGATACAAATATTTAAGTAAATGCCCTGTTTATAAAAAACAGTATTAACGACATTTACCGGCCGAAACGTATCTTTATAAAAAAAGAATGTCTAAACAAAAAATGTCTTAAAATAATTGTCGAACTTTGTCTTTCATATATATATATATATATATATATATATACACATAAGTTTAATGACTTTTGTTTTCGTGGACAAATATCTATCTACAGTCTTCCTGATTACTCTTTTCTCTTCCTGTTCGTTATTCATGATTTTTTCTTTAATTCTTACAAACCCAGTAACTCCTTGTGTCTTATTAGCTTTACTTCCTTGCATGAGGTGATACCAATTATATATATATATATATATATATAGAGAGAGAGAGATATGTATGTGTGTATGTGTCAGACAGAGAGTGAGTGATAGTGGAGGATTAAACTAGATAATAGTTGAAGGGAAAGTGCCAAATTTAATTCGACCAATTGCAAGCCTGCCAACGTGATAAAGGAAGCCAACAGAAGAAAATAGACCCCGACCTACATAAAAAAAAAAATAAACAATATCTATAGAATGAGGCAACCCAAATGGAAATTTCAATAGAGACAACGATAACAATAACAATAAACATTAACGCGTCCAGGGATGCCGACTAAATGTGTTACCCCTAGTTTCACGCCAACAGCAATCTTCAGACAATTTATGCACACACACACACAAAAATTGATATATATATATATATATATATATATATATATATATATATATATATATATATATATATATATATATATATATTGGGCGTATAAAATTGTATTATTTCTTTGAATTTATAACTGCCAGCCTTTGCCAATTTGTTTGCAAACAGACATTCATGGATCACCTTACAAGGAAAATGTCACAGTCAATTTATCCGCAGACGAATTCACGCGCGGCACTGAATTTATTAATCGTGCATAACTCCGACACCGAGAGACTTTCAGTGGGTCGACCATCTATTTTAAAGATCAGAGGTTTATAACGTTTAAAATGTCGCAGGGCTGACGATCTTAGAGATCAATTTTGACTTTTATGAGTTGTGTTCATGATGACGTCAGGGCGAACGAGAGTCGCGGAACGGCAGCCAAACGTTTGGCGAATTTGAACATCGCGCACGAACTATGATTACGGACGTGTTTCCTGCTACGTTTATGATAATGTTCTCTATGGCCTGAAACTGACTATTCAAAGAAAACAGTGAAAACTAGATGTAAATTTACTTCTTCATTTCGCAAAAGTTTGAGTAGCACCACACACACACACACACACACACACACATATATATATATATATATATATATATATATATATATATATATATATGGTACTAGTTTGGAAAAACCTCAGTAGCTTAACTTGTAGTAGAACAAATCAGTACCCGAGGAAAAATGGGAAATATGAAAAGAAAGAACCAAGAACATTAAAACAAGGCGAAAACAATCGTCAAATGTTTAAGCTCCCACGTATTGCTCTTTAGGATTACTATATATATATATATATATATATATATATATATATATATATATATATATAATGTGTGCGTGCAAAAATCAGATATGAATAGAAAAGACGGTATGAATAAAGAGAAAAGAAGGCTTTTTCTTTACCGACGCGTTTCGGAAGAAACATTTACCTTGATCAAATCGCTCAGAGGACGAAAATATATATATATATATATATATATATATATATGTGAACATGGAAGTCAGCAATCATCAGGCATCATATATATATATATATATATATATATATATATTTCAAGTATGTGGTGTAGTTGAATTTACATTACATGAATCATTCATACAAGAAACAGATATACAAGTTAATGATTTAAATGGCGAGAATACATCTTCGCAAACAAATTTAATAAAGTACATTAACCCCGAACATGTAGATGAATGTTATGATACCTGTTTATAAATTCCAGTTGCATAAGGTCTTTTTTAGTTTTTTACAAGCTTTCGTCTGTTCCTACAGACATCATCAGGTATGGAAATAGATTTGTTCTTGTTTTTTACTTCTCGGTAATAACAGGACAACGAAAATATAGATGTAATCCGAAAAATGTTTTTAAAAATGTGTTATTGTTAATTGTAAGAAATTTGTTTTGGAGCGTGTGGTCGCAACACTGAGGTTGAATTTTTAAATTTTAAGTTTGTGCGTTTTTGTACTAATATGGTAATAGGAGAATTCTTTTGTACTGGTAGGTTTTTCAGTCAATGTGGCATGAACTAAATTGTTCTATAAATACAGGAATGTCACAGTTATTATCCGAAAGTTGCACGTCGGATCAGTTATTTTAATATCAAGTATGTGGTGCAGTTCAATTTACATTACATGAATCATTCATACAAAAAACAGATATACAAGTTACTGATTTAAATGGCGAGAATACATCTTCGCAAACAAATTTAATAAAGTACATTAACCCCAAACCTGTATATGAATGTTATGATCCCTGTTTATATATTCCAGGGCTCGGAAAACCCACGTAAAACTCGGCTTGTGCCACATCTTTCTCTCGGGGGAGGGGGGGGCAAGTAAATATCGAATCGAGTCGAGCCGATAGTAGTTCACTCCAAACCAGACTGACAGTCATACTAACACCTTCCACATCTTGTATTATTATTTCGTGTAATATACCTTCGTTATTTCTACTCTTGTGTTCGTGTTGTTCTTCCTTGGTCCTAACCTGGACCATAACAATAAGGCGATCGCTCTCGAGATGTGCTTATTCGCAAGCCTTCCACTGATCCTATTCCGGATAACAATTAACATCAGCAGTGCACTTAAAAAAAAAAAAAAAAAACAACTGTTTGTCGCTCGTGGGGTTGTTTCTGTTGATGTAGTCAAAAAAATTTTCCTGATGATGATATCTTGAAACAGTTTGCTGATGACACTAAGATTGATGGGACGATATTGTGATGGAAGCGAGGGCTCACTAGCATTCTTGTATACAGGGCATAAACCCGACACCATCCATAGGCTTGGGAAACATTTCTTCTTCAGGCAGCGGTTAATATATATATATATATATATATATATATATATATATATATGCCAAGAATGGAGGTAGGTGGATAAAGGTACTTGGGAACTAGTATCTAGACTAGTAGTTTCCGTATACACAAACCTTTTGATAAGTCTGGAAACCTACCGAGCCAAGAAAGAAATATCAAAATGCCTGTGCTCTATGGGGAAATCAGGTAAGGGATGGCCTTTGCCGTCTAACATAATGTTACAGAAAAATTTCATTTCAAAGAACTTAGTCTTATGTGACGCGGAAGGGATAACCTCAGAGACATTTATAATTGAGGGCATTGAGGAACGGTCTCTATTGAGAATTGTGCTTGCAATCTTTTC
>CAHIKZ030000158.1:2862500-2937500 GCA_903632075.3 Acanthosepion pharaonis | reverse complement strand
AGTGTATGTGCGCGTCTACACATGTGTGTATGTGTATGTGTGTGTGAAGTAGTGTAAGTTTCTCTGATGTCCCATGCGGTAGATCTGAAAAGCGTCAAGGACACCCCTACCTACTCCTTGTTGAAATGAACATCGCTACACGTCCTGACACCGAAATAGAATCACAACTGCGTATGTATGTGTGCCCAAATGCTCGGATATGTATCTGCGCCTAGCCCCCAACTGCTTATATGGATGTGTTGGTGTGAACTAAAATGCGTACACCTATATGTATGTATGTGTCTATGCGTTTGATAGTACCACACCAAACAAACCCATAAGTAGATTCCCCCTCCAGCCACCAAACATAGTCAAACAAGCATAAATAGATCCAATTTTAAAAAATAAATCAGTTTGTCTGATGATCGCAAAAACTTGAAATCTAGGGCCACAAACATATATCCATACAACTTATTTTGTTAGCTCTATCACTGATATTGAGCACTTTCCACTAAGTACCACGCATATAAAATAATATATATATATATATATATAGAGAGAGAGAGAGATATTTTCCAAGCGTAGCTTAGATGTGGCACAAGGCTGAAATTAGGGGGCACCCAGTGAGGATATATATATATATATATATATATATTCATTTAGTTTTTTTCCTTTTTCTTTCTATCATTTTTGTTAGTAGGTATCCTATCCCACACTATATATAATAATAGATGATCTGCCAACAATGGTGAAATGTATGTAAGAGCCATGGTGCAAATTCTCTGTACTTGATCTTGCGATCAAGGCACTCTCTAGACGTTTACATCGTAGTGAATTGTTTCATCTTTGATCAGAGTAGCTTTCCTTATATCAAAATTGTGATCAGTCACGTTACGGTGGAAAGCCAACGCATTTGATGTATTGTTTTGTAAAATGCCCCGTTTGTATTCATATAATCTTTTAATTATATTTCTTGTGATTTCTCCTATGTATTTTTGTGACAATTGTTACACGCGATGCAGTAAATTCCTCCTTCATGTTTCAACTTATTGCTTTGTTTAGTATTGTCTTAGTTTTTTTTAGTTTTTCGGATGTAGTAGTAACCAATTTTATTTTAAGTTTAGATAGATTCTTTTAGATTCTAGATGTGATAGTTGTTAGGAAACTATAATTTTTTTAATTCAGTGGGTTTTTTAGGAGGTGGTGTTTTTTTTTTATATATATTTTATTGGCTTTTTGTTTCGCATTGAACATAAAATAATTAGAGTACTGCAGAAGTTTGAAAGTGTTTGTAGTGCATTTCTCCTTTTTCGTGAAAATAATCAGGGCTTCATATTCTGAGTGCGTTTAAGTAGAATCTGATAATTATGCTGGATTTTATTTTGTTATTATGATGAAAATAGAAATTTATTAGTTCGTTTTTGTTGGGTGGTTTCCGCTTGACACTGAGGTTTTAATTGCTATTAACGCGTTGATACCAGAAATGTCAAAGAACTGTGTTCTTCCATTTCGTATGTAAATTCTATTGTGTGTTCGACTTTGTTTAGCTTTTCTACTAAGTCAGGTAAATCAGTATCACGTGGTTATATAAGTAGAGCATCATCAATATAACGGAATTATGTTGCTTGTTTGAGTAAAATATTTTGGAAAAGACCAAATTGAAAAATTCTATGAAGATACACGCCATCATGCCACTGAGAGGCAATCCCATTGGTAAGCCAATGTTTTATTTGTAAAAATTATAATTAAATGTGAAGTAGCATTGATTGGTGATGAGACGACAGATTTTTATTATTTTAACTATTAATAGAGAGCTTTATCTTTGATTGTGTTAAAAGCTTTTTAAAGAGATTTAGGCATTTTTCAACTGGGACGTTGGTGTAGGGGGATTTTATATCTAGACTGGCCACGCGTTTGTCAATCATGTTCATTTCACTTAGTTTTTTAACTAGGCTGATTGAGTTCTTTATATGAGATAGACTGACTGTTCCAAGGAGAGGGGTTAGAATTCTTGTTATGGTTTTATGGTGGTTTCTGTCTATTCCTGGAATAATGGGGCGCATCGGGATACATGTTTTGTCCATTTTGGTGAGACGGTAAAGTTTGAGTGTTCTAGGTTGATATTCTATGAATATATACCTAGATTTCTTTCATTTTGAATTAGTTTCCTGATTTCTTGTGTTATGGGAACTTACCCATAATAATAATGGACTATTCCTGACATTATAAATACTGCGCCCCTCAAGAGGTATGAGCATATGTATTGTAAGACAAGGAGAGATAATTGAGAGCATATTGTAAGGACATTGGAATAGTGATACTTATCAAGACAACATAGTCTAACCAAATCTGATATTCATTGCTAATACTTCTACTTCTTTGTATTATATTTCTGTTGTAATATATCTTTGTATTCCGTACCTGTGTTCGTGTTATTCTTTCATTGGTTCTAACCTTGGACCATCACGGTGGTACAAGGATCTTGGACCATAACACCATGTTAAATTTTTGTGTTTCAGTAGTTATTTTTGTTCGTTTATTTTTTTCCTTTGTATCGGTATCGTTGAGTAATGAGCTAAATTTTTCCATATATGTATTTTTCTTCATGATCACAATACCCCTCTCTTGTCAGCGGGAAAGATGTGGTTATCTTTATTTCCCGCTAGGTTCTTTAGTGCATTTTATTTTTAGTGTCTCTTTGGTAATGTATTTTCGTTATTGGTTTCTATA
The DNA here is from genome assembly GCA_903632075.3 of Acanthosepion pharaonis. NCBI lineage: Eukaryota > Metazoa > Mollusca > Cephalopoda > Sepiida > Sepiidae > Acanthosepion > Acanthosepion pharaonis. Next base: position 2,934,791 of record CAHIKZ030000158.1, on the reverse strand, counting down.
GTAGCGGTGATTATGTTTTGAATGTAACCTTTGATGATTTCCGAGTCTTTTTGCTTATGGCAGTATCTACTATGTCTCCTTTGCGGATTCCGGTGGTAAATTTTAAACCGAAGCTGAGAGCTTCTCGTTTTGTATTGGAAACCTTGATATATCAAATAGATGTTCTATTAAATTAGAACTTCCATCATATTTTCACTTGCTGCTGCTGCATAGGTTACTGAGCTTCGGTCTCAGTTTGTTGTTTTGATTGTCACTCATTTGTTTAATTGTTTGGTGTAACTAAGCCATTTCCCACCTTGTTCTAACGTTCTTTTTGTGGAGTTGTAGTCGAGAAGTTCTGGATTTTCCAACATTTCTAGTTCTTCGACAGATGCTTTTAGGAAATCGCACGAGTAGGTTTGAAAAATGTGATATTAATAGATGTTCTAAGTATTTTATGTTGTTACGACTGCACATGCGCACGAACGATAGGTCCGGGAGATTTTAGATTTTCTTTTAGACTTCTATTTTTATATCTAGATGAATTCTTTTAGACTTGTTACGGTGCGCAGCGCCAAATGCGTTGGTTGCCCACAGTAACGAGACTGGCCACAATTTTGACATAAAAATTGAAACTCTGATCAGAGGAGAAACAATTCACTACGTCGTAAATGTCTAAAGAGTGCCTTGATCGCAAGGTCAGCAGCAGTAAATCTGCGCCAGGGATCTTACAACATTTCACCATTCTTGGCAGATCTTCCGTTCTCACAGTGTGGGATGCCGACAAAAAAGGTGATGGAAATAAAAAAGAAAACGGCTCTAAATCAATTTGGCTAGAGATAAAAAAAAAAAAAAAAAAAGAAATTCAAATCCCCAGAACCCCTCGTTCGTACGTATGTGTAGTCGTACCAACATAACAAATTTTGTCCGATGTAGTCCTGAAGGACGAAACGAGTCACAGTTAAACTTTTTCTATTTTATCATATATATATATATATATATATATTCAGAGAAAGAAGTATGAAAAATTGAGAAAAGTTTTTCGTGTGATGCCTTTTGTCTGGGACTTGTTTTAAATTCTCAATGTCTGTGTTGCATTTCTGCGCATGTGTAGTCGTATCAATGTAGACATAAATTTAGCCTGATGAAGACCTAATGGACGGAACGCGTCACACGAAAACTTTTTTCCACTTTGTCATACTTCTTAACCTAAAATTATTCTTGATATATATAAGAGTGTTTCATTAAGACGGATTATATATAAGAGTGTTTCATTAAGACGGATCAAAGTCAGCAGTAAATAAATCAGTGTTCTTGGTAAAAATTTATTTATTTCTCTATTGGATCATTTTATTTAAGTCATGGCAATTGTGTGTGAAAAATAATATCCCCAAAATGTCCGCCAAATCTGAAAGAAAAAAAATCATTAAATGCTTAAACTTAATTCACATTTAAAATCGGTCCAAGTTATTTGAACACCCTTTATATATATGAGTTTAAAAAATAGTAGACCAGAGTATTTCTGGAATAAAACGTTTCTAACGTTAACTATCGTTGTAATTACAATGCTTGATATCTCGAAATAAAATATTAGTAGTGATAAACAAAGTACAATATTCACGTAACTTGCCTCTACTCTTACTTTCACGGTAATTAGATCCAGTCTTTATAATATTAGATGTTAATTACTTTGTTATATACAGTCAAATTTTTTTTATATATGCATATAGAATATATGGAAAAATACATATATGAGTTGAGATCAAATGGATTTCAATTCGACTGAATGATATAAAAAAAAATATAAAAGAATATTTAAAAGAAAGAGAAAAATCCATTTCCGTTCTTTTATTTGTTCCCACTTGCAATTGGAGACGAGGCTATGTCGAAGGGCATAGTCTCGTCTCGGGAAACAGCTACCCGACCCCGTTTTATATGGGGTATACGGGTAATTTTTGAACCGAGCCTTTGGGCTCGGATACCCTACATTAAATTCGGCCTTGAACCATATCTGACCACGTGGGGCGGTTGGTAGATATCCTGTTCCCTACTATTATAGTAAAACATTTTAGTTGCTTGTGATTCACAATCTCGTCTCTCTGATCCTTACTAGTGCAGTGAATTCGATTTACAATAAATGTTCTTTCCTCTTATACCAGAATAAAATATTTTAGAAGATTTTAACATAACGAAAGATATAACTACCTTTTCCTTGCCTGCGCTTTATTTCTTGTGTCAGATAAAGGCCGCTGTAGTATATACTTCTATGAGATTATGGCCGTATCACGTCGAAACCCTTGTTCCAGCCCGTTCACAGAATTTAAGAAACGTCGAGTCAGATCCCTACCTAAATGCGTGACAACATGGGGTTACCAGTTGCCGTAAATTTGGATGTGTGGATGATGTAATGGATAACATTGAGAAATCAGAGATCCGAGTTCGAATTCCAGTCGGGTTCATTACATCCACTTACGCAGATAATTTTGAGCGATCATGAATCGAAAAGAGACATGATCGCCGACGCGTGTCACATCCCCCACCCCCTACCAACAAGCATTGAGGTATGGTATTGATCTGCTTCTTCACATGAATTTGGGGAGGGTCTACGTGCAACAAAAGGACCTTCACAGGCTGAGGAGAAGTACGAGAGAAAGTCAAAACTAATCCGCACTCATAATACAGATATGCTATGGCGAAAGAGCACATATATTTTTTACTTACCTTCCTATATACTTGTGTCTGTTTTGAGCTTACAATAAAGTTATAATGACTGACTGGATATTATTCGATTTTTCAAAAGAAAACTTATACTGCACATCGATTTGAATATAGATTGAAAAGTGAATCAATATTAAAGAAAACTGTACCGAAAAATATCTGGAAAGTATTTCATTTTGTAGTGGTAGAAAATAATAAATACTTTATTTTTTATAAACTATATATACATATATATATATATGTGTGTGTGGGGGGGAGTGTGTGTATATAAATATATATTTTATATATATATATATATATATATATATATATATATATATGTGTGTGTGTATATATATTATATATATATATATATATATATATTATTATTTATATATTATATGCGCGATACATATTAGAAAGCGCTCAATATCAGAGATAAAGCTATTTAGTTGGATTGATGTGAGTTTGTGACCCTGGGTTTTACGCTTTTGCGATCGTCAGACAATCTCTTTATATATATATATATATAGAGAGAGAGAAAATACATACAAAACCTGCAATATCATTGTTCCATCCACAGTGCTCACACAAAAGCATAAAATTTACACCCGCAAAAAAGATAACGTCATAATTAACGATAATAATAAACTAGATAAAAACAGATTATGTAATACTATCTACTACCTCCGTAACATACATTATCTAAAACAATGTTTTCAATTTAAACAACATCAAAATAATTACAACCACATCCAAAACTGTTATCGATATGATCAGAATCAAAATACTCATAATAATAATTCTGAAGCAAGTGTATATGAAATAAAATGCCAGATCTTCTCATCACGTTACAGTGAAGAAACTTGTAGAATTTTTTTTTTTTTAATGTATCTATGAGCCCTAAAAGTGGTCGTATACACAAAAAAATTATCAAATGCATTAGTTATACATAGAAATAAATTCAACCACGAATCTGATCTAAAGAATTACACATTTTTTATAAGAGAAAGTAACTTACTTAGACACAAAATTCTTGAGAGTTCCGCTATCCATTATTATCAAAATATAAATCTGCGTCCCGGATTTCTTTAAATATCTCCATTCCTGAAAGAATTACTAGTTTCCGAAATCAAGAAACATGACTACAAAAATGTTCAAAAATTCATAGCCTAATGTTATTTAAATAAAAATAAAAACACATAAATTAATCCGAAATTAAAATAATGTAAATACTAATTTGCATTTAACAAAATAAATTCAAAAACATCATTTACTCGCTTTCGTTTATTAGACATAGAACTGTGTCATTTTGTGTCCTCCATAGCTTGTCTAGATCTTTTGGCTAACCTAATGAATATTTATGAGCGTTCCAAATTTAAAAATTTCGAAAACCAATAACAGTTTTGCTGTCGTATATAAATATTTATTACAAGATAAAATCTTTGTATTTTTCTTTGATAAAGTTCCACAGAAGACGAAACGCTTCGGCTAAAATGAAATTAAAAAAAAACAGATGCAAATATAATTAAGTAACATTTTATTAATTACCGACATAACTATTACCATTTTGTTTGGTTTGGTTTATTTTGTTTTACAGTATATCAACGTCAAAGGGTTATTTAATGCCGACAAGATTTTAGGATATATTCGTCTGAATAGAATAGGTACTCTTTGTAAGAAATCAGTTCGTAGTTCAGGTTTCATTGAGGTATGTTTGTAAAAAGGATTTTTTTTTTTTGAGAGTCAAATATATTAATGATATTTTTTTTTCAAAACTGTATTGCTGGTAATATTTTTGTTTTAAGTATATTGCTGGTAATTTTTTAAAATGTATTGCTGGTATTTTTACTATAAAAATTTATATTTATACTTTCATAATATTTTGACGCCAGTTTGGGGGTTAACTATTTACCTATAGCTTGGACCCAAATAGGTGCTACCACCTTCCTTAAGGTAGACCTGGGAACAACGGCAATTAAGAGGTGGTTCCACGCTCCTCAAAACCTTCGATCAGAGGCCTTGCTGCCGGATGTAGTTTATCGTCATAGCCAGGACGGTCTACTACCGATAACAATGACCATAATGTAAGAGAAAGGCAACTGATCCATAGGAGATTTTGTAAACGATCTGCTTAAACTGATGACATGATACGTGCTAAATCATTACTAAATTTACACACTATCAATTCACTTCACATACGGTTTTGAATCACAGTCTTTCTAAAGTTAAGTCCAATGAAACTTCTTAAAGCTTTTCTATTCCGTGTATTTAAATAATGAACAGGATCTGAAAGGATTTCGTGGACCACCCAGAATCTATCATATGCCACCCCCTATACTACATCTAGATTTTAATAAGGTAGTATTCATATAAAATACAAATTTTATTGTAACCTAGTTATGTACAATAATGGATCATATGCAATAAAGTTGAACAATTCAACTAGAAAAATTGAAAATAAATACAATGTATCTAAATACAAATTAGAGACGTCATAATAGATCATTCCATCTAAAATAAATCAACAATGTTTTTACGATAAACTTGAGATTTATATTCTTAAAAATTGAATGACTTAAGATATTCAACATTATGGGTAACAAATAGTAAATTTTATTTAGTATATAATGTTTTTTCCGATAATGAGAATGAGCTAAAAAAAAAACTCACGGATTTGAAAAAAAATATCTCAGAATGAAACCAAAGTCCACGAACATTTTTCATCCTTTAATAGTCAGTTGTACTTAGTTTAATTTGTAAGGTATATAAATGTAGGTAGAAAAATGATAATGTTTGAAAGATAGCGAAGGCTACAAAACACTGCCCGGGGCCCCCACTTAGACTTTCCCTCCCACCGACTGTAGTACGCATCGGCTCTGATAATGAACGAGTTTATTGAGAGCTACTTCCCCGAAATATGAATATTCGGAGAGTAAGGAATTCTGTATGTATTCTATCTCGTCTGATGATAGGAAAAAGTTAATCGTTAGCTCCTTAAGGCCACATATGAGAGAAAAATTAAGCTAAAAACCTATTTTCTTTCTTCGTCTTCAACATTACTTTTGAAGCAGCTGGATCTAAATTTACCGATTTTAGAAGCGATGCCTAAAAATCAAATGAATCTTTTAATAATATAGGGTGCAGCAGAAATTCAACCCACAGATACATCCCGCATAATGGTAAGATATTAGCTAGATGAAGACACCATTGCCATGAATGTCTTACCATTGCGCCGGAAGTATTTATGTATGATATTTCTGCGAATATTCTTAACGCTTGTTTCCTGTTATTTTTTTTAATATATCGTTCTTGTGACAACCCCAACTTCAAACAATCGGAGGTTGTATCAATAAGTGGGTCGCCTGATATATTAGCTGCCTTTTTATGCGAAATTTTCACTCTATAATATCCAATCTATGTAAATATTATTCTCCACTTACATTGACAAGAAAGGATATTATTTTGAAAAAATAAATACTTGTGTTAAATAAAAGTTCCTTAATCATTAGCTTGCGAACAGACTTATTGATTTCCTTTCATGCGCCAGTAAGAGGCAGAACGTGGTATGGTGGATGGTAAAGCACCCGATAAGACATGTTTTCACTCAAGAACACTTACTTCACAGTCGCCATTACTGCTATTCCCAACCAAATGAAAACGACCTCAACTCTTACAAGAAGTTCTACAATCAAACTACAAGGCCATTATTCAGCTGTCGTTTCGTCAATGGAATCCGTATCACGGACACTACACTTCCATCATGCTGAAGAACATTAAACAACATTAAAGGAAATTAAACCAGTAAATCGTGGTATCGTTTTCAGAGAAGCAAGCGAAGTCATTTAGACAGGAGACGATCGAAAGTCCTGACACTGACTACTTGTAATGGGCAGAAGAGCATAATTTCGTTCCCTGGTTTCCGCTATGCTTTGGTCTTGAGAGGTCAGCTGACAGAGGTCCTTTCAATTGACAGGAGTCCTACCGCCACATCCGGGCTTTTCACGCATTTACACCTGACTCGTTTTGTTTCCTCTTTTTGTGATCTGTGATTATTTAAGCTAGAAAATAATTACTGCTTTTTTTCTTGGTTGCTGTGCTCGTTGTGAATATCCCTTTCTCTGCAATGTTCCTTCACGCAGTTCTATATATATATATATATATATATACGTATATAGTATATACAGTTTATATATATATATAATGTATAACATACTATATATATGGTGTATATATACAATATATATACTATATATATGGCATATATACATAGTGTATATATAGTATATATAACTATATATATGGTGTATATATATATATATATATACTATATATATATGGCATATATACATAGTGTATATATAGTATATATAACTATATATATGGTGTATATATACTATATATATATATATATGGCATATATACATAGTGTATATATATAGTATATATAACTATATATATGGTGTATATATACTATATATATATATATATATATATATATATATATATGTATACATATATAGCGTATATATATATAGTGCATATATATAATGTATGTATAGTATATATAACTATATATATGGTATATATATAGCGTATTTATAGTGCATATATATATAGTGTATATATATATAATGTATATATAGTATATATAACTATATTGTATACATATACTATATATCTACTATATATATGGTATATATAGTATATATAGCTTATATATATATATATAGAGAGAGAGAGACTTACAGGCAGAGGGATCGTGTTGTAGCACGAAATTACAAGTCAATGTGACTGAGGACAAGCGTAATGGCTTTGTTCAGCTGTCACGACAAATTATGACCCCTCTCCCTGACTAAAGCCCAACTAAAGTCATCTCTGCGGAGTTGTAGTAGATATCTATCAGTCTCCAGAGAATACGGAATTCACTAAGTTAACTAGCTACTCTCTGTAGCAGACCCCGACTCTAATACATTTCTGATTACTCCGCACCCACAGAACTAACCTATACTTCATGCCCTCGTTACGTTCTATGCCATACGGCGCATAATCTGATGTGATCAATAGTTTGAATAAGGCCAATACGTTCGAACTCGCGGTCAACCTGTGATTATTTTTTTCAAGTCCTTACCCAGGGTTCTCAAACCGATATTAACAAAAGGTTACCTCATCGATTATAGTGATATTTGTACTTTAGTCTCATGGTTGTATGTTAATGTTCTAACCACTCAGCCATGTTACAGTTTGGATCTGTGCATGTTAAAGAAACACAAAAATACCTGAGCAGCAACAAGGATTGCCTAACCAACCTAGAGGAGGTTCAAGCTCGCAAATTCTCCTAACAATACAGGGTGATTGAAAAGTAATTCCCCGTTTTAAAATATTTATTATTTATTTATCAACTATAACTTTTACAAGAAATGGCTATGAGAGGAAAGTGTTTCGCATGAGATTTTATTTAAAATTCGATATAGGAACCAGATTTCGCTACCAGCTTCGGGATCCGACCAGGAATCACGTCAACTGATTTCACCAAGAGCTCTTGTAGTATGGAAGACATATCTACTTGTATTCACCTTTCAAGTTCTTCCAAATTCTTGGTTTGGTATAGTAGAATTGCTCCTTTAACCAACCACAAAGAAAACATGGTCTTAAGTCAGAATTCCTGGTTGGCCATCCATACATAAAATAGGTTGTTACTTTTCAATCACCCTGTATTCGACCGATTGATATAAACTTCGACATTTCTTATAACCTAAAACGTTAGTGGATAGACATGTGTGAGTAGGCATCCGTCTATTTTTTTAAACAGTGTAAATTTACGTCAATCGGCATTCACGGTTCCTTCTGGCTAGATTCGAACCCGTGGCCTCCTTTTAGCGTACCCCCCAACATACTTTTTAGACGGTTCAAATACGAAACTCTTTCACACTCATGCAAAGTTTAATTAGCTTCTTTAATAAATGCAAATCCCTTCTTCATATCACTCAAATCTTTGTACGATCATCGAAGTTAAGCAACATCGAGCCTGGCCAGTACCTAGATGTATGACTGCTTGGGGATACCAGATGCTGTAAGCTTGGATGTGCCGGTGGTGAAATGAATAATGGTTCGAACTTAGAAATCGAAGAATCGAGTTCCAATTCTAGTCATTTTCGTTATGTTCATTTATATAAAAATAGCTTTCGGGAAGTCATGAATCCATCTTTTCTCTTTCCAGCTTTGAGTTGAATCAGTAGAACTTGTATTAAATTATTATTATCTCAAAAATTATTACAATGTAATAATATTTTCTGGCTTTAAATAACCTGCTAATTACTCATAAGCTGTTGAAAAGTCACTCAATAAAATCCCCTCTCTTGCAACATTATTTTTAAATTGGAAACGTAAACAAAGCTATATTTAAGGAATTTGTGGATTTTATTTATGGACAGATATGTGTTGTATGAGAATTTTTCAAGAATGGCATCTAGGTCACTTTCCCATCACCTTATCGTAGGTTCTCTATGTCTTTTCTGTAAATATTTTTATGGAAATTCTTCTAAAGAACTTCCCTCTTTCGTACCTCGACCTCATGAATTTAAGCGTTGTAATAGAATAGTAACTATATATCATCATGTTGCTGTTTACATCGCTAGATGCAACCGTAAGTTCTATTCTAATAGTTTCTTCTCTCCTACGTCTCACTTATGGAAGTCTCTTCCGGCTTTTTTGTTTTCCTGCCAAATTTGATCTTCAAAAATTTTAATGCAATACCATTCACCTTTTGTTTTTGTTTTAAATCCTGTTCTTTTATTTCCGTTTTCTCCTAACTGTCGTTTTCTTTTCTCCACTCCCCCGCTTGCGTCTTTGTGGCATTATCGCCTTACCTGGGGTAAAATGATTATAATCTTAGTATCTGTGTGGCATGTTTAATTATCTAATTACCAGTGCCTTTGTTGGATCTATTCAGCATCAACAGCAAACATTCACCCCCCACACACACACACGGAAGAAGCAGGGTAGGAGACCTTTTGACCTGTACGTGGACCGGCCAGGAAAATAGAGGATGCAGCAGAAATACTTCCTACATATACCCCCAGAAATACCGCCTTCATAATGGTAAGACATTAGCCTGATGGAGATACCATTGTCATTAATGTCTTACAATTTTGTGGGGGTTTTTTCTTGGACATATATGTGGGAGTTATTTTAGTCGCGCGCTCTATTAAAACAGAGATTGGCTTCAATAAAATGTTGAAAGAAAAAAAAAAGAGTTAAATATTTGGAAAGTGATAAAGACAGTAACAATCAGAAATTAAAATTTTAGACAGATATCCTCATAAGGCAATCTAAGCGGTATTAGGAATTAAGACGGGTGAAATATGGTAGTCAAAAAATTGAAAAATTAATTTAATAAAAAGAAAAAACAATTAAATTAAATAGCGAAACGCTAACTCATTCGAGATTTGGGTATAATTCCAGCGTCACGCATTTTTCGTCACCCTGGGTTTTGGCGTTAAAGAATGAGAAATAAAAAAAATGGCTTCACCTACGGAAAAAGAAAAGAAAACTGCTGCTCCTACAACTACTAAACTCCGTCAAAAAGAAATTTGAAAGTCGGTAAAGCATGGAATTAGCTCAGATATCCATAAAAACGAAAGGACATCCGTTTTAACGAAGACCAATAAAAAAATAATATAGTAGGCTGGCAAATGATGAAACTGTAGAAAGAAATGAAATCAGATTATAAAGACAAGGAATGAAAACGATAAAAAATGTTATTCCTCGTATCGACGGATATAGACAGAACGAAGTAAAACTAAAGGAAATAAAATTTGAAAGGCAAGTTGTAGATTGTTAAGTCGCTAAATGAGAAAAATAAACCAGTAAGGGTTATTTTTAAAAAGGAGGCACGGTGGAGTAATGGATAGCGGCTTGGATTGAGGAATCAGAGAGCCGAGTTCGAATTCCAGTCATTACACCATTACATTCACTTACGATATTGAGTCTCTCACCCCCCACTGGGGCAACATATGACACAAGGTCGGTTGTTTATTGTGGGTATTCCCGAGTCCAAAAATATGCCCGTTTGAACCCGTAAACGGGTTCAGGGCCGGTTCTACCTCCCCGAAGGAGACTCCGCCCTTCGGCGTAGCCTCCTTCGGGTTCCTCTCCGTCTGTAGACAGAGAGTTGAACCGATCAGTCTGTTCAAAAGTGAACGGCTGACTCACTTACATTCACTTACGTGCTAATACCCATCTTCTTCTCCCCCCAGCTATGGGTAAATAGCAGGACAGACTTGGTTCTATAGCCTTGGTTGGCAACTGGTCTAGGAGAAGGAAAACTCTGAATTCAAAACCTTGTGGCACGTAGTGCACCGGGTCTCTGTAATCGGCCCTTCAAAAAGTGTGGATGGTCCTGCACGAAACCTTCACCACTATAATCAAATCTCATGTGCTATACATACGGGCTGGGGACCGCCTGTGAATTCCAAATTCCCATGAAACCACCCCGGGTGAATGCCGTTACAAGAACAAGAGAGAGAAAGAGAAGATTTTTAAAAAGCAGAAGAAAGAAAGAAAACGGGAATAAAAGAAAAACAAACTGTGTACACTTGACCTATGATGACATTATGAAGCTAAAACAAACCTTCATGGGTTCGGATGAACTTTCAAATTTCGTAGTCGTAAACAGGGTCGAAGTATCTTTTAGGCTACTATAGTCGGGCATCTTGAGTGCCTCAAGATTTTATAAATCAATTATTTTATGCTGGTTGTAAGAATTTGTTTTTACTACAGTTGTGCAGAAATATATGCTCATTTGCTTTGCAACAATAAAATAGTGATATTTCTTAAAGAATATTTTTATTGACAAACAAAAGATAGTTATTCTAGTCTATTTATTAATTTCAGTATCCATGATCCACAAGACAACATTCCTCTACAGGCGACAAGTATATCTAAAGCAAATGAAAGCTGCAATGACTGGTGGTGACTTCTGTTTACTTAATAGGAATATGGATTAAGAAAGAATGTGCTGCATTTGACGTTCATGCAAGCGCCAATATTATTTGGGATTACATTTGTCTTTCTTGTCTAATTAGAGAGGGAAAGTTCCATTTTATATATATATATATATATATATATATATAATAGCTGGACACTCGTATTCGAGGATACCCATCTACTGGGACGGCTAGCCAATCCCTATTGCAGACGCCTGCTCTGTGATCTATACTGTAACTATGCAGAGCAGACCTTAGTCACAGTTTCTGGTAATGAGCGTGTTATCTAGCATGATCAACAATGTAAACAAGACTAGCACGCTCAGGCCCTCGGTCACGATGACTTGTGACTTCGTGCTAGTACAGCTATCGACGGCCCCAAAGGGTTCCGTCTCTCTCTCTCTCTCTCTCTCTCTCTATATATATATATATATATATATATATATAATAAAAAGGCTTAAACACTAATATTCCATGGTCATAATTTATTCCATTGGAATCGTAAATACGATTCAATTCATCAGACCTACAAATTCAAACAGAAAAAAACAACTCCGGAAATAAAAACAGAATTTAAAGAGAGTGTAAGTAATATTTATAATAATGGAGTTAAATATTTATCGTAGGTCAGTTCTGATTTTCTTAATTTTTCACTCGTCAGGACATTCGATAAACTTAACATTTATTATTTCTGATTCAATAATTATTGATCTAGAAAACTATCGACCACTTTACTGATTGAGATTTGTTCACTTTGATATACGTTATATTCAGAGCCTGATTATATACAGGCCATAGCCTAGAGTCCTTCAAGCTTTTAGAAAGCAATGATTTTAATTTTCTAGATCTTATAACTTCTAAATAATTTCATAAACTCAATTGATATCAATATGACAAACTCATATTTATTATGATTGTTTTATTGTTAGGATGCTGGTTATAATTTTTTCTTTTCTTTTTTTTTTACTACGGTTGTGTTGAAGTATGTGCTAATTTGGTTTGCAATAAATAGAAAAATGGCGGTATTTCTTAAATTGTTATTGACAAACTAGTGATAGCTATTTTAGTTTATTTAAAGAATTTGGAATAAGTTTACTTGAAGCTATATGGATGTCGCTAAAATATATCACGAGTAAAATATTCAAAAGGGGTGTCGGGTGAGTTAGAGGTTTGCACCTTCTGCAACCCCATAATTGCATTAGCCTATTGGCCGAAAGAGGTCATAATCCGATTCTGGTTCTAGGCTATGCCTCTCTTCTTTATTGGAGTCTCAAACAGTAATATATTTTCAAAAGAAAGATGAATTGAAAAAAATATATATTTAACCCTATGGTCGTAGATGGAGTTACATTTATATTTTACATATATTTGATTGTAAAATTAAAGGCCCCTAAAATTACTTGGAGAATTTATTTTAAAAAAGCAAGAAAAATTTGAGCAATGATAACAGAATACTTAGTTTTAAAAAAAAAAAAAGAGTTAATTAGTAGATGCAGACATAACATAAAATGCCTATAGTGTTTCACCGGACGAGCGTATTAGTTTATTGGTGTAATTATTTTCCCCACTGAAACCGACCCGACAATTAGTAGTTTAGGCCACCCACAGGAGTTGTTATTTTTTAATTTGATATTTTTCCTATTTTCTCCCCTCACCGCTGTGTGTGTTTATCGACGGTTTTTTTTTTTTCAATCTATGATTTTTCCCGTGATGCTTTAGGGCGATTCCCGGGTTATATAAGGCTTGCCCCTCCCTTTTTCTTTACATTTCAGTTCAAGTTCTCAGAAGATCGCGTGAACGTGAACCTCGGGTTACAACTCGAGCCATATTTTCATAGGATTTAACGTTGTTAAGAGTTTTTTCTCTGTCTTGGCAATCTAGGCTTCGAACACTTTACTGAATAGGTAGGTTTGCCTTCAGGCTTTTTCTATCTTTCTTTTTTCTTTTTTTTTTTTTTTTTTTTTTTCAGTACTGTCGTTTTTATTCGAGACTTTATCTGAATAAGGGTTTTAGATTTTGGCAAGTTGTACGTTGCTCCCATCAACGGTTTTGTTTTGCCTTATATATATATATATATATATATATGTGCATCAACTAATAATACAAAATTTTTTTTTCCATTTTGACATATAACACTTCCAACAGCAGCGCATTTTGACCTCTGGATTTCTCAAAAGTTCGCACGCCACCCCCTCTCCTGAAAAACGCTTTGAGTCTTCCTCATACTCTACCCACTGAGGATGTTCAACTTAGACACAGCAGCAAATGCCAGCCAAGTATCAGTCTCCCAACACAAAATATGAACAGTTTTAGATGGCTAAGAATGAACAGTCAAAGATACATCGATCGTACTGAAATTATTTATTCCATTTCTATTAATGGAAACCTTTTTTTATCTAGCTGACTTATCTCTCCTGCCAAAACTATGTACTTATTTGCAATTTAAATATTTCCTTCTCCATTTTTGTTTGTTCGTTCGTTTTTCCAAATAATCGCGAAAGATTTCTGCTCGGCGTCTGTTGCTTTCATACTCCTCGTGACTTTGGTAATATACTGAGTCTCCTGCAATAGATCAGAGATAAGCTGATAATCTATTGGCTTAGCGTGTACACGTCTCGGAAAATAGTAAGAAATCGATAACTTCACGTAGGTATAAGGTTAATTTTCCGCGAATACGTTTGTTTTCTATCAGTACGCGTTCTTTTCTGCGTTTCGCTTGTATATATATATATATATATATATATATATATCGGTAAATTGATAGCAGAGAGCGAATGATCTAAAGTAGGCAAATATATGGGTAAATGACAGACATTTGTATATTCGTGTAACGAATCTCTTGGAAACGTAATATGTAATCTTATGAATGTAGTCAGGGAATAAAGATTAAAAAGCATAGACCTTTCTTTCTCTCGCTCTCATACACACACACACACACATATATATATATATATATATATATATATAAAAAATTATGACAAAATGGAAAAGTTTTCGTGTGACGCATTTCGTCTGTTACTACATGCACGGACTAAAGTGATGCCTACACGAGCGCGCAAACTGGAGAGACTAACAATTTTAAAGTCTTTATTTTTTTTAAATATATGTTGTGGGTCTAAACGATTTTATTTAATTTCTTTTTGTTTATTTTTCCATGAGATTTGCTATTAGATATGTTACATTGTTATAATGGAAGATCTGCCAAGAAGGGTAAAATCCTGTTAGAACTTGGACATAAAACGATTAAAGCACTTTGGAAACATTTTCGTCTTACTAAATTGCCTTATCTTAATTAGAGTCGCTTTTTTAAAATCAAAATGGTAAGACTTATGATGAGCAAGTAATGCATTTAGTGCGTTATTTTATAAATGATCCCTTTTGGTTCATATATTTTAATTAAATTCCTTGATGTTTCTCCTGTGTATTCTCAGTAGCAATTATTACAGGTGATAGAATAAATTCTTCTTTCAAGTTTTACCTCATTATTTTGTTCTTATTTTGCCTTTGTATTAAATCTTTTATTGTTTTTAGAACTAGTTGCAACAAATTTTATGTTAATCATAGATAAATTCCTTTTCAATTTTACTTGATAGCGTGGTTATGTAGAATAATCTGTTTTGATTCGTTAGGTTTGTCAGAAGGTCCCCCTTTTCTTTTTTTAAACACTTTATGAACCTTTTATTTGCCATTCAATATGAAATATTTAGTGTATAGAAGGAGCTTAAAAGTATTTTCAATTTATTTCTCCTCTTCATGTGTATATTAAACAAAACATAGGAAACAAAATATGCAAAGAACGAAATATTTACGAGCCTACTTGAAAAATGGTTAAAATATTCACGGAAAATATTCTACACACACTTGTCAATCACAAAGGAAAATCTGTCAGGACGATGAAAACACTAAATAAAAATTACAAAATGCTCGCTGCCCGGTATATTCACCGAAACATTTTTTTTTTTTAAAAGAACAATTGCAGCACGAATAAATACACCATATATAGGGATCGAATATGGATCAGATTCCAGTAGGATAAAGAATAAATAGGAAACGTTTATTAATCTTACATGTTTCGTTTCTTCTTAAGCTTCGCCCGAGAATGGGATATGGAAAAACATTTCTGGTATTTTTATTTTTGAGCTGTTTGATTGTCACTGGTTAAGCAGACCTCACATGCGGAAAAGTTTCAAACATAAATAATACGTAGTAAGCGCGCACGCACATGTGTGTGTCTGTAATACAAACATTATCCGAATCACATATAGACAAATTTGAATTATGATACATATACACTTGCATGAATTATACAGAAGAATGATTCTTGATTAGTCAAATGCACAGTAAGTGTATCATAATTCTAGTTACTCTATATGGGATTCGGGTAATATATATATATATATATATATATATATATATATGTGTGTGTGTGTAACCCGGATATAAGAGAGTTGTCAGGACCGGAGAAGAAGTCTCTTATATCCGGGTTTGGTCTATTTTATATACATTAACACAGGCTCTAATTTGGGACCAGAGAAAATCTCTCTTACATCCGAGTCTCTCTCTCTCTCTCTCTCTATATATATATATATATATATATATATATATATATATATATATATTGAACCAGAAAAAAGATTAAAATCTTCAGACACACTGGGTTGTAGATTAATATTCTTTCGTATTTATTATTTCATTTAGATTCCTCGACTAGTTTCGGGCAAAATGGCCATCATCAGGAGAAGAAACATTTCTGTTTGCTGGTAGCAGTGAACTACAGAAATGAATGTCTTGATGGAGAAAATGAACTTTTGTCTGTAGTTTTCATTTGTTTTATCTTTTTAACATGAATCTTTTAACCTTCCTTGTGTTGGTCAAACAGTCTCTTTTAAGTTATTTAAGATAAGAGCTGGATGGACCCATGCTGCTCTTATCTGATATATATATATATATATATGCATGCACATGAAGTCTGCTTAACCAATTAAAAAATAATTCATCTTCATGAATTATTATAAATAATTATTCAAATCACAAAATTTTCTATTCAGTTACACTATATATATATATATATATATATATATATATATATATATATATATATAAAATTTCGTCTCTCCCTCATTAGTCACTTTGCTTTATAAAATAACTTTTGATTGCAATGCAAATGTTTGATAAATGAATGAAAGCAATGTCTGCACTGATGTCAACAAATAGCACCCATTTTTATTAAATGTCCGGATCTTTTTGCGTCCCAAATCAACAGCCACATTGTGAGTTTCATAATACGTTGTAAGGTCGACTTGGCGTGACAAGAGTAATGCTGAATCGTTTGCATAATCTCAGTCAAAGCTTGAAATTTAAGAAAATATATATTGATAACGTCGTTAGCACAGAACTGTAGAAAGCTTCGTTGTTGAGGACTATTTTTCCCGGTGATGTGTCCTATACCCAGAGAAAAGTTACAAAAAATCAGTCTTCATCAAATGCAGCGAGCAAGTGTCAATTTTTGGCTGTAGTTACAAAATACCGTGTCATATCTAAGAAACAAAATATGCGAGCCCGATCAATAGGCTTTCCTTAAAATTCTTCCTTAAGGGGTATTTGACAACATGGATTCTTTTTCTATGTGCCGTGTCCTTTCAGGACGTTAGCGAACGTGGCTCTCCACTTCCCTCTATCCCTTGCAGCTCTCAACAAAATCCTTTCCTTTGCTACCTCCTCCAGACCACGTCATCAACTTACTTAGTATTTATCAATCCACCCACGAGTATAGAATTTGTGGCACAAGGCTGGTTTAATGTAGGTATCTCCGAGCCCGTAGGCTCGGCCAAAAATATAGCCTTTTTGAACCCGCCTAGACGGGTTCAGGCCCTGTCTACCTCCCCGAACGAAACCTTGCCCTTCGGCAAAGCTTCGTCCGGGTTCCTCTCTGCTAATGCAGAGAGTTCGACAGACGCCGACTCGGAAGCTCACAAAGGCAGCGTACTACACTTTGATCATAGCCCCCGGGCCGAGAAGCCGCTAAGTATATCATGCGTTGTATTCTCTTGTATCCCTTTTCCTCTATTCGACCCGTGAGTAGCAGATTCTCCAGGCCCTCCTTCCTCACTATACGTCCCAGGAACTTCAGCTGCCTCATTCTGATGTTATGTATAAACCTCCTCCTATTTTGCCTCCTAAGACCTCATCGTTGCTCACACGATCGGCTATGATATCTTTAACATTCATCTGTAAAACCACATCAACGTCGCCTCGAGTCTCTTCATCTTTGAGGAAAAAGATTAGAGAATATATAAAGACCGATTTTTTCCTCGCTATTCTATTCATGCAAGAATATCTTGCCACCGTCCGATGGCTGTAGTAAAGCCTGAGTGGCTATTAATAAAAACTGCCTTCAGAGCTGAAGCGTCAAAACATGTTTTGGGGTGTATATGGGAGATGACGAGTTCCATATGACATTAGGATGCCTTCTCAAGAACAGACTATTTTTTAATGAAGGCAAACGGAGTCACAGTTCAAAAATAACAACGCATGAGTGAAAGAGAATGAAAAGCCTTAGTGAGAGGAATTGAGAAAAACAACAATAAAGAAACGGGGTTCAATGACGATTGACGTCGAATTTACATTTTTGAAGTTTGGCAGAGGAGCAAGAAATCGACAGTAAATTCCATGAGTGATAAGTGCTAGAAATGGAACAATTAGAACTGACAGCTGCTTTTATCTCGTCCAAGAGTAAAACTGGAAAAATTTAGTGGCACTGCTTAAACTGATACAGTCGAGGTACTAAGAAGGATGACTTATTAGAACAATTGTTATGAACCTATTTGTAGGAAAACTTCTTTTAATCTCATAGAGGATGATACCCATAGTTCGATCCTCACCTAAGTTCCATGTACCCTACGAATGATCGACGATTCTAGTCTATCAACCGCTGTTCTATAGTAAGTACCGTAATGAATATGATCTTTTACGCCCTCATGGCACAAAGTCAGGATAGAACTCACGATTCTAGCTTAGTAAACATCGAACAATTGAAGGCATTTTGTGTTGAGTAGTACTTTCGTAGGTAGTTTTATTTGGTCCCATGATACAATACTGAGACACCCAGTCATAAATGAGGGCACATTGATCAAGAGCAAACACTGTGTGTGTGTGTGTGCGTGCGTATGTGTGTGTGTATGACGCGTAATTGTGATTATGGAGTAGACAAGTGTTTGTCTTCAGATCTATAGCCAACGGCTTCTTTCGTGTCGATTACTGTTGGGCTCTTTTTCTTTGAATATCTCAGATGAGAGAACCACTCAAAGATCTCTTTAACACGAGAAATTTGTTTCTAATTCTGCGGAAACGGTTTAACAGGATGAAAGAGGCAAGTTCTTCGTGCTTCGGGCAACGAGAGTGCGAAAGATTGTATCTAAAAAGTTCTTCGTCTTCTCTTCAGTATATCGAGGACACACACACAAACAAACACACACACACACACACACACATATACATATATATATATATATATATATATATATATATATATATATGCATTTTTATATACCAGAAATTTCCCCCTTTTTTTTTTTTTTTTTTTTTCGACAGTTGCATCAACGTAAATTTCACTTTAGTCCGATGAAGTTCTAAAGACATAACGTCACACGAGAACTTTTACAATTTCAATTTCCTTCACACACACACACACATATATATATATATGTGTGTGTGTGATAGACTTTCTCATCAATTCCGTATGAGGGCACCATAGTCCAGTTTAGAGCTCAAGCCAACAGACTAACCAAACAGAAGATTTAACTAGTGGTGACAAATTTTTTTTGAAAACCACAAACACACTTTTCAAAATTGCAAACAGAGGAATAAAACGGTATGCTACGAAGTTTCCAATCAGCCTTGCACGGGCTTGAATTAACTGTTTTCCTTGCCCTAGCCTGGCTGGTACACAAGGCAACGTTCCAGTCTCCGAAGATAAAAAGAAAATCATTTCATTCTAGATTGTTTTATACATTATATTTCAATTTTTTCAATGAATATTGTGATGCTCTAGTCTTTCATTGATAAAAGCACAGCGCCCTCAGTTCTGGTCTGGGTTTTGGCATATATATATATATATATATATATATATATATATATATATATATATATATATATATATAAATTCCAGTCGATCCATTACATTCAATTCCGTGCTAATACCCTTGGGAAAGGTGTAAATCCTCTTCTTCTCCCTCCAGCTATGGGTAAATAGCAAGACAGACTGGGTTCTTTAACCTTGGATAGCAACTGGTCTAGGAGAAGGACAACTCTGAATTCAAAACCTGCGGAGGTTCGTTTGGGGACCTTGTGGCACGAAGTGCACCAGGTCTCTGTAATCGGCCTTTCAAAAAGTGTGGATGGTCCTGCATGAAACCTTCACCACTATAATCAAATCTCATGTACTGTTGTTGGGCTGTCGGTTTCCTGGAAACTGTTCTGCTTGACCCTCCTACGTCGAATATATATATATATATATATATATATATATATATATATATATATATATGTGTGTGTGTGTTTTCAGTCCTGTTTATAATTAGGGTAATTAAGATAGAATGAACTAAGTGTGTTTATTTTTCTCAAGTTTAATTTGATTTGTTTGGGCGATTACGTATCAACCAATAAGGGTTACATAATGCCAAAATCTAAATATTTTGAACACAATTTTATGGCTTCCACTAAATGTATTTTAAACGTAATTGTATGCCTTCAACTACAGATAGTCCGTTGTTGGTAATTCTATAAAATTGTATTGCTGATAATTTTTTTTTTTAAGTGTATTGTTGTTCATTTTACTATAAATTGGTATTCTTATTTGGATTTTATCAAGAATCTTCAAGTATATAGCACCAGAACCAGTCAAAATCTAGCAATATTAGAAGCAAGAACTACTTGTTAATTGCTGTTCTTCCCAGGTTCATCTTGACCATGGGTGGTAGCACCTGTTAGGGTCCAAGATATGGACAAATAATGCATCCCCAAACTGAAAGAAAACACTATCAAAGCATAAAAATACATTTTTATAATAAAATTACCAGCTATATATATATATATATATATATATATATTAAATTACTAGTGCTATCAAGAAAATTATATTTCGGCCTGAAATGAATTAATTGATGTACCTGTAAACAAGTGAATTTTATTCACGCCTGGAAAGTACTGTTTAAATTTTGGCATCTTCTGCTTTATTGCAAAGTTCTTTTTTTTTTTTTTTTTTTTTTTTTTTTACAATCGCCGTTCCGTCATTACAGTAAGTGAAAGATGAGAAATATTTGATAATATTCTACTTTCGATATCATGCTTTAACATAAACAACTATGCACTTTGTTGTTATTTTTAGTCCATGTTTCTTAAAGAAAATAAATGTCAACAAAAACAAGGCTGTTGTGTAATGCCTTTGTAAATCACAAATACAATAATAGTAACACTTTGTAACAATCCACGGACAGACGCTGCTAATTCCCATATATATATAGATAGATAGATATAGAGAAATAGTTAGAGAGATATAGATAGTTATATATATATATATATATATATATATATATATATATATATATATATATATATATATATATATATATATTCCCTTTACCCGGCACGTGATATAATTATTTCAAGATGAGTTCGACTGTGCTTGCTCTCTGGCGATTCGTGTTCAAATCCAAGTGTCAGCAGCGACACTTTATTCTTATATGAGGCTGTCTCAGACTTAGGTAATGGTTTAGCAACTTCCTCTCTCTGGTAATCTCTACTTAGTTGTAAAGATGATTCTCACTGGGTAACCAATGCTAATAACCCTTCTGCCAAAATTAAGTTTAGTAAATATATTAAGCGTCTCTGCGTAAACAAATGCTGATCGAGATAGTTCAGTTAACTAGCGCGGCATAATAATGAGTTCGGTCTTAATTGGGTGGCACATATTTCTGCGCCAAGCAGAGCTTCAGTCAGTCAGCTAGGTACCACGCGTGATACAAGTTTAGGCAGTCATGCATCTTTCGATACATGACTGACGAGGCTGACTTTTTCCTGCAGTAGGTTGCCATTTCTTTCTGCGGTAGACCAGTTGCCATCGAAGGCTATATATCTGTCTTGCTATTTACCCATAGCTGGAGGGAGAACATTCATACCTTTCGCAAGGGTATTAGCACGTAAGACTGGAATTCGAACTCGGTTCTCCGATTCCTCAATCCGAGCCACTATCCATTACTCCACCGTGCTTCCAGAAAGAAGAGGAAATAAACAGAGCTTAGTAAACCGAAAAAGTATTATACATTATTTGTTTTGTAGCATAGGGGTTGATTATTTAATCACCCTAGAATCGTAATTTCTCTAGATGAGGAATTATTCTTATTATATATATATATATATATATATATATATATATATATATATATTGCTCTTTAAACGAACATGATCTTTGAAAAAGGTCAACGTTCTGCAAATACAGAAACTGGTTCTAGAAACATTAGTCGGACTATTGTCCTCATCTTTGTCGCCATATTTGTCACAACGTTTCGGCCGTTGTACGCTCCGGCCTTCTTCAGGTGGTTGGAATTTCTGCTTTATCCACTGTGCCATGTGTCCTTGAGGACACATGGCACAGTGGATAAAGGCGTTGGTTAGATCCAGTGACAGACCCAAAGAAGGTGAGTTCAATTCCTGGTTAAGGCAGTGGAGAACTTTCAGAGGGAAAATTAGCAGGAGATAACTGATAACTGACATCCATCAAAAACATGGCACGTGGAATTAGAACAGTCTACCCCAGCGATCGAAATAAAGGGTTCAGTTCGAAATTCCAACCACCTGAAGAAGGCCGGAGCGTACAACGGCCGAAACGTTGTGAAAAATATGGCGACAAAGATGAGTACAATAGTCCGACTAATGTAAATACTGTACATAATACCTCATCTCAGAAATATAGACAAACTCTGGTTCTAGAAACATTCGCTGTAAACATTTTTGGCGTAGGAAAACTCGCCTCAGGAATTTTCGCCAGAACAATCTAACCTCTAAAGAGTTCGGTTCGAAATTCCAACCTATATGACCTGAAGAAGGCGGGAGCGCACAACGGTTGAAAAGTCGTGAATGTGACAATAAAGATGAAAATAGTCAAAAAAAATTTCGCCCCATGTTTAATTAGTCTATAACTTCCGATTTCTTGTGAATGGAGATTAAAACTTTGTTAGCTTCAAGTTTAACGTTAGTTTGGCTTTAAAGTTTCTCGTCTGTTCTATATTGATGGAATCTTTGTCACAAAAAGAAAAAAAAATACTTCCCTTGTTCTTGGACACGATCAATCAACTCCCGCGTTTTCTGCCCGGCTCAGCCATCTGCTCTCGTCACATATTTTATCAGTTTGTTTTGTTATCTCGTTTCAGTTCTCATTACCATTATTCATTTTAATATTCTTCGGGTTCTTCGAAATATTCTTGTTTTCTATGCTCTTCAGAAGACTAATGATATGACACCCGCTCCAGAGATCGAAAAATTTTTCCATTCATAATAAATGAGTCGATTTTATCTGAGACATCTTTTTGGGTTTTTTTTTCATCTCATTTTACCCAGCGTCTCATCTCTTAAATTTCTCCATTTCTCTTCTATTTGATATAATTTCTCTTTATAAAGTATTTCTTATGTAGATCGGAGGGCCCGTGACTGAAAACTACTATGGATTGAAACCGATATCACGAATTTGATGTCACCGTATGATATATTCTTATTTGTGCCGTGTCTCTTCTCTTCTCATATGAAAGAAACGTTGTGTCCTGGACTTGACATATGTTGAATTGCCTCAGTATTATTGCAAAATTACAATAATTGCGGTACAAGGCCAAAAGGGGAAACGAAGTGAGGTTGATCATCATTAACTATCCTATACCTAGCTAATCCGATTTACGGCCCATTCCTTCATTACAAGTAACACATATACCACAAGGAATCATCCTTCACCATTTACTGCTACATATACTATAATAACCCATACACAAAGGGGACCTAAAATAAACACTCAGTGATTTAAAAATGTCGTGTACAAATTTTCATAGAATATATATATATATATATATATATATAATAAGGCTTAAACACTAATATTCCATGGTTATAATTTATTCCATTGGAATCGTAAATACGATCCAATTCATCAGACCTACATGGTCTGATGAATTGGATCGTATTTTTTAGCCTTTTTTATTATATCCTTACTCTGTCCTGGACATTGAGTTCTACCTGGATTCTATCCTCTTGGAATTATTTTTATACAAATATATAAATGTATGTATTTATATATTTTAGATATGATTGCATATGTATGTGTATATTTACCACTAATATTATCTAATATATATATATATATATATATATATATATATATATATATATATATATATATATATATATATATATATATATGAATCCCCAATTACTAAAATATAACAAAATATCGAAAAGTCTCCAGTTGTCTCGCGCTGTCACGTTCGATTTATGTAAAATACTTCACAATAATAAACTTATGTACCACAAATAAATATTCATGTTAGGTATATCGTCTGTCACACAGCCACGATTGAAAATGGTTGTAGCTTAGAAAGACTAATAAAAAGATTTTTTTTTTTTTAATCTTATAACTATTTTCTAATATAATAAATATCTTTCGTAATGATTAGCTTCTAAGTACCGTGTACCTTCAAGGCGTGGGCGACCGTTGCTCTCCATAATTTTCTCTTTTGTAGGACTTCATAGTTTTTGTCTTTTAGCTACGTCCTCTAATCCCTATTGTTCGTTCGTTCTGTTATTCGCTCCTTACATCTAACCCTTTTTTCCCTCAAGTAATTAATATATAAAATAAACTTAAAATCGTCTTTAAAATATTGTGTGACGGTGACTGAAAATAAAACGACTGTCTAAACAAGAAATATGCAACAACCTCCGGCATCAAACCATGCCAGTTGATATTATAATAGGTATACTGATATTTTTTAGTGATTTGAATTTTTTCTACACGTTTTGTTCTCTTTAATCTTTATACATATCCTCCTCCTCCTCCATCTTTAGTCCCGTAGAGTCAACTAAGGATTATGTGACCACAACTCTCATCTCGACAAATAAACGTTAATGCTCTCGTTTCCATAGTAAGATTTTACGAGATTAAGGCGATAGACACATGCCCAACCGGATTTATGCATGGTTTTAGCTTACACTACTCGGTGTTACAAGGCGATCAAAATATATATATAATTTAAGATTGTCCATTGAAGTCAATACCCAGAGGCGTTAGGCCATTGATTGCGTTTTACATGAAACACTGTCACCTCTGGATTTTCAGTGTCCACTGAGATAGACTCTCTCTCTCTCATATATATATATATATATATAAATCTTCAGGTACGATGAGAACAAATAGAGTGCACTTGTAACGTTCGTAAAATTGAATTTAAGAGTGCTCGATACATAGTAGAGCAATATTATATATTTTAAGATATTACAACAGAACATGTATGAATCTCTACACGATTGAAGTCGTATTTCAACACATAACGATGCGTTTCCTCAGGCGTTTGTAGATTACTAGCGAGTGAACGGTTAATTTAGTTTCAAAAGCTAAATATATCATCATTTAAGGGCTTTACCCTGATCAGCCAATCGAATATGACCTACGTTAAATTCAAATTAAGCGAAAAAGAAAAAAAAATTATTACCTGAGAAATGTGTCATGACCAAGATTTGTCATCTAACAACGGCCAGACATTAACTTAGACTGATACAAATGGTTACAATAAATGTACACATGCCATACAGTCAACTTTCATAAGAAATAAGAGGTGGGTAGAGAGGTAATCTAACCGAATGTCCAAATAGCTTTGTGGATTTCTTACATATTTTTTTTGTAACTGATAAAGAGGTATCTTTAAGAACTAACAAATAATCTAAACATAGAATTATTTGATAAAATATGCAACCGTTAAATAAATATCATCCATATAAAATATTAATAATATTAACCAATCAATGTAAAATGTCAAAAATACTAAATAATACCAATACACCCGTATAAAATGTTAATAATACTACCAGGAGATCAATACAGAATTAAACCAAAATTAATCATACAAATAGAAAGATAAAGCCATACATGGTGCAACACTGGTAAACCAAAATCTAAGAAAAAAAACACTGTGAAATTCCAAAGTTCAACTGAATTGTACGGTAAAAGGTAGACTGTGTTTACAATTTACGGTTAAATCGACTGTTGTTGAATGTTATAGACAATGTAAGTAGGCTACATTTTAATTTACTTTTCATAGTTTCCAACCATATTGGTAGAGTAGTAGCATTGGAACATTTTTATTCCGAAATATATTTTAACGTTTTTATGATTATCATTTGACGTGTTTTACTTCTATATTTTTATTAGTTTATCCGTACCTTTCACATATCAATAGTTAAACAAGTGATTATTGATATCAACCCCAGAAGCATATTTTAAATATTAGAAGCAACACACTTGAAATAAACAATAAACAAAATAGCATTTTATTGAAGCACTATTTTACATATATTTTAACAAAGAATAAAAGACAAAACACGTGTAAAAACTATCCGAACATCTGAAGATTGAAATTCAAACTCGAATCACATGACGAAGAAACCAGAAATTAAATATATAACGGTAAAACTATCAAAATAAGTCTCCGGAGAAAGCAAACAGCTATCATTTTTGGATACAGCTCGACTCTTTGAAGACTTGCAAAGTGGTTGGATATATTTTCAGAAACAACACCAGGAAATACATCGATGATCTTGAACTATCAGGGAAAATACTTGTGAGAAAACAAAAATATCTAGAAGAAAACGTCTGAAAAATATTTCTCTGGATTTCTGCCAGATCGTCTTCTATGTGTTGTCTCATCAGGACGTCGGTGATTATGGCTCTCCACAATATTCTTTTGTACCTCTTAATAAACTTTTCTTTTTTGTATCTATCCTAAATCCGTTTCTGCCAAACCATTTACGCAAGTTTGTTATGCGCTGTGTTCCCCATCTCCTGTCCTGTGTCAAATTTTCCAAGCACTCTTTCCTCTTTATGTTACCTAGAAATTTCGTGTTTCTCTTTCTGCTAAGTATAAGTCCCCTTTTTGTTTCTCTAAAATGTATATACACACACATATATATATATATATATATATATATATATATATATATATATATATATATATATATATATATAATATATAATCACATCAATTTTTTTTGAAAACTTCATGTGATTTTTTTTTTTTTCACAAATGATGAAATAATCAACTTGAAGGATGTGCAGTGATGCCCACAGCAAACCTTTTTATTTTAATGACAAAAAATTATACAAAAACATTTAACATAGGAGAAAATTATTGTCCTTTTTGTCTCAATAATCAATTGTGTAACCATTTATTCTTGATTATTGCATTTAATCATACTTCATAGTTCCTTACAAGATCACTACACACACTGATCAATAATTTACTCAATTCTTCCTTGACGATAGCTTCCAGCTCCTCCAAATTTGAAGGACTTACATTTTCTTCAAATATGCACATTGATTTTCAATGGGGTTTAAGTCAGGATGTTGTACGGGGTACATCAATACCTTAATTTTGCTGTCATCAAAGTATTTTTTAACAATTTGTACCATGTGTTTTGGATTATTGTCATGTTGGAACCTCCAGTGACGCCCTCCCTCTAACCAAAATCTTTCTGTACAATTTATTTTAAGAATAACCAAATACTGCTTTTTATCCATGATACCCTGTATTCTTACTTGTTCCCCTGGTACAGAAGCAGCAAACATCTCCGGATCAGAATACTCCCACCCACGTGCTTAATTGTTGCGGGCATAATTGTCCATCCCACAAAATGTTTAATATCTAAAAAACCACTAAACTGAGTTTCATTTTTACAGATTTTCAGGTAAGACGTTTAGCCATCTTGACACAATTTGTCGTAAGAATCATTGAAGAGCACTTTGAATTATTCAGCTAGCCCCACTGACTTCTCAACTGGGCAACTGGGGACTTCAGTACCAGCATTCCTACTCTGGCTTCCATCTTCCAAATCCATTCAAGAACTATCAATAGAACGGTGAATAAGTTTAGTGAACAGTAGAGAGAAAAACTGGATGAGGAAGTCACAGCAGGAAGAGGGGCCATCATTTCAACTTAGAGCTAAAGAGATCAATTAGGAAAGATCCGACAATTCATAAGACATTTGAGAGGAGTTTCAGCTATGACAGCCCAAACAGTAGTGAAAAAATACTTGAAAATGAAATCGTACGTGAAACGTGTGAGACACCGTGTTACTCCAGTAAGTTAAGTTTGAGAGGGCGGAAATCATCTTAAATAATTTGGAAAATTACTCTGGAATATATATATATATATATATATATATATATATTTTACTTGGACTTTATTACAATATTTCATGAGCTTCTGATCCTTAGCTATGATTAATTAATAATGAACGTATCCTTTTTGCTTATAATCAATTTCAACATGATTCTTCTGTTAAGCCTGGAGATTAATTACACGTGCTTATTACTCAAAGTAGCATACAATAGTGTTCTAAAAACCTCGGATAATTCCAGTAAGATATCTTTAATCATTTCTCCTATTCAAAGCCGAATCTAACAATTGGACGATTTTGTTGTTACACCCGCTATATTTATGCAGTGACAATATATCGCAGCTCACTTAAGAGGATCGCGCGACAGACTAGTGCCGCGGCATGGCAGTTGAAAATCATTTCTCTAAGAGTTGAAGTCTGGAAGAGTATTGATAGACTTGGAACAGTTGTGAGGTTCTTTGCAGAAGGCCGACAAACGTTAGATATTTGAGAATGATTTAGTTCAGATCATAAAATTATTGCGATAGACAAGAATGATGAAGAGATTTGACCTGGTTTTATCTCCCAATGGTCAGCCACGAGATTACAAGTTGTGAGAAACTGTATGAAATCAATATCAACAATATAATAAAAGCTGTATTTATGTTTATACTTGAATTAGTATCGATATTATCACTTTATATACTGTTCACACATTATCGCGTTTATTTGCTTTCGAATTTACGAATTCCCTTAATTTGCCCGTTATTTGTCTCAACACTGTTATATAGTAACCGAAATAGTGCCCGTCTTCTTTGTGCTGTGTTCCTTCAGGCGATCATGGCTCTCCACAATTTCCTGTCTTTCGTAACTCTTAATAAATTTTGTCTTCTTATAATCTCTTCTGTTCTGGGATCCGTTGAAACAAGATCGTTCGGGAGATTGTGCTGTTTTCCTTTGTTCTTTTTGTCTTTTAATATGTTCTGTGAGTGTCAAATTCTCCAAGCACACTTTCCTCATTATGTGCCCTAGAAATTTCATCTGTCCTTTTTGTTTTCATTTTCCCTAAAACTTGGTCGTTACTCATGTTCAGTTCATGGTATTCTCAGCATCCTTCTGTTGCACTGTCTATATTCGCTCATTAGGTATGATATGCGTTGTTTTCCTTTGTCCCTCTTGTCCTCAACTTATGTGAGTGAGGGTTTATTTAGCTGCTATGTCTGTCTGATTCTTTTCAGACGCCTTGCTCATACCTTAGTTTATTTGTATCCATGTCAGTCTATTCCAGTGTATGTATCTATCGCTGACATATTTGAGCATAACCACAATATTCCGACCACATTACGCAGAAACACCGGTTAAGCAACGTCAAGCCTGGTCAGTACTTGGATGAGTGACCGCTTAGGAATAACGGATGCTATAAGCTTGGACGTGCAGGGAGTGTGACTGATAACGGCTCGAAATTGGAAATCAGAACCGAATTCCAATTCCAGTTGGGGAAACGTTCTATTCATTTACGCGTAAATAAACTTAGGAAAGGTATGAATCCACCTCTTCTCCCACCATCAACGGGTTAATTAGTAGGACTTGTATCAGTAATCGTTATCTCCCAAAAAGAAATTTTTACAATCTAAAAATTTTTTCTCTCTTTAAATAATGGGCAAAAGTTTCTTAAACAGTGAAAAACAAAATCAATCAAATTCACACACACACACACACACACACACACACGGGAAGCGCTCTCTCTCTCTCTCTTTATATATATATATATATATATATATATATAAAGCAATACATGGTAAGAGCTTCCCAGAATGTCCCCTTCCATTGAGTCCAGCTGTGAACTATTCCAATCCCGACTAGCATTCTGGGTACTTTATGTACCGAGTTCTGCATATGGCCTCCGTGAATTTTTTCTGTTTTTTATGTGGTAGTAGCTGTATTTCAACTAATCAGCAAATTAAGATATTTTTCTGCAGTTGTGTATTTTAACCATTGAGGAGCTCAAGTTTAATTTGCCTTTCATCATTGCAATGATATTATTTTCCCTTCCCCTCTCCCTCCTTTCTTCTTTGTTATATATATATATATATGTGTGTGTTTGTATGATACGAGTATACTTGAATTCTAGCGTTCCGAAAACATGTTTACCCTACCGTTAACATCCAGTTGTTGATAATGACTGAGGTAGTCGAAAAAATCGTGCAAAAACAGAAGATAGAACTCTTGGACAATATATCTCTTTGTTCAAAATAGCTAAGAATTATTAAGGTCGTAGTATCGAAGGAACAGAAAACTGGGTAGGGAAAAAGAGGTTTCTTAAATACTCATACGTAGAACAGAAAAGCTTGCCAATCAAATACTACTCAAATCCTCTTCTAATATGGTTACTTCGCCTATTTATAACTAGAAGCAGTTCATTGTCTCATTAAGAAAAGGAAGAATTCGAGTTCTACTCTGCAGCAGTATCCATAATTTTAATCCCAATGTAAACATGTTATTTAGCAATGGAAAATAAAATAACAAACGTTACCGCTTGCATTTAAAAACACTTGAAATTAATGACTTTTCCTTTATATTTGTGTATATATATATATATATATATATATATATATATATATATATATATATATAAATTAATTGATTTAAAATATGGTTTTAAAAATAGAAGCTAAAAACCTCGAATTTAATTTTGCAATTAAAAGCATTCCATTTCATCTTCAAGCGAAAAATTCGCTTGAAGATGAAATGGAACTAATGCTTTAATTTAATTGCAAAATTAAATTCAAGGTTTTTTAGCTTCTATTTTTGAAACATGGTTGAAACTGTGTAGCGAAAAAACCATATTTTAAATCAATTAATTTATAATATTAATGCTCTGTAAATTTACATTGAGCACTATTTTTGTAAAATAAAATATCTATAAGAACACCGGATTTTATATCTTACTGTTCTTTCTTTTTTTATTTATTTATATATATATATATATATATATATATATATATATATATATATATATATATATATTAATGATCAGAGTTGATATCAGACCAGGAAACAGTATATTAAAAGGTGCTAATACACATGTGATAAAGTAAAAATAAAAATGTAGAGCTTTTAACTTCAAAAATCAGATCATTTGAATCCGCTACCATAGTTTCAACTTTATGGTATCCTCTGACGATTTTTTATCAAATAACTTCTCAACACTTTATTTATAAAAAACAAGACTAATGAACGGTCAATTATTTTTTTAAAAGACAGTTGACCAAACGCCAGACGTTGGATATAATAGAAAGGGATGAGGAATATGTGAAGGAAGGAAGCTGGGGAGAGAAGAAAACCAAGGGTATTACAAAAATATTGGTGGTGGGGTGATTGAAATGTATATTTTTTATCCAGCCTCATATGTGCTTAAGAGGAATTTTTTAATATGTATGCAAGGACTCAAGACTTCGGTTTCTGATTCAAAAGATTTTTGGGATCCGGAAATGTCATGGTTATTTTTTCCTGTTAGCAGAGGCTACCAATATTGTTATGCTTGTTATAAGGCTTCTCCTTTTTAAAAAAAAAAAATTCCAGCTTACAATCAGATACCTGTTTTTTTTTTTCTTTTAAATTCCACACATGGTCAGCAAGTTTTGTACAGCACCTAAGTCTTACTAGCTTGAATGACTACTTATGACTGTACCGTTTACATTTGTAAGTACCTTCATTACTTCCTATGTACGTTTTATTTTGGCCGTTAATATCTGATACTGCTGCTTTATAGATTATTGCTTCGCTTTTACAAGCTCCATCTATTCTTACGTCTACAATTGCATAAATTACTAGTGTTAATTATATTTGATGGGCGTTAGTTTTGAAATTTCTGGCACCAGGATAGCGGATTCAACTAATATCCTGATTTTTAAATTATATTTTATTTATATATATATATATATATATATATATATATATATATATATATATATATATATATATATATATATATATACACACACACGTTTCATTAAATAATATAGACAAATGTTGTCTATTTATTTTTTCATAACGTCTGATAAGTTTAATAACTTATCAGATGTTAATAAAGTAAATAGACAACACTTGTCTATATTATTTAATGAAACGTGTATGAATGAAAAAATGCTGCCAAAATACACACACTATATATATAATGGCTAGATGTATGAATGCATATTAGTTATATCTAAGGAAACAGTATTTATGCAAACACGATAAGAGATTTTCTTGTCGGCGGAATAGATTTGGTATCTTGATGTTGAAGTGTAAAGCAAGTGACCAGACTTGTTTCTATTGCTTATTTTTCCGACCTTTCGGCTGACTTCACTCAGAATTCAAGACAATTATGAAGCTGAAAACGACCGTACGGAATTTGAATTTCGTTCTTGATAATGAATAGAACCAGTTGAAAGCTCGGAAGTTTCAGAAGACCTAATACGATTGATGGACATTTGAATAAGAAAATAGTATTTAAAATTTTATACACACACACACACACACACACACACATATATATATATATATATTATACACACAGATTGTGACTATGTATACAGGGCCGGAGTTAAGGTAGGACTCCCTACGATTTAGTATAGTGGTCCTACCTAGGCCGCGTTTAACACAGGATAGAGTAAGCATGAAAGATCGTTCAGATTGAGGAGTTATTATAATAGCACTGCTCTCTCTTTCCCTATATAATATATATATCTCTATATATATATATATATATATATTTAAAATGTTTTGTTCCGGTACACAGTTCTAACCATGTTTCAAAAATTTTTGAAACACGGTTAGAACTGTGTAGCGGAAAAACCATATTTTAAATCTATTTATAATAATAATAATGCTCTGTAAATTTACATTGAGCACTATTTTGTAAAAATAAAAAAAATATCTATAAGAACACTGGATTATATATCTTACTGTTCTTTCTTTATATATATATATATATATATATATATATATATATATATATATATATTTTTATTTGTGTGTATGGAAAATAAAAGATGAACAGAACCTCCAATCGAAGATAAGCTGGTGTATATCAAGAAGTAAGAGCTATGCAAATTATGCCGGAAGGAAAGTTAGCGATCTTGATGCTTCCAAATCCATTTCGCTATTGAATCAGAAAGTGAAAGTAATGACGAGATTTTTGCAAGCAAAACAATATTTAAAAGCTAATCTGGAAACCTAGTGACAATCACACTGGAGCCAAAACAAAAATTAGTAGTTCTTTATATTTCAGGCATAAACCACGAGTGATACAATGTAAAGATCGAAATTAGCATTTGGGAGGGTGAAACATTGAGTTACTTCGGTTTATTTTTCATTTATCTTACATTTCATAGTCTCTACTTTTGTATTGAATACCTTTAATTGACATCTTCATCAGTCGGAGTTTAACAACTACGTTTGTTACGTTATATATATATATATATATATATATATATATAAAGACCGAGTTTTTTCGCCTGACCATTGTTTTCTATTTATTTCTCTCTAATCTTAAAAATCTTAACTACATATAGATATAACTATATGTCAAGAGATAGATAGATAGATACAGAAACATATATGATTAATTCGGTAACGCACTTAGTTATGATTTCTATTTATCTTTTTCCTGGTTTGATATATTGTCGGTTTTATTGTTTATGTAATCTATTTCTGTTTCTTTTTTATTTATTTATTTTTTAGATATGCCACAGATAGATGGATGAATGGATAGACAGATCGATAGATTTGAACACACGGCGATATATAGTTGGAGACGAAGAAAATGATGAACAGACTGAGATATATTGATATAAAAAGACTGAAATAGGGCGATAGGGACATAAATAGGAAGATATTTAGGAAGAGGTAGATAGTTTGAAAGAGACTTGGATAGTTATAAAGATAGATAGATGGGAACAGACTTCGATAGATAGATAGATAGATGGGAACAGACTTCGATAGATAGATAGATGGATGGGAACAGACTTCGATAGATAGATGGATGGGAACAGACTTCGATAGATAGATGGATGGGAACAGACTTCGATAGATAGATGGATGGGAACAGACTTCGATAGATAGATGGATGGGAACAGACTTCGATAATAAACGAGAAAATTTTTGTGTAATCGATCAATTCCTGGGCGTATCGCTTTTCACTCTTCCTAATACCAAACAATGATCTAAAGCTCGCGTTTCTACATCGAAAATAATAACCTTGCTTTGTTCCATCGCTAGTGCTTACTGATAGGATTTCCTTTCTCTCCCAGTTTTCTGCCTTACTCGCTCATTCTGTCTTATACGCACAGATAGATCCACACGTTTAAACAGCTTCTTTTAAAATCTCTTTTACTCTTCTACCGAGATTGTTGACCTTCAATGATGTACACGCATCACGAAAGTGACATGTGTTCATATTTCAATGGAAAGATACGCTCCCCTCATTATAAATACTAGAAATGAGATAGAAATAAAAATTATATCCTTTTCATGTAAAGGATTTGCTTATCTCAATATATATAATATATATATATATATATATATATATATATATATATAATATATTATTTTTATATATATATTTTTATTATATATAATATATATTTTATATATATATATATTATATATATATTATTATTATATATATATATATATATATTATTATTATTATAATATATATATATTATTATTATTATATATATATTATTATTATAATATATATATATTATTATATGTTATTATTATTATTATTATTATTATTATTATATTATTATTATTATAATATTATTATTATTATTATTATTATTATTATTATTATTATAATATATATTATTATTATAATATATTATTATTATTATATATATATATATTATTATTATTATTATTATTATTATTATTATTTATTATTATTATTATTATTATATATATATATTATTATTATTATTATTATAATATATTTTATATATATTATTATTATTATTATAATATATATTTTATATATATATATATATATATATATATATTATTATTATTATATATATTTTTTATATATATATTATATATAAAAATTTTCTTAAATATGACGGACAAGGAAAATCTTATTCATTTTCATTTTGTTTTTACAGCTTTCTTACATTTTTTTCTTCGTTTGGTGGGAGCAAGCGAGTACAAACACTGTCCATATCGTCGATTGTAACGAGCGCTTTTGGCCACTTATTTATCCATTTTCAAGGATGCGAGGTTGGTAGTGTTGGGCATGGCTGGAATTCGAGTGCGCGATCTTTTATTTAAAAAAAAAACTTTAAGCACTCAGATACGATTGTTAAAATCAGATCAGGTTGATGGTGGGAGAGAGTTGTAATATTGTACAGGGGATCTCTTATTACAAAGTTTGATTTACAAAAGAATCTAATGTTTTCAACCAAAGTGTGTGTGTCTCTCTCTCTCAAGGGTTCTTGTAGATTATGGGTTTATAGAAGTGTTTTTATAGCTCTTTGTTCTGATAAGCTACATGTGAGGCGTCTACTCAGTTTGTCATGTGGATGCGACTACATATACGCACGAACGAGAGGTGCTAGGAATACTAAGTTTTAAATTTTATTTTCAAATTCCCAGCATCCCTCGTTCATGCGCATGTGTAGTCGCACCAACGTAACAAATTTAGTCCAATGAAGTCCTAAAAGATGAAAGGCGCCACAAGAAAACTTGTTCCACATTTTCATGCATTTCCCCAATGTTGTTCTTAATGTATAAAAATATATGTATATATCGTTAACACACGCGCGCGCGCATACATATATATATATAATATATATATATATATATATAGCGTGCATACGTTGGTAAGCAAATAATTACCGAATTTAGCCAAGAGGTGTAGACATAATAATCCTCAATGTGATTAATCGGAGCAAAGAATTATATATTAATAAATACACATATACCTACGTTTGGTGTGCGACTTAAGTTTCGGTGGTTACCCAACTCGTCGGGCACTACATATAGATTATTGTTTATTTAAAAAAAAGTATACAAATGCTCATGGGATGGACGCTGATTCATAGTTCAAAATTAAAATTGTACAAAAATAATGCTAAAGCAATACTGGGGTTTAAGTTCAACAAATAAGTAGGTATGAGTCAATAATAAAAAAAAAATTAAAAAAAAGGAATTGATGTCCGCTTCAAATTTCAAACTTGAACGATGGATGCGGTTCGTAAAATACGTTTGACTAGTTAAAGGAAAGTATGACTTGAAGTAAAATCGTTCGGAAAATTAAAATTTGGAAATAAATTTAGACGAAAAGTGGGTTATCCAGGATTACAATATTTTAAGAGAAACATTTTTTTTATATACATATCAGTGGCGAAAGTCTATGCACTGCATACCTTAAATTGTTTTGTGTAATAAACAATAATTTTCATTTTTGGCCCTCTTGAATATTTTTAAAAATCTCCCGTTCCTTCATTTCTTAGGATAAACTGAGAACAATGGATATTAGCAGAGTATTGTAAGCAGAGAAGACCCTTGCTTCGGTTCCAGTTGGATGCATAGGCAAGAGGAACCGCGTGAATGAAGCGTGAGGTCTTAAGGCCGAGTGATCGAAAAAAGTGAAGCTACTGCTTCTTGATTTCAACACGAAGATAGAGTAATGTGGTTTTCATTTCTACCAATAAAGACTTTTTGAAGATGGAAACAGAGAGCAGTATTTATACTTTTTTACAAAACGAGACGAAAAATTAAATTAATTTATAAATAAATTACTGGCTGACTTTATAATTTTTCTCGTAACCATTAACGTTCATCATGGACTGCATCCTTCGATTTTATATCCCCCTTCGCCACTAAGCTATATATATATATATATATATGTAAAATATGAGCAGCAAATGGATTTTTATCCTACGCTTTTTCATATATCTTAAGCAGTGAAATTAATATCTATCGGCCTAGACATCGAAAGTCTCAAAGCAAAATGTGTCCCCAGAAAACATTGGAAAAAGTAATCTCGTATTAAGAAATTTATTAATCTCTTAAAAATTACCATCACATTTCGTTTTATTTTTCCGGTATAAAATATAGTTAACAGCAGATATAGACTTCGGGAGATTTGAATTACATAAATAGGGTAACTGAACCTTTCTTTGGTGTCATGTCTTCCCGTAGCTTAATTATAAAATAGACTTGGCTATATAAGATTTTCTTTTTAGATTTTATTAATAAAATATTCTCTTTAGAATCCAACTGATCACAGAGCAAAATATTTTCTCAGATTCTGAGTTTTACCTTGGATTTCGAAATGACGTGATAGATTTCACTGATTTTGACGAGCTGCCAAGAGCTGAGCAAACTTCAAAGAGACTTCTAAGATTTCCCTAGCACTATACAATAGGATCGTTTGCATCAACCTGTTATCTTATTTATGGCTATAGTATTTAATTTCCGCTGACACTACTTGCTATTGTTCGAGCTTGGAAAAATTTAAAATAAGATTTTTATTATTATTGGCACAACAGTCTTCTTGAACCTATTTAGCCCTTCTTGTACAAAGCTATTACTAGTAAATATCAGTAACTGATTTCTTTTTTTTTTTTTTTATCCGTGTTTCCTTGTATTAAGAGAAATTCTTAAGCACTGGTTGAAATTTCCGTGACGTCAGCACTTTTCCTTGGGTATCGAGTTCATTTGATCGGAGAGGGCGGCCATTTTTCCTTTACACATCAAGAGCTGAATTGTAGCCAAAAGATTTGATATTAGTTTCGTGTTATCTTCGAAAAAGTACTTGCGCTACTAGTACCCGTGGAAATTTCAGTTTTCCTATTCGAATTTTCTGATTATTCATAATTCTTTAGCTATTGATTTGCAGGTCGGGAACACCAGAATCAAGCAGACGCTGAAGTTTAAATATCTGGGAAGCGTTTTGACACGACTAAGTGCGACACTGAGATCCATAGATGTATTGGGAGGGCCAAGGACGCATTCCAAAAACTTGGCAGAGTATTGGGAGACAGGAGGATTTCTTTGGTAACAAAGAAAAGAATAGTGAGCTGTTACGTGACATCTGTCCTTTTTTACAGCAGCGAATGTTGGACGATTTACACAAAGATGAATGGACTCGAGCTGACAGAGATGTAGTTTTACATATGGATGCTAAGGATATCATGGACCGAGCGTGTGACCAATGAGAGGATGCAAACAAGGAGGAGGCTTATACTTGACATCAGGAAGAAGCCGCTGGAGTTTCTGAGACACATAATCAGGAAGGTGGGCTTCGAGAATGATACTCACGGGGCGAATAGAAGGAAAGAGAGACAAGGGAAAACAACGAATGAAATACGTAGCGGCTTTAAGCAAGTGGATGACAGAACGTGGTCTAGGGGAGGAAGCAGAGGGAAGGAACTTGTTGAGAGCTGCAAGGGATAGAGGCGGGTGGAGAACCATTATCGTCTACGTCCTGAAAGGCCATGGCACATAAAAAGAAAGAAGCTTCTTCCGTGCTCCACGACTATATCCGTGTAAATTCCCCTATTGTATCGATAAATATTTGAACTTAGCAACTTTAACAAAATATTTCAGGTCATTAATTCAAGAAGGATACAAATGAAAAGATTAAAAACTAACATAGTAAACATGTACATGAAACTAAACTAATCAATATATCTGAACGAGCGTCTCTTTTAAACTTTTTTAATTCTTTCTTGAGGTCGATCTAGGACGAACTCTAACCGTCTTTTTCCCACAATTCCCGTGTACGTCGTAAATGTCGATTGTTCAAGTAGTTGAATCTCCATTGCCGCCATCTTCCCGCAAAAGTTTTTTTTTTTTTTTTAATTCATTTCCGCTCTGAATAACGAATTGGCCAGTGATTCTTATTCTTAGATTTTGAGCACAATTAATAGCTGACCTGTGATTTTTAGATTGATCGGCCTAATTTGCTTGGCGGGGGGAATAAAAAAAAACTGTTTTGGGAATCTACGTTTGCTACTATGTTAACCATCGATTGTGTATATATATATATATATATACGCTTCCATTTGTGCCTACTCGAGTACCTTTGTGTTCGTCTATATGGTGATTTTCTGAGCGTAGCTTAGTTGTGGCACAAGGCCAAAAGTATGGGGCACCCTGTGAAGAGCGAACTCGCTGACCAGTCGTAACTGTTCTAGCGAAACAAGCATGCTAACCATTACATTACGTCGAGGTGTCCTGTCTGTTCGTCTATATGACAGCTTTGTAAGCGTAGCTAAGATGTGGCACAAGGCCGAAAGTATGGGGCACTCTGAGAATCGAACTCGCTGCTCAGTCGTAACTGTTCTAGCGAAACAAGCATGCTAACCATTATACCATATCGGTGTCCTGTCTGTTTGTCCATATGTTTGTATGACTACCAGCGTCCTGCTGAAAATTTCTCAGCCTGACCCACTATCCAAAACTTTGCCCAAACATGAGAATTTTTGTAATCTTTTGTCTTGATCAGACTGAGAACTTTCCAGTACTCTCTCATATATTTTGTGTTCGCATCTATGGTCTTGAATACATTTGTTCTTGTCTGTGTGCAAGCGTGTGATCGTGACTGTGCGTGAGTTTCATGTTTGTGTGTGTGTTCTCTTTTATGTGTGTGTCCGTTCACGTCTTTGTGCAGGTATGTGCGCGTGTGCATGCCCTCGCCTCGCGTGTATATATGCCCCCCCCCACACACACCATTTGCCAACCGAGAATTCCCGATATATATTTGTAATTTCTACGCAGCAACATTTGATATTTTGTAACCGAATGGTAGCGAGAAGACATGTCGGTTCGAAGTATCGATGATGCTAACTTTAGCACTCGATTTATTTGGGCCTATCATAGATTTACTGCTTCAAATATACGCACATTGAAATGAATGAAGATTCTGGCTCGATAGACACAATGGGCATGGAGAACGAGATCGAAGTTTTTTTGTTTTTTTAATGGATACTTTTTTAATAAATATTGCACATTATTTTTAGTCTTTAATTGCATATTTATGATAAACACAAACACACACACACACACACACACACACACATATATATATATATATATATATATATATATATATATATATTTAAAAAATTTTATATTAAAATTTTTATTATAAAAATGTTTCCTTTTTCTTTTTCTTTTTCCTCTCCTTTTTCCTTTTGTCTGGACAAATTGATTTATTTCTAAAAAAAAATAATAGTTCGGTCTGAAGTGATGTATATTTAAATGAATATATTCATGAAATAAATTATAATCGAAATGGATTTTTAAGGATTGTCATTACTTATATATATATATATATATATATATATATATATTACACTTATTTTTATACATGCAAATGTTCTGTTTATAATAAACTGTAACTACATTTATCGGCCTGAATGTCCGTGTAATTTAGTAAAAATGTGTCCTTCAACAGAAATCGAACCTATATCCTACACGGGACCGTCTTCAGGCCGGCAAATTTAGTCAATACTGAAGTTTATTTACTTGAATATTTGTATCTATAAAAATAACGTATAAACAGAAAACATTAAAAGAGTTGTCGAACTTGGTTCATATATATATATATATATATATATATATATATATATATATATATATATATATAATTTTAAGTTATTGGTCAGCTAATTTAGACCAGGAAACGGGTGCATGATAATGTGCCCAATACACATATAAAGAAAATAAAAGATAAACATTTAATGTGTAGAGCTTTTAAATTAAAAAAGAATTAGATCAGCCAATTACGTTACCATGGTTTCAGCTCTTAGTTGTCCTCAGGTGATATAGGCCAAATGATGTGTGTGTAATTTGAATAAGGTATATTTAGGCAGCGAGTATTCATTCAAACAATGTCTGTCTGCATATAATTTTTTTATTGTATTTTTCGATTTTTTGAATAAGGTCCTGTGTATTAGGATCAATTTTGTTTCCAATCCGAAGGAATAACTGCTAACCCCCCCCCTCTCCAAATAAACAAATACTAAAAATGCACGCTGGAATTTCTTTCTAACCAAGGAAAATGGATCACTTCTTGTTTTCGTCCCCTCTATTTTTGTTCTTGTTTTGAAGGCAGAACACTAGTCACTTAACTGTAGCTCTTTTGCGTGTTAATACCATTTTTACTTGATGAACGTTTTGTCTCATTACTGTTGATTTTCTTCGTCTTGACTTGAATATTTATTGTGTGTTTCTCGTCATTTTGCCTCTTTTTCTTATTGTTTATTGGAAACATTGTCAATTCCGTTTGTTGCATTGTTAGTGATTTATCTACAAACTTTACGTTTGTGTTCTTTGTTCATGTACTTTCGATCGTCTCAGACATTTTCAAGAACCAATGTGATGTAGTTATAATTCTCTTGTCTACATCTTGGCATTCTTTGCAATGCTGAACTTCGAAATAGTCTATGGCGATCTCATGTATAACGGTTCTTGGGCGTGAGCCCGCACTAAAAACATTGAGATCAAATTTGCGGAGCTTCGCAAAGGATACCAGGATGTACCTAAAGGAATATTGCCCACAACATGGACACCACATTGCTTCTTGAAAATGACTGTCGAAAAAAATTGAACACAACGTCAACTTCGGACAGTTTATTCACTATTTTGATCACAATACACAATACCTTATTTTAAAATTGGAAAAGACAGCCCCTCTCGTATCTTTTTAATCAAACTTGTTTGGATATATACACGCACACACACACACACACACAAAACCTCTCATCTACGCCCCACCCCCCAATAAACAGACTTCGGATGCAACGTACAAAATCTACAGGAAAAAGGAACTCACAAATCGTCAGCGATGTACTCAGCGGAACGAGTCTTATTAGTTCTCAAAGTGACCGCTTGGTGGCGGTGGCTGACTTTCAATTGTAAACGAAGACTGGTGTACAGTATCCAAAGTACGATATGTTAGCACGTGCGTAAGAAAATAGCTGTGAGAAATAAATTATTTTTGTTATTATGATTGTAACTACTGGTAGTACTATAGTAATCCCTTCCCATCTACGGCTAATCGGCTTTAACGGACCATCGCCTCCCCAATTAGTCCGTTGATGAGAGGTTTTTTATTTTTATTTTATTGTTTAATTGCTCAGTATTAATAAATACATTGAGCTAGTTTGTGAAACAGTTTTAATGTTATATTACTAGGATCCACTTGGATTACATACCAATGGATTTTTTACCTTTACTGTGTGTGTGTGTGTGTGTATGTGTGTATATATATATATACATATCTCCGTGATATACATATGGTGT
Source organism: Acanthosepion pharaonis (assembly GCA_903632075.3). NCBI lineage: Eukaryota > Metazoa > Mollusca > Cephalopoda > Sepiida > Sepiidae > Acanthosepion > Acanthosepion pharaonis. The sequence continues at coordinate 2,892,420 of CAHIKZ030000158.1, read as the reverse complement.
GGATTATTTCAAGTCCACGGATGAATGAACAATATATACACACACACATTGTCACTCACAGACTGTTTCGCTGTATCACAGCTCATCAGTGTGGCTAGACACCCGATTGTCTCAGGACAGCATCGAAACCTGACTGATTAGATTTTTCCCCCAAGCTATCAGCTCCCGACGGAGAGGAATGTGAATTTTTACGTATTTATTTTTGAATAAACATGCCAGAGTGCTCGATTCATAGAGCTTTTGCATTATCAACAGTAGCAGTCACTGTTTCCAAATTTGCGCTTTCCCTCTAAAGTGCTCGACCGAATTTTATTTTTTCTGGGGCATATATATATGCCCATGTTGGATCCTAGTGTATATAACATTAAAACTGATCCACAAAAAAAACGCAATGTATTTATTAATACGGAGTAATAACCAAACAATAAAATCCAAAATTACCTCGTATAGGCTATTCCCCAAATGAGGTGATTTGGGATTCTATTGTTTGTTAATTGCAAAACAAAATTAAGTGTTTAAATAACTAGATAATAAATTAACGCTCAATTAATCGCAGTTTTTGTCTCGTTCTTTCAAAGATTTTGGCTTTTTTAAAACAAGTTGACCTTCATCTTTGATGATTCATGGCCTGACAATCCCACGTATCTATTGACATTGCGCACCTTAAGATGCCTTTGAGTTTCTCCCTAAAACTGAGGAAAGGTCGACCATTCAACGCTTCAATCAATCAGTTGTCAAAACAAAGACCTGCTTAGGCAAGCGAGTTTTCTATCCTGACAAGATGACCAACCCAGCGCAATTTTGATCAAGATTGCTTCAATGCCTAATATTTTAGAGCAGTTGACAACACTGAATGCTAAAAGATTTGATGTTAGAATAATCTCATGTGAAAGGCATTTAACAGTCTGAAATACCTACAGTAGAGAGTTCAGGCCTTAGCACCACAGAGAATAATGTTACACGGCAGTTCTATACACAAGTCTTAATCTTAAGAGGCGCATTATTTGAACCTCATAGACTGAGATTTAATTTTCCAAATGTTATACCAGCTCTTGCAATGCTATGTTATATTTTTTGTCTATCTTTGAGTCGGTAGAGAATTGAACCAAAAGGAACTTATCAATAGTTTTCAGCTGCTTGCCATCAGCAAATACACAATGCGCATTCGAACACAATGTTGACCTCCTTCCTCTCAAAAGATTAAACATCAGTAAACTAAAAGAGGACGAAATCAAGTACTCTTTTCATGCATCATTTGAAAGAAAATTCTTTGATTGACATCAATGATAATGCCAAGAACTCTATGGCAAACTGGGGCGATGTGCTATGAGTCGGCAAAAGAAACGTTACGGAATTTTCTTTGTAAACAATAAAACTGGTTCGATAATAATGACCTACAAATCTCTTCCCTTCTTGATGAAAGGCACAACGCTCATCGAGCTTGGATGTTTTATAAGAAAACAGCCACATAACACGCACACACACACACACATACATACATATATATATATATATATATATATATATATATATATATATATATATATATATATGTGTGTGTGTGATATTTTGTCTGTACACGTATTTGAACGAATGTCTTTTATTTTTCTTTAAACAGTGAATTTATATGTACCGACTTAGATCAAAAGACTTGGTTATATATATATATATATATATATATATATATATATATTAGTTATTATTATTGTCATAAGCACATATAAATACAACTAAGTATGTTAGTTCTATCACTGATGTTGGGCGCTTTCCAATAAGTACCGCGCATATATAATATAGAAATAAATTTAGAAATTGTGTGTGTGTATATATATATATATATAATATATATATATATATATCTTCGTGAATTTCAATTTAAATCAGAACGCTGCTAAGCGCAGTAACACGAGTAACAAGTACGTTTTGAATTTACAGAAATAGGTATTCGCATTTACAGACAATTTAACCTTCCTGAAGATGGTATCAGATGAGATTGAAAGTAATTAGGAAAAAAAAAATTTTAAGAAAATTTTGGTATTTTTCTTAATCAATTTTCCACAGCTACAAAAAAAATAATTTGTGAAATTGAAAGGATCGAAACCAAAATAGGCGTAACATGTCAAATCTATTTAACCAAACCTGTTTGAATGAAAATATACATACGCACGCACAAATATATCAGTATATGTATATCAGTAATCATCATATTTAGTAGGTACACGTGTTTGAGCTTATCTTTAATTTCACTGTTTCAAGGAAAAAAAAACACGATGTTTACCGACATAGATATTGAAAATCTTAGAAATATATCTATATATATATATATTATATGCGCGGTACTTATTAGAAAGCGCTCAATATCAGAGATAGAGCTAACATATTTTGTTTGTCTGACGATCGCAAAAAACGTGAAACCAAGGGTCAAACAAACTCGCATCAATCCAACCAAATACATATATATATATATATATATATATATATATATATATATGTTGTGTATTTAGGCATATTTTTTTTCCGTGCATTTTCATTAAATAATATAGAGAAGTGTTTGTCTATTTATTTTATGTAAATTCTTTTCATAACGTCTAAGTTTAATAACATTATCATTAAACGAAGAAAGAAAAGATTTTCTTTCTTCGTTTAATGATAATGTTATTAGGCTTATCAGACGTCATGAAAAGATTTTACATAAAATAAATAGATAACACTTGTCTATATTATTTAATTAAACATGTATGAAAAAAAATATATATATATAGTGAATATGAAATTCATTACTGCGTGGCTAGTGTTAGTTTCACGCCTCATGTATGTTTGTTGATCACTTAAAGCGTGAAACTGAACTTGCAGTGTTTAATTCCGTGTTCACACCGCTTCTATCTACAAACTCTGTAGTCTCAATTTGATCATTCTTCTCTCGCAAATGTAGCATATTTTATAGGTGATCTTTATGTAGACTCTTCTCCTGAAGAACATGAGGTTACAGCCTCTTCCAACTCAGCGTTGCCACCGTGGTTTTTGCTGCAAGTAAGGCTCTTATGAGGAAGAGTTGTTGGTCCTACCTCCAACGGTAGATTTTATTTCTCATTCACCTAAACTGGATGTCAACTAAAGTTATCAAGTCCAGTCGATCTTATCACTTTTACTACCACTCTGCCTGAGAATTTTGAGCTTCTAGGATCGAACATAGCGAGTGAATCTGTTTGGACTTTACTAACTACACCTTCAGGTCTAGTCGCCCCACAATACATTATATTTACTAAGCTTACTCCCGTACGACCCAAGGACACGATTTTGAGGTGCCGTTGAGGATTAAACAAGCTCTGGGAAGGAAGCATGTGTAGTGGGGTCTTATGAAAAATTAGCACCACTGCGAGAAATTAAAAAAAAATTACGAAATATAACAAGACTAAAATTGTAGCGCACTCAGAATTTACTAAAAAGGACTGGTCTGACAGAATTGCTTGTTAGTTTTTCCTCTATGAGAGGCAATCCAGAAATATATATTTAGGTTTACTACAGGGGAAAAACAGGAATCACCTACTTACTGAGTCTTGGGAAATGTTTAGAAGATTAAGGAAAAATAAGGAATAAGGTGGTTGGTAAAATGGCAACGGTTATTTTGATCAGCAAAGGACAGGATTTTGTGAAGAGAGAGAAATGATCGACAGCGTCCTGAAAGGACATATAAAAGAAGTTTAACCAAGTCTGCTATAAGGTCATAAGAACTAAATTCACTCGCGACTAGCTCGTTATCCATTGCTCCACGGAGAGGCGTTCAATGTGATTCACTTGCAAGCAAAGCTTTGCTTCTTGAAATCTAACAGCACTTTATAACGTATCGGGGTCTGCATTGAGAAAACGTGCAAACAGATTTGGTCGATGAATGCGATGTCCAACCTTCTTAAATGCACGGCAGAGGAGGGAGCATGAGAAGAAAATACGATACTGATTTATGGTGAGATGCCGTGAGTAGAGAAACGAAACCACAAATGAGATTGAGGGGAGGGGAAGGGGGAAATGGAACCGAACAAATGAAGTAAATCGAATCCGGTTTAAAAGCCCAATAACAGAAATCTCGGGACAGCATCCGATAATCTAATCAGGTTTGAATTAGCGAAGCAGCGGATATTTGAAAGTCATGGCACAAGGATATCTTGCCGAGTTTTATCTTGATTTGATTCACTAGCTGCAAATAGTAAAGAAGTGGCGAAACAGGGAAAGAAAAGTAATGAAATAGTCAACAGGGAATAAAGGAAAAAAATGTCGAAGGATGGAAGAGGTGATAGATGGATAATGAAGGAGAGAGGGGAGGAGGAGGAGTAGTAGTAGTAGTAGAAGAAGAAACCAGGAAATTGAGATGAGACGGAGGGGAAGGAAGGAAAGAAAATAGGAATAGAAGTTGAAAAATAAGATGTAAAGAAGGATTAAAAATGAACTAAAACCAAAGTATATTAAAAAAATAAAGAAAAACCAATGAAAAGAAAAGGCAGGAGAAATAGTAAAATGAATTAACGGGAAGAAGTTGAGTTTGAGCGAGAAAGGTGCGGTAACAAGACGTGACATCAAAGGAAAACGAGAAGGAAGAAAGAATAGAAAAGATGGGAAGAAAAGAAAGGGAAAGAATTAACAAGAGATGGAGTAAAAGATAAAGAAAGGATAGTTCGGAAAGTGGGGAGTAAGAGAAAAAAGAAAGATGGACTTAGAAAGACAGGGAAAGAAAAGGAAGCATAGATGGAAAAAAGAGAAATGAATAAGTAATAAGAGGAAAAGAGATTGAGGAAGAAAATAGGGTGAAATATAATAGAACCTGAAGAGATAGGTTGGGAAAGGATGGAAGTGATAAAGAGGAAAGAAGAAAAAGGAGTGCTAGTGGGAGAAGAGGGAAAAAGGAGAAAGAATAATAAAAGGAGGGAAGGTGTTAATAATGGAAGACAAGAGAAACTTAATAAATATTAGAAGATGAGAATGAGGGAGAAAATAAATGAAAAAAAAAGTAGATGGAGGGAGAACGGAGTGGAAAAGGAATAAAAGGACGAAGAGATGATGGGAAAAAATGAGGAAAGAACTGATAGAGAAAGGTTAGGAAAGAAATAATCGAAAGGAGGAGTGGGTGTACCAAGAAATAAAAGGTAAAGGGAGGATAAGATATACGTAGAAGAAAGGAAGAAATAAGTAATATGATGAGAACGTAGGGAGAATTAAAACGAGAAAAGTACTAGGACAATAGGAGGAGGGAGGGATATGATAAAAGGCGGGGGAAATAAATATTAGAAGTTTAACAAATAGTGAGAAGTAAGGTAAAAGAAAATGATTAAGAAGAGGTTAAGGGAGTAAGAAAGCGAAAGAAAAAAAAATAATAGCTGTAATAGAATCGCTGGGGAAATGAATTGTAAAAGAAGGAAAGTTGGGAGAAAGAGGACAGTAATAGGCGGAGATGAAAAGATAGGAGAAATAAGGGAAAATAGAGTAGAAGAGATTGAGGGGGGAAAGAAGAGCAAGGAACACGGGATAGAATAAGAGTTGGGGAATAAAGAGCAAGGAATATGTAATAGAAAAAGAGCAAGGAGCAGGTAACAGAACAGATGGAGGAGGGAAAGAAGGGCAAGGAGCAGGTAACAGAACAGATGGAGGAGGGAAAGAAGGGCAAGGAGCAGGTAACAGAACAGATGGAGGAGGGAAAGAAGGGCAAGGAGCAGGTAACAGAACAGATGGAAGAGGGAAAGAAGGGCAAGGAGCACGTAATAGATAATGGCTGAAAGTACGAGAAGGAAAAAGTGGCGGGAGGGGAAGAAAGAAAAGTTAAGTAACAGAAAGAGGGTGAAAAGCGGAGAAGGAGAGATAGATAAATAAAAAGGTCATAGACGAGATTCAAGGATGAATGGAAAGAGTTATCAGAGGAGAAATGAAAGAAAGGTGGGGTACGACAGTGCAAAGAAATAAAAATAAAAAGCAAGAAAGAACGAAAGAAATGGAGACAGAAAAAAAAGAATGCACGAAAAATATGAAAAAGCTTATAAGTAAAACCAGAATGAATCTTGAATGTCGTAAGGTAAAAAGGAAAAAAAAATTGAAAGAAAAGTAATGGAGCCGATCAAGGAGAGTAAGAGGGGAAAGAATATTAAAATAAGGAATAGCAAAATATCAATTGAAATAAAAATGTAAATAAGCAGAATACTTATTGAGAATGAAAGATAAATGAGAAAAATGCATAAAGAAAAACGAAAAATTCATTGAAAGAAATAAAAGAAAAGAAAGACGTAATAGGAATGAAAGGAAAAGGAAGAAAGACGTAATAAAAATGAATGAAAGACGTAACAGGAGGAAGAGAAAAGAAAGGAAAACGTATTAGGAGCGAACCAATGAAAGACGTAATAGAAAGGAAGGAAAGAAAGAAAATATCAGTGATGTCGGAAGCATGAAAAGAAAAAAGGAAACTAGAAAAAGAACGAATGCAAAAACAAAACTGAAAGGAAATTAAGACAGAAAATTGATAAGAGAAAAACGAAAGAATGTAGAAAAAAAATGAACCAAGAATTGAATAAACAAGGAAAAAACACAAGACTCAGAAAAAAAATATTAAAAAAATAATTTTTGCCGAGATTCGTACTCTTATTTTTGAGAGACAATCTAAAACGAACGTTTCATTACCGATTTGGCCTCTTGATTTGTCAAACCACCAAGGCACTGTTAAATATAGTGTTGTTATTACATTCTTTCTGGTCTGATATCTGCCCGGCAATTTTTGATTTCCAATCCATGTTGCTTACATAGTGGCCATAAAATATAAGAACAACAATAAGAAAAACTAGCCAAAAATTAATAATGATGCTTTGTCTAAGGAATTCGGAAAACTTATGACATCTTTCAAAGCAAGTGGCTGCAATGGAACAATATGGCAGATGTTTATATTGATATTGTGATTCTATTCAAGATGTCTGCTTTTTTCCCCTTTTATGTAGGTCATATTTATCCCTCTTCTGAGTACGTGGTTAGAGCGTTCGCTTTGCGGCTATGGTACACGGGTTCGAATCCAACCATGGTCGATTTGTCAGGAAGGTGATTTCTTGATGTTAACATCCTGGAGAGGCAATCCCAGCGTGCGACACCTTTGGGGAAATATATGAAAACCATACCACCGGTTGACGCAAACGGGAAATTGGGTAGACTGAAATATTTAGAGGTCGTCGTTGGGTGTGCTAGCATGAAGTCACAAGTGATCGTGACCGAGGCTTTGAGCGTATTGTTATGTTCAAAGTGTTAATCACGCCATATAATGCGCTCCGTCCCAGAAACTGAACTATGGACCGATCAGCATAGTTGCTGTATAAACCACATGTAGGATCTGTGTATATTGAACAAATATAAATGTCTGAGCAGGTGTCTGCAATAGGGATTCGCTAGCCGCCCTAACAGACAGACATACTCGGATACGAACAGCCAGGCATTACTATTTAACCTATTTCTGAGCGAATACAACGGTCTGAACAGGTACCTGAAAACAAATTAGTATTGTTTAGTATATTCTATAACTTAAATTATCTTTGGAAGAAAATCAAATTTTCTAAGAGTTTTGACTGTTTTCAAAACCAGAAGAATATTTAGAAGGTCCTGATAGACTGGGTAACTGCTTGTAAAGATCAATTTTCTTCAACCAAATCAGATAAATTGCTTCGTGGCTGCGTATTTCCGAGCAACGTCAGTCATTGATGTTCGAACTCTGATAAAAGTTAAGATTACCTGTGTTCATTTTCAAAACTGGTTAGAAAGGTATCTACAATATTGGTGCAACCCACTTTTTTGGTCTACTAACTCCAGGTTGAAACCTGTAACTGACAAAACAAATCAGATTGTGGGTGGGTCCCAATTTAAACTTTTTAGTCTTTCTTCACTAATGCAATGAATAAATGAAGCGAAACTATATTTACGCCACTCGTCAGGCGAAGTTTATTTTCAAAGGTCTTGCATGGTTGGTTTATTTGTTTGTGCAATTTTCTATCATTTTGTTTCTATTGACTTCAATCGATAAATCCACTAATCATCTTCAGCAAATGTCTTCATGACAAACGATATTCGTTGTCGATCAAAACTCTAAGTCAGTAAATCATTCTGTTTCGATCACTTCCTTTTTGATCGGCGAATCTCCCGCAGTCTGGATAAGTGCATAGCTGGAAAAATGTAGTCATTCTAATATGTTATGAATCTTCGACATATGAGTGTCAAGCAGATCAGTTTCCAGGAAGCCGACAGCTCGACACCGGCACATGAGATTTGATTATAGTTGTGAAGGTTTCGTGCAGGACCATCCACACTTTTTGAAGGGACGAATACAGAGACCCGGTGCACTAAGTGCCACAAGATTCCCAAACGACCCTCCGCAGGTTTTGAATTCAGAGTTGTCCTTCTCCTAGACCAGTTGCCATCCAAGGCTATTAGAACCCAGTCTGTCCTTCTATTTTACCCATAGCTGGAGGGAGAGGATTCATACCTTTCCCAAGGGTATTAGCTCGGCTCTGCGATTCCTCGTGTGTGTGTATACGAGTTTAAGATCAAATTCACATCAACTATGTATCGGAATCCTCAAATCAGATCAAATATGTATTAGATTTCTCTATTTCTGAGGAAGCTTTAATAAAAGTGAAATATATCAGATTGATATACGTTTCCTATTTATTTTATCATATATATATATATATATATATATATATATAAAGAAAGAACAGTAAGATATAAAATCCGGTGTTCTTATAGATATTTTTATTTTTACAAAATAGTGCTCAATGTAAATTTACAGAGCATTAATATGGTTGGAACTGTGTAGCGAAAAAAAACATATTTTAAATCAATTAATTTATTATATATATATATATATATATATATATATATATATATATATATATATATATATATATATATATATATATATATATATATATATATATATTTAGGTAGCAAGAATATATTAAATCAAGTTTTGTGAAAGTCAACCCAATTATTTGGTGCACATCCAAATTAAAACTGAGTAAATTGTCCAAAAGTCATGCTTTCTTCCGTTTTTGTTCGAGTACTTTTGAGCTCCGCAGTTATTATCAGGTGTTCAAGATTTTCGGTGTTGTGGATAAGATTTTGTTGGCTATATAAACAACTTAAATTTTGCGAAAAGTGCTCAGTTTTGTAGATAGTCTTTGTAGGTATTGTGCAAATAGAAATCAACAAATTTTACCTTTTAGGTGATCGTAAAACCGCATGATCGATGAAGGCGGGATTTTACAGTTACCACAAGGTGTTGATTTCTACGTATAAATTGTATATAATGTTTCTTTTATCTAAAGTGTTATCTTCCATTCAATGTACTTGATTAAATATATTTCAATCTAAAGGGTTGTCTTTAATTTTAATGTCTATCGTTTTAATTATTTCTTATTAAAATAATAGCAGTTTATAGGCGAATTAAATAGAAGTGCGATATATACACATGGATAGACAGCGAGGTAAGAACAGACCTGGATGGATGGATAGATAAATGACTTAGATGTATAGATACATGGAAACACTTAAATATAGAGATACATGGATAGGTATATTGTGTTAATAAGTTAACATTTTTACTCATACTTATGGGTAATATTGAAAACCTGGAGATGACGGTTAGTTTGTTGTAAAAAGATAGCAATCTGTACAAACAAGTATTTATTTTAAAATGCACCTACGGTGTAACCTTTACTTTTCTTTGTCAAATTTCGTAAAGGTTTTGAAGAAAAAAATGAAAGGACATTAACTATACAAAATTTCTCTCTGGCAATTCAAAATTATCGCCCTTGTGTTTAGTTGTTCGCAATGAGTTTTTTACATTTAAAAAGGTGTAACCAAAACGATAGTGTCATTATTTTTTTAACAACGTCTGGTATCAAGTAGTGATTTTCAGTTATGAAGGTGGTCAGACGGATGTGAAAGTCGCTTTGTATCTGTGATTTATAGCACAGAATATCCGACATGGCTCATATTCATGACAATGTCTAGAAAGGTTCATTTTCAAGTAATATATAAAACTCGCTGGCCTTCTTATTTATCGCCACTCGCTTTTCTGCAATAAATCTATGATTTGCTAAACTTCAAGCAGACAGAACGTCTGGTTTCAAATCACGAATATTGTACGTAAGTTAAAACAATATCAAGTCACAGACCAAAGGTAGTAAATACACCATCCACCACAAATATAGTCTTGTACTAGATATGGTATTCTCTCTGGTATCAAGATTCTTATAGTTAGCTCTTTCGATTTTAATTATATATATATAAGATGTTGTAACAGGGGTACTAAGGAAATTGAAGCACCATTTCAGCCATTGGTCAGACACGGAAGTACCTTGTCGGCCATATTGTTATGTGGGACTAAAAAGCAGAAGTATCACTCCTGCTGGCAAAGAAGTAACAAGACTGAACTGTGTTGTCGTTATCATTACAAACTCCCTTCCAAGTTGTGAATATATATATATATATATATATATATATATATATATATATATATATATATAAAAGGCTTAAACACTAATATTCCATGGTCATAATTTATTCCATTGGAATCGTAAACACTATCCAATTCATCAGACCGAAAAATTCAAATATATACATACACGAGATCTGATATATATACATATACACACAAACACGAGATCTGATCAAAATTATCGGTACTGTTGCTATGGTAATGGAACTAAAATACGCAGGGTGAAGACGCTTGGCACAGATTGACCTTCAACTCTCTCGCTCATACTGATTGTCATAACGTTCTCGCTCACTTCTATTGTTTATCGCAGAGCTTGACAGTGAAGTGGGTAGAGTAGTTATCAGACCATACCACGGAGATGCCATCAGTGACCATCGCTTTCACAGCAGATTTTCGCGGAGCACAACCTTCCCCAGGTCCGGCAAACACCATATTCACCAGATGTCATCCCTTGCGAATTTTTTTTTCCTTTTCAAAAATCAAATCTCACTTGAACAAGATTTCAAGACGTTGAAGAAATGCGAAAGAATGTAACGAGGCAGCTGCACGTTATCCGAAAAAAAGGAGTTTCAGGAATTCTTCAATCAATGGAAGCAACGCTGGATGAAATCTGGGGCTTCAGAAGGAAATTACTTCGAAGGAGATTAAATGCCGAATTAATGTTTTCTAGTTTTATTTTGTGTCACTTTTTGACCAGAGCTCTTATATGCCCCAGGAAAATATCTGTTTATAAATAAAGAAAAGCAGGAAGGAGGCATTAGAGAGGAAGGAAGGAAAAGAGGAATGGGGGGAATTGGAAAGAAAGCAAGTTACAAGGAAGGAAGGAAGGAAGGAAGGAAGACAAATTGGAAAGAAAGGAAGGGGTAAAGGAAGAAAAATGTGAAAGAAAGGTTACAAGAGAAGGAGGAAGGAAAAGAGAAAGAATATTATGAAATAAGGGAGCAAAGAAAAAGAAAAGGCTGAGTGGTATTAAGGAAGGAAGGGTAAATGGAAAGTGGAAAAATAGGAAGGATGAAAGACGTTTTGAAAGGAAAGAAGAAAGAAAGGATGAATTAATATAAACAAATGAAGGGAAGGAAAAGCAATAAATGAAATTGTGTGAAGCTGAGAAGGAAAGAACGAAGAAAGCAATTATTTAAGCAATGATAAAACTATTAAAATAAAATTAATGTGTTCATCTTTTCTCTCTATCATTTTATATATATATATATATATATATATATATATATATATAAATTAAACCTAGAGTTAGACAAACCTACCAGATTTCACCTAAGCGGATCGTCAGGAAGGCCGGCTTCCCTGACGATCCGCTTAGGGTGAAACCTTGGTAGGTTTGTCTGACTCCTGTAGGTTTAACTAGGTCTGTTTCTACTGTATTGAGCACTTTATTTAGTTGATTTGCGTGCTCGTATCGTTTTTTTTTTCTTTTTTTGGACTTGTATACTAGACGATTATATTCGGCTAACATACATGTTCTTTCTTTTTTTAATACCCTTTTTTCCCTTTGGTATTGATTTGATTATTTGCAAATCAAGACACCGAAGGTTTTTCGAACGAGTATAGTTTCTTACACTTATAAGATTAATATATTAATAATATATTCCAAGAAATGTCTCCAAATAAAATACCGTTGTTAATTTCTCCATATCTTTTTTTTTTTTTTTTTTTTTTTTTATAACTTCACCCCAAGCAAGACAGGGATGCCATTATTATGCAGAGGATTACAAAAAGTGAAAGTGAGAGAAAATACTGAGAATAAGGAGGATTGAGAAAATGACGGCAGGTGAATGGGATTCAAGAAGATCGAAGATGGAGATTTACGTTGCATTTAAATTTTTGAAGATTGTAGTGATCAAGGAAGCAAGTAAAAGGAAGTGAGTTCCACAGTCGGGAAGTTTGGTTTATTTTATGGCATATCAAACTCAATGAGTAATTTAATGCCGACAAATTTTTTTTATTGTTGGGAATACATTTCCCCCCAAATGTATTCCTCGTAATATATTTATTGCTGGTAATACTTTTTCCCTCAAAAATTTATTGCTGGTAATATTTTTACAGTGTTTTGGTATTAAAAACCTATTTTTACACTTTTATAGTCTTTTAACCTCAGTTTGGGGGTTAACTGTTTGCCCATAGATGGGGCGGTAACAAGTGCTTCCACCCCGTGTGGGTGGACCTAAGACACCAGCAATTAAGAGGTGGTTCCACGCTCCTCAAAACCTCCTAAGCAGAGGCTATGCCGTTGGACGTAGATTATCGTTTTATCCAGGACGGGCAGTCGGGGAATGCTAGAAAATAAACTGTTGGAGTAGAAGTGGCGGTTAAATTTACCCATTTCATCAGTAAATGGGTGGGACCAGATGCCAATCTAATAGCATGTAATCGCGGGACCAGGGCAAGCAGATTGTCAGAAAGGTGATATGATGTAATATACATACACCTGTGTTCCCCCTCACTGTAATATGATTGGCTGGTGTCCGTCATAAATACCGACGGACGTGTAGGTACGACAGCCAAGAGCCTTAGTCTGAGAGCTAAATCTATAACGACGCCCATTGGACTCCGCCATTGATCTACACTTCTTACCTGCGACTACGACGCGTACCAGTCGATTACTGCTACCATATTCTACTTGGTTATAGTAGCCATAACCACTTAGCTACTTCGTTCAAATATATCCCTTTCCGGGACATATCAAAAGGTTACCATGAAAATATTTGTACAAAACGCAGAAACCACGGCACATCATTAAGTGAGAAGCCATGTCTATTACATTACAGATCTTTCTGTGGATATTACATACTAAAAACAAAGAGTCTTTGTTTTCAGAAAGAGGTTGATGATATTTATCGAAGATCTGAAGAAATCATTAACCCTTATTTGGTTCGTTCATTCGTTACTTAACTTCCTTCCCGTCATCCCTCTATTCTGACATTCATTTTCCTTATTCCCTTCCTTCCAGCTCACATTTTTTCTTCTTGCCTTGTTCCCTAATTTCCTCTTCTCAAAATTATGTTTGAATGTATGAGTCGCTATAAAAACACGTTGGACAGCAGAACAAAATAGTCATCCCAACCACTTTCACATATGAGCTCACGTATGAGGTCTTTACTTTCATCTTGGAAAAGACGTGAACTTAATCGTCCTTGACTGTGTTTGTTCGCTAGCTACTTTGTCGCAAATCTCATCGATGGTTAACGTTGAACAATATTACCTTCTCAGAAAGTTGTTCCAAACATTGTGAACTTTGACAGGGACGTGTCATAAGGTATAAGCATACGAAATTGAGATAAAATCAGTTCTCGTGTTTCATGTTAGACAAATATTTCTGCGCTTCATATGACACAAGATCAACCACAAAAGCGACTCTCCGACAGAAAATAAAACGCTCGCCACAGCGGAAGACTTCAGTTTTTCCTTAATCCTTGGTCTCCACAGAGAAGACATAACCATGCCTTGTTGTTAAGCAGACGTTCCCTGAGGCATTCCCACTTTCTGAATGTTTTACTCCTGTACCAGCATAGTCGCAGTTATATATTCACCGCAGCACACCCACTTCACTCTGTTTACCTCTTGCACACAATGTTTTCGCTTGAAAATGGGCCAATTGTGATTTCTTTAATGACTTCAAAGAGACTGAGAGTCTCTTCTAAAGAGTCTAGAAGTCATTGTACTTTTGGACCTGGTCGGTTTCGTCCAGAATTTGGCAACTTAACTCGCAAACAACAAAAATCCTCAAATAAGGACGGCTAAATGTTTCAAGGTGAATCCAAAATCAATTTTTGTTCTTTTACTATTCAATTACCTATAATATAAATGCAGTTAGAACGGTATTTTTGTGGAAGATGGCGTTATTTTATTTCTTTTGTAAGTTAAGAAATACGTGACGCAACACTACAGATAACATAACTCAAATGCCTTAAGAGAACACGAGCATACTATATATATATATATATATATATATATATATATATATATATATAAAGCTCTTATCTCCTATCGGGCGGCATTTATGCTACCTCCTGCAGAAGGCTCTTCAAGTGAGGAATAGATGCGATAGGCAACAATAAACTACAGAACTCAAAATTGATCGCTGCATTTAAGTATTGTGTTAATATTTAACTTACCTTTTATTTATTTATTTATTTATTTATTTATTTATATATATATATATATATACTAGCAGTAGAGTCCGGCGTTGCCCGGGGATGTAACGGTAAGAGATAGATCAAGTATCGACCATCATAAAGACTGAAAAATAAAATTGACAAAGATTATTGTTTAAGGTTGACGGGCACGCATGTCTTAGTTTTTTTTTTTTCTTTTTTGTTTTTTACGAATTGGTCAAACTCGAACAAAAACATTGTTTTCAATCGTTATGAGTCTACCGATTGAATAGAATTTTATTATAAACAACTGTCTTGTAAATGGAATTTTAAAGCATTCTGAATGTAAAAATAAAGAAAAAAGTGTGCAAGACAATAAGAAACACTACCTGCCAAAAAAAAAGTGAAGTTGTGTTGAAATCGGTTGAAACACACACACACACACACACACACACACACACACACACAACCTGGGTTTTATAATAAGTATAACTCGATATTAATAAGCATAACTAGATATGAGTTGTCCCCCTTTCATTAATGCCTCTTAATCGTGTTTTCAAATTGATTTCGTGCAAAAACAATTGTTTTTCCAATTTTGGGCGCTGTCAGAACCCCCGCAAGGTAATTTTACGTAGTCCTGTGAAGTTTTGTTGAAATCGGTTGAAAAATGTAGGAAATCCGATCCAATATATAAACGTACAGACACACACAATCGGCGTTTTATAAGATATATATAAAACGCTAAAAGACAATAAGAAAATTGTATTAGCCGACGTATTTCGTCCAATGTGGACGTTTTAAGGCAAAAACGAAATAAACACATTAACTCTGAGAAATTTTTCATATATATATATATTGAGAGAATGGAAGAAAAAACAGTGCCCACCATTTGTTTAATACTTTTGGTTATCGCTAGATATTTTATTAATAGTGTGGATTGGCATTTAAATGAATTGTAGTTTAATTCTGTGTTTGAATTTAGGCCCAGATAAATAGTTAAGATTGAAAATGAGAATTTCAAATTTTAATTTAAAAACGGACGCTGTTATAAAATTAATAATTTCAAGATCAATGTGTGTAACTCTTTTTTTGTGCGTGTGTGTGTAAAAAAATCAATAATGAAAGTAATAAACAATAAAATGAAAACATAAATAATAAATAAATAAAAAATAATACTAATAAAACAAAAATTGCTGATAGACTAAATGTAAGATAAAAACAACAATACTAATAATGATTATATAGTAAAAATAGTAATATGATGCTAAAAATAATATTGGCATGAATGTTAAATGCATTACAGTCTAATAATAACAGTAACAAAAGATATATAGTAAAAATATTAAAAATTAATCATTACGATAATAATAATATACTAGTATTTGTAGTACCCCGGCCTGGCTACACTATATTAATATGGGTGAACGTGCTCTAGTAGAATTTGGTTCTGTGCAAGCAGGTGCTCATTAACTCACTTCTCTTGTTTAAGAGATTTGGACTGTTCATATTTTTTTAGGATTATTAATTTTTCAGAAAGACATAAGTTACAACTGTCGCCTTTTCCGCTAAAGGGTTTAGGTTTCGTTATACATTCCCAGGTGATCCTTTTGTTTTTATTCTCGCTTTTCAGTTTCCATAAAAATTTAGTGCAGTTCTGTTACTATATATAATACTACCTAATGTCATTTAGTGGTGGAAGAAGCACAATTTCCGTTAGTTTTCCGTAGAGCCCATATAAAACTTGCCCTAGTCGTCATATTTGATTTCAGCTTTAGAGACCAAGTATTTGGTCATACATCTGCCGTGTAATAGGCAGGGTTTGTTTTTTCGGCAGTTGTACTCCTTAGTTGTGGGGTTACTGTTTAGTAGGTTGTTGAAGTGTTTGTTCAGAATGGGACAATTGTGCTGTGATATATACTAGTTGATGTTTTCGGCACAACTATAGCTAACTTTAACATTGTCTTTATTGAAAATCTTATCCAGCGTTGGGCAATGACTGAAGTGGTTATGGATCAAATTCAATTTTTTTCCGATATATTAATTTTTGATATTTTTGACTGCGAGTTGTGCATTCAACGAAGGGTCATATATATATATAATAGGAAAAATATTCCTACACATACAAATTTTTTAATTTGTTCTATTTCCAGCGAATGAATAAACATTTTCATATAATTAATTGTACACAGATGCATAATTAAATATACAAAGAAAATTGATTCAATAGAAATAAATCTCATTTATTCTTTTTAATGTGTGATAAAATTATTCGTACAGCGCACATTTCAGATTTTAAAACATTTAAACTACTTTAATACTCTAGATTATTCAAGTGGAATATTAGAGAATATTCCATTTATATTATCAGTGGTTATTTATTTATTTTGCCTAAAATACAAACAGAACATTCTGTAATTGATATTCGTGCAAGAAGGTTATCATGGCAAGAGATAAAGAAGTGACAAATTCGCAAAAAGAATTGTTAAGCTCTGGAAAGAAGGTAAAAGTTACAGGAAAATCTCTGCCAACCTGAATATTTACTACCATTAGTTCATTCATTGCAAGAAATTGAAGCCTATTAAAAACCAAAGAACAGATACCACACGGAAGATTTCTTCAATATCTTCGAGGAAATTAATGCTTCAAACAAAAATCCAATGGTTACCCGTCAAGAGTTGCAGGATGATTTGCTTTCATCAGAAATCTGTCACTAAACGGACAATAAGCAATGAAATTCATAGGAACAATCTAAAATCACGCTCTCCTAGGAAAACCCCACTGATATTGAAAAGACACAAGGATGTCAAGTTGAAATTCGTTCAAAGATATATACATATATATGAAAATAGTTATATGTATATAAGAAAACCAGATATATAGACATAAAAATTTATGCATAGAATTAAATAGATATGATATGAATGATTTAATTTCAGAACTGATATCAAATCAATAATTATTAATGATTAAAATACAATAGTTAAAATTTTCTTTTCTTTTTTTTTTTTCTTTTTTTTTTTTTTTTTTTCAATCGATACGCTGGTTTTCATTACACTTTCTTCGGATTATGAGCAGATTTTACTGTAACCAATAAATTCTAATGATTAATTGAAAACTTCCATGTATCTTGAAGTTCAATTTGTAAAAAAGATACGTGAACAATATTATTATACTATTTGAGATATATATATATCATCGGTAAAAACACTGAAACACAAGGGATTACAAGGTTTGGGAGATTTAGGAACAGAAACATTAATAATGAGCGGGTCTCAGGAGGACAGTAGAAAACGATTCGCATTGCATTTAAATTTTTGCAGATTAAAGTTGACTGGAAAACATGGAACTGGAAGGGAGTTTTACAAGCGAGAAGTGCGAGAAAAGAAACTGTTTGCATAGAATTTGCGACTACATCTAACCAGCTCAACTCTAAAGTAATAAGACCTCGATGTCCGTCTAGTACTGAGCTTAAATTCACAAAATCTCTGTACCATAAGAGTTCATTCGAATAATTACCATGAAATTATAGAAAAGACGCAATCTTAAAGCGGTGGGAAAGTAACTGAAGCTGAGCTGCCAGATCAGAACCAATTATATTGCTGATTCTTCTTTGGATCTTATCAAGGATCTCAAGATATGTAAAAGGGGTACGGGACCATATATAGCTCTATTCTGTCATATTCATTTCTGGCTTC
The DNA here is from genome assembly GCA_903632075.3 of Acanthosepion pharaonis. Taxonomy (NCBI): domain Eukaryota; kingdom Metazoa; phylum Mollusca; class Cephalopoda; order Sepiida; family Sepiidae; genus Acanthosepion; species Acanthosepion pharaonis. The sequence continues at coordinate 2,874,103 of CAHIKZ030000158.1, read as the reverse complement.
TTTGAATATCTTTCTTCGAATTCCAGTAACAAACTTAAATAAACTTAAACGAAGCTCAAAATTTTGTCCTGAATTTCGAATTTCTCAGCTTTTCATATCGGTCTAGTGATTCATTCACAGTGAATGTCAACTTCTTGCACCAAGATCTATCGATTTCTTCTGTGAGTGGATTGAGAGGCCAAAATATATCTTTTGTACTCCTCAGCACGTGTCTGGAGTTAATATTTCTCATAAGTTTTTGAGCTGAATATAGATACGTATTGAAATTTTAGAATTTTTCATAGTTTTTTTTTTTTTTCACTCGCTTTATTCACATTTTAAATAGGCCATGAGATTTTTGGCATCTGTTTACTTCGTAAAGATGCTTTTAGCATATGCCATGTCACTAGATATGTATATTTTTTAACGTATTTGTTCGATAAATTCACTAAGTAATATCACGGATTACATAATTAGTTAAATAATTATTTTCTCAATTAGTTAATGTCCTAGTCTAGAAAAGTTATTTGCACAAGTTTCATATGAAGGAAGAAATCGTCAACATTTTGCTCTTCTGCGAAATTTATCTTAATTTAGACCTTCAAAGGGAATTAGATTCATTGTGCATAAGGTTCGCAAAATATGGCACAAGATCTGAATCTGGAACTTGAAATAAGAGAATTGTGTTCTTTCACTAAACAGATATGAATAGATTGAGATCAATATTAACAGACAGATCGATATGAAGAGAGATAGATATGAAGAGACAGCGATAGACTGAAATAGATAGATACATATAAAAAGACTGGGACAGATATGTAAAGACTGTAATAGATCGATATTTGGAAGAGTCTGAGATAGCTACGTAGAAGAATAGTAAACATGCATACATAAATCGATTGATCTCTTCGAAAGAATGATAATGGACGTAGCAATATACGATCAGGTCGAAATACATAAATGAAAATAGCAAGAAACACAGGTAGGTATGCAGGTAGGTAAATACGACAATCCCATGACACAGCCATAAAGAAATAAATAGAACCTAAATCACTTGATATTTAAAAAAAAAATGAAGATTATTTCTCCGTCTATATTTCTAAATTCGATTGTTCGTTTCTAAAATTTAAAAATTTTTCCAACCTGCTTCTTATGAATACAAAGAGACACAACTATCGATCAGATTAAGTTTATGAGATACCTACATATGGCGGTATTTCGTTTTGTTTCTTTTTTTTTTTTTTCGATGGAAGTTGTTATAAAAGCTTTTCAGTCTTCTTTCTTTGTTCTCCCTGGATGAACGGCGTCAGTTCACTTGTATTTTTTTGATTCAGTTTCTGACGATTTCTGTTTGGAGTTTTAACCATTTTATTTAGGGAAGTGAGTAGATCTGACCGATGCAATGCTTAAAGAAAGACTGCTTGCCTCGAGCAGATCTTCACAGGTTGGAAATATTTTTTTCGTTCTTGAAAAGCGAAAAGCTATCCATTGAGTCAAAACCGGGTGTTAGACATCTTTGCTGACAAAACAAAATATATTGCAAAACTGACAGTACAACGTATGATTACCACAACGGCAAAAATACATTCTGTGAAAATTGTAAACATGCTGGTTTCTGCACTGAGACAACGCCTCAAATCATTGTTTCACTATCATATAGTCTCGACAGTCGTAGATTTAGAACATCGTCCTGTCTTTCCAACCGACATTATGTTAACCACTCTGTCCTGTAAAGGTGATCTGGTAGCCACCTTTTATTATTGTTGTCTGAGTTGATCCAAAATGTCGGCGACTTCCGCTTTGGCGGATTTCGCCCAGTTTTGACAAATAAGGATCGTTTCTCGGCCTTCGGCTGAGATTCGATCACGGCTACGACTAGTCTGGACTGGCTTCGGCCTGGACTAGCTAAGACAAGCCATGACCAGCGTTGACTAAGCTCTGACCAGCTTGGACATGCTAAGACCAGTTTTGGACCTTTTGGCCCTTTGAGTGGAAACACTCGGGTCTCCCACGTTAAAACGACCTTGTGTCACATCCTGACCCTGTGGGAGTCGGGTAAATACCTTGACTACTTTCGCTTCCTGATTAAACGAGCTTAGACGACAATTAAAATTTTGAATTATTTTTTTAAACCTATGCATTCTTGTTCCCAATAGCTCGCTTATTTTATTTTTCATTTCCCCCCCCTACTTCTTTATTCTAACATCCTCTGTTTCCTTTTTCGTCCAGAAACTAATTTAGAATAGTTTTTCCAGTGTATCCTTTTATTCCATCCTACCTTTTTATTTCGGACTTAAGAGTAGGTATCGTAACGTGAGATGGAAAATACGAAGATCTACAAGAGGAATGTAAGAGACTTGGATAAATAACATATTTAAGCCAAGTCGATATTATATTGCCAGTTCAATTTCAGCAAAAATGGATAAATTCGAGATGTCGTCATGAGGAAGAAGAAAACATAGAAACTGGTTGAAGGATTCGGCAATAAAGTTGTACCATCGTAGATATATGCAGTTTCACACAGAAAAAGAGAACCAATCCAATAAACGTTGGTTGTCATCTAATTTGGGCTGTTGACATCAAAACCGCTTTATTTTAGCAGTAATTGCCTGACTGCAAATTTCGTTCAAAACATTGTTTCAGCAGTATTAAAAAAACAAAGTTTGACTTGACGCACATCATTTAAAAATCTAATGAATCTTCTTAAATTAGAGACAATGTTATGTAACTTAATTAAACTATTTCAAATAATGATCGCAGTTTATTTGGTTTTGTGAATTGTTATTAGTATTTTCGTCGTCGCCTTTAATGATTTTCTAGAATTCGATTTGAAGGCGTTCTGTGTGTGTTTTTTTTCTTTTTTGCTAGTTTTATTTCTAAAGTCAGTCTATTGTGTATACAATGATTGATTAGCATGTTGACTTACGGGGGCGCAAGACGCTAACTAATGGATACACAAGCACTTTCGTTATATTTTCCTCTATCAAACCAGTTCGAATAATAAGATGGTGTCTGCTTACTGGAAGATGTATTTGCGTATTTTCCAGTGGTGTTTTCCACTGTTTGACCGCATAAAAATGCCAGGGTTTCGAAAGTTAAAGAATCCTTAACTGAAAAATCAACGTGGCCTAAATATTCCTAAACTCTGTGTCCGCCACCCTACCTAACACATTTTGCTTTTTACCAAGATGCGCTCTACGGGGTAAATATTTCCAGAGAATTTGGTATACGCAGAGTTGAAAAATAGATGTATATAGAATGAAAATGAGGAATGAGATGGACTTATTTTCATAAGCGGCAGTTATAAATTTAATGATAACTACAAGATGGATGTAAAATATTTTGCTTGTTTTTCAAAACGTATGACAGTTGACCTTAGTCTTTCGAAATCCACAATATCATGCTGTTCGGTCTGCAGCTAAAGGAGAACTAATGTAAAAAAAAAAAAATGTACAGTGTAACCCGGATATAAGAGTTGTCGAGACCGGAGAAGTCTCTTATATCCGGGTTTCTCTTATATCTGGGTTTGGTCTAATCTATATACATTAACACAGGCTCTAATTTGGGCCCAGAGAAAATCTATCTTATATCCGGGTTACACTATAATAATCTTATTCACACTGCGCCCTTCATGGTCTGGGTAAATGCAAAAGTTTTGAGAGCTGGATAGCTTGATAGATATGAAGAGAGCTTATTAGATGTGCAAAGAGCTTGACAGATATGCAAACAACGAGATCTGCAAAGAGCTTGACAGATCAGCAAAGAACTATTACTGCAAAGAGCTATTACTGCAAAGAGCTTGGCAGATCAGCAAAGAGCTATTACTGCAAAGAGCTTGGCAGATCAGCAAAGAGCTATTACTGCAAAGAGCTTGGCAGATCAGCAAAGAGCTATTACTGCAAAGAGCTTGACAGATCAGCAAAGAGCTTGACAGATCAGCAAAGAGCTATTACTGCAAAGAGCTTGACAGATCAGCAAAGAGCTTGATAGATATAACAGTTAAACATTTCTGTGCTGAAGTGTTGATTTACGTTCCGACTATTGTCCTCATCTTTTTATCACGTTTCGACCGGAAAGAATACCTTTGCGCACAAAGGCCTAAACATTGTGATAACAACTGCAACAACGATGAGTATATAAGATAAATAAATTTAGAATTACTATGTCATATCAGTTCTTCCATAGGGTTGTATGTACTGGGAACTCTCATCGCAGATGAAGAAACTTGATGCAATAGAAAGGCAGTTCTATAAGCGGATGCCGAGAATTCCATAAACTGAACACGTGAGCAATAAGGAAATTTTGAGCAAAATGCAAACAAAAAGGACACTTATATTCAACATCAGGAAGAGACAGCTGAAATTTATATGGTACATAATGAGGAAAGAGCACTTGCGAAGTTTGACATTTACAGGGCATATTACCAACCAGAAGGACAGAGGAAAATAACACATCTCTTAGTTCTACTAGTTTTGACCTTCACGGCTAAGACACGCTAAACTACGTACATTATAGCGAATTATTTCATTTCCTTTGTATTCCAGTGGTGACGGGTAAATTCCACACGAGCAGCCTCTTCCCACGAACCACCACTTTGTGGAACCGACTCCCAAGAAGATGCTTTCTCGATCACTACTACTATCTTAACCTGTTTCTGTATAGATTTAATCTTCCTCAGATATCCGCTTAAACTGTATCTTGCTCTGTAACCCTCTACCACGAGTGGCTCTTATTCCTTATACAGGGTGAACATCACTGTGCCAAAAAAAGTTTGTGTAAATGGTTGGCAGAACAGATTAGGAGAGGTAGAAAAAAGACAATATTTTCTAAGGAAATTGTGAAGTTTCATGATCGCCCACGTCCTGAAGGGACACGGCAAACAAGAAGAAATCTATTTAAAGTGTGATAGATGTGGATAGGCTAAGGTTATAAATAGTCGTTGTCAACTATTTCCAAATTTGAATTTTATTTTCCTTTTGTTTTTTTTCTAAAGGATAGTTGTAAATCTTCAACGAGCACAATATTCATACATATAACGTTCAAAAACTGTCTTCCTTTCTGTAATCTCATAGTTATCAACTTCATGACAGGTTCTATTGATTAAAGTTCACCTCAGGCAGTACTTTGTTTCTTCACTTCGGAATCAACCTAAGCGATACCGCTAATCACAGCGAAACTTCAGCTATTGGTTTATCTAATTCATTTCGTTTTCTCTCTGCAGCATCAAAAGTGGATTTTCTTTTTCAGATCGACTTAATTCAAGTAAATCTCTTTCGCGGGTAGATAGATGGATGTGTAGAGGAATTAAGTAGTTTGAAGATAAATGTCTTGAAATGACAAGCTATAGAAAAAAATAAAATTCTCAACTGTAAAGTCAGATGTATTTATCCAATTTTTTTTCTGGTTTCTAATTACACACGGTTGGCTGGAATTACTTGCTTTGCTCATGACGATTAGGCTTATATCATTTCTATTTTTTTTTTTTTCTTCCAACTCATTTATTGTTGCGTGAGGGTCAATCTTGAATGTAATTCTTAATGGATTGTCAGCGAAACTGCGGTCTTTCTCGTCTTCATGACGTCCATTTGGAAAATTCGAAAATTCTGACTCGGCGTAAGAGTGAATCTATGACTTATTGCGCCGTATTTCAATTTTAGCGGAACTCTATGAATCGGCACCTGGTTGGGTTTTAGATGCCGCTTTTCCGGTGATTGTTGGGGTTGGATTCGTAAAACTGACCCCGTCGTCGAAAAGTGATGGACGGCGAAAGACACCTTGAAAAAATTCTGCCTTATTCGTGTACTTCGAAATCGAGACGGGATGGCTGCTACGAGACTTTGATAAAAGTGGGGAAGAGATGGGTGTCGGCGATTCATCCAGTTCTTCACATTTCTTCATATGAAGCCTGAACACCCCTTTCTGCGGGTCATGACTTTTCTTAAGGCATGACCCGCAGCTCCCAACCCACACTCGTCCTAGAGGGAAATATTTAGGTTAAGACTGATTGTAAGTAGATGAAAGTGAACTGAGCTCTCATGCCCAATTAAAGAGTCACCGCTCGTTTAATGAGCAAACCCTATATCGCTTCATAGTTAATGTCTATCATCTAAGTTTACGGGCGTAGAGGGAAAATCAAGTATAATCCTTCATTGTTGAAATTGCGTTGAATTGGAAGACATTATCTGAGTAAAGTTATTTTTTAAAATGAAACTGCAAGTAACAACACTACCTTCTCAGGAAAAAAATACAATTTTAATTTTCTGTCGTATTTTAAAAGTTCATAAAACGAAATATTTCACCGTACAAACATGTGAAACAGATTTAAAAAGAAAAAAAAAAACTCATAAAATGTTCCTTATCCGTCAATTTCATTGAAACGCATATCGAGCGATAATTCATTTAAACAATTAAATTCAACCAATACGAGTTGATTATTTTTTTCATATTTTTTCATATTTTTACAAATTTTGAATAACTGCTCTGTCGAGCTTTTTTCATGGTGCCCCCGACTACAAGAATTTAAATGTGCAACTCGATTGGCATCTAGATCCCACCCTTTTACTATTGAAATAGCTAAATGCAACCACAACTTCTACTCGAACAGTTTTTCTTGCGATTCCCACCTGTGGAACTCCCTTCTGTTTACTTGCTTCCCTGATTATAACAATCTTCAAAAATGTAAATGGAACGTCAATTGAATCCCATTCATCTTTTGTCGTTTCCTCAATCCTCTTTTTTTTTCTTTTTTTAAAGCATTAGGCCCCGAGCAAGGCGTGAAGCCACTAGGATGCAGGGGGTTGCAGAAGATTTGGAGCGAGAGCAGATAGGAGTGATAGAAGAAAGGATGAGATGGAAAAATCGATTGACATTACATTTGAATAGTTGGAGATTATAGCTCACAGGAAAACAGTAATATGGAAGGGTGTTCCACAGACGAGAGGTGCGAGGTATGAAGCTATTGGAGTAGAAGAGACGGCTACATTTAAGTTTCTACAGTGAAAGGGTGAGAGCGGGATGCCAGCCTCGTAGGGCGCTTGAATTCATGAAGTCTGGGTTCCAGTGAAAGCAGCTCATCGGAGCAATTACCATGAAAGTATTTGTAGAAAAGACAGAGGTGACGGCGCGTCTGTTGAGAGAGCAACTGTAGACGAGATGCCAGATCAGGGCCAGTTATATTACATATCCGCCTCTGGATCTTGTCAAGAACTCCGAGGTAAACAGAAGGTGCACCAGACCATATATGGCAGCAATACTCCATGCAAGGGCGAATGGTTGATTTATATATTTGAAGTGTCGATTCCGGGGAGAAAAATTTCCTGGCGCGGCACAGAGAGCCAACTTTCCTCGCGGTGGACGAAGCAATGGACTCAATGTATTTGTTCCATCTCAGGTCAGCAGTCAAAAAGTCTTAGTCTTCTCTTTCACTTTCACTCCTTGTAACCCTCTGCGTACTAGTGGCATTCCCGCCTTGCTTGGGGTGAAATGGTTATAAAACAAAGTTGTTACACATTCGAATCAGAATTGTGGATGAACTGTTTAAATTTCATGATTTGGTTGTATTTTTTTTCTTTTTGTCGAGTACTCTACGGTCAATATCAGGAAATAAATGTTGTTATTATTCCAGAGAAGGGTTTGTTGGCATATTTTAGAATGTTAGATTTCAAGTTTATGTAAACGTGTATAGTATGAGTGATGGTATGAGATTTCACAGAGCCTAACATCACCGGAAATGAGAAGATTATAAATCTATCTCCTCTCCCTAACTATGGGTTAAACAGGATTATATCTCATTAAACATGGCATGAGGGACTAGAACAGTCTACCCCAGTGAGCGAAATAAAGGGTTCAGTTCGACATTTCAACCACCTGAAGAAGGCTGGAGCTTACAACGGACGAAACGTTGTAATAAATACGGCGACAAATATGAGGACAATAGTCCGAATAATGTAAATTATGTACATAATACCTCATCTCCGAAATATAGACAGATACTGAAGGATTATATCTGGAAATATCGTTCTTATTCTCTGTTAATGCAATATTCTTAGAATCGAAAATGGATTTAAATAACACAAAAGCTTGGGAAGTCGTAAAAAAAAACAAAAACAAATCAATCAATTTCATAATAGTTTCCACTATTTGGAATCTGGTGTGTGCACTTAATACTATTTTTGGTATTGTTTCGTAATATTTATTTTATGATAATAGTCGTAAATTGATTGTTTGTGATGTGACGATCGATATATGCACGAATATCACTAGGCCTCGATATGTAACGCGTTTAACGACATCTCCATCATGGTGGTAGCTCACTAGATTTACAACATGATTTATTTTCTGAATTTTTATGTGAGATTTTAATTTTATAATTTTCAAACCATGTGTAAAAGTATCGGGTTAAGTTCATTGACAAAGAAGGGAGATTATGTGAAGTTTTTTTGTGTGTGTGTTTAAATAAAAACTTGCTTAGCTGTCCTATATTTAGTTCCCTGAGCTGTGGTCATATTTTTCAATTTTTTGCATTTCATTTTTACTTTTGTAAATGTGCAAGTGAGATAGATTAGAAAAGACATCAATAGATAGATGTGAATTTACAAACCTAGATCTGAACGATCGGTGACGGCTAGCTCGATCTGAACGATCGGAGATGGCTACAAAACTGCTGAGATGCTCATAGACTTATATATGTGAATATACTGAGATTGATGGATAGGGATATGCTGAGATATTAGTAAAATAAGACGTGAATGTGTTAGGATTAAATAGAGATCGGTGTCCACCAGAATGGTAAGATAAAAAAACAAATTTAAAACGTTTATCAATCTAACATGTTTCCCTTTTATTAAAGCTTCATCATTGACTGAGATGTGAATATACTTACATAATGACGCGCTTTGATACTCATAGACTGAGATATTTACAAGTATAGATAGGTAAGAATATGCTGAGTTATTAATAGGCATATATAGATGTGAATAATATAGACAGATAGATAAAAACGCACTACTGGAAACATCTGCTATATTCATATTGTCATGGATAACAATGGTTGTCGTGACTAGATATTTTTTGGCTTCTTGTTTCAACTTTGTTTTCACATGATCCAAGTCAAATAAAAAGTTCTTGTTTTCCACTGATTATTTAATATCTATGTATCAGCTGCAGACAAACAATCCTTATTGTAGGGAAAGAACAAAGCCTAATTGAAATCGAAAATCTTAGTACAATAAACTTTGCAACTATACAGAGCAACTTTTTATTGTGTGCATGCAGATGTCTTTTGACCAAATACTTATAAAGAGTTATTTGAATCTTATTCGTTTCTCTGTGTGCGCGCGTGTGTGTGCTTCAAACAAACGTTCTTATTCTTCTTTTTCCCTTTTTTTATTTTATTTTTTTAATGTTTTTTAATGTTTTTTTTAATTGTTTTTTTTATTTTTTTTAATTGTTTTTTTTATAATGCTGTTTTTTTGGGTTTTTTATTAATGTGTTTTATTTTTTTAATGTCTTCTTTTTTTTATTTTTTTAATGTCTTCTTTTTTTTATTTTTTTAATGTCTTCTTTTTTTTTATTTTTTTAATGTCTTTTTTTTTTATTTTTTTAATGTCTTTTTTTTTTATTTTTTTAATGTCTTTTTTTTTATTTTTTAATGTCTTCTTTTTTTTATTTTTTTTTTAATGGCTTCTTTTTTTTTTTTTTTTTTTAATGGCTTTTTTTTTTTTTTTTTTTTATGGCTTTTTTTTTTCCTCTTATTCGCTTTTCCTTTCTTCCAACTTCTCATCCTCTCTTCGGATGTTGGGATCAGTATCTTTCGGGTGATAGGCCCTACGGTCTTTGCTCGGTATCCGATGATCTTAATCCTATTATTTTTGCCCGCACCACTGTTACTGCCACTCTGGCCAAGAGACAAGGATTCTCCCCGAACATTCAATAAAATATTGTAAATATGAAATATAATATGAAGAAGGATCCTTATATATAATATCAAACATTTTGTGCTAGTACTAATGGTTACATGTATTGTATTTGCAACAAGATATTGGATGTATATATTTGTATTTAAATTAAAGTTATATAGTCATCCACAGACTGTTTCGCTGTATCACAACTCATCAGTGTGGCTAGACGTCCGGTGGCCTCTAGCTAGGATCGAAACCCTGCTGAAATGGCGTCAGTCGGAGAATCTATCCCTAAGGATGAAGGTGAATTCAAGCGTATTTATTGTTAGATAAACACGACAGAACTCGATTCCTTTTATTGAAGATTGTTGCAGTAGTAGTTATATATAAATCGGAGATGTCTATGCGTGTTTATGCTATTTATGCACGTCCACATTTCACGACTGATTTCGATGAAATTATATACACATGTAGCAAATTTACGAAGGTAGTTCATGGCCAACATTTCAATCTCCAGCACCCACCGCACCGGGTTTGGCAGAAAATGGGTACGACTTTTTGCAAAAACTAAAGCAAAGATACAAGCAAGCAAAAGTTTTACTGCATGAGCAGATGTTCTTTACACTTAATGCAAAACATATTTCATGTTACGAGGTTTATGTAGAGTGCCTGATAGTTTTCGTGCGACATTGGCTTCACACACAAACTGAAAAAATCGGTTTTTCGTACAACTTAAAGTAAAAAAAAAATTGAATAACTTAATCATTTTTTTTATCCGATTTACTTCAAACATGTTGCAATTTTTTTTTGCCATCATCCAAGAAATAAGATAATATGCTTTTAGTACTGCTCGTTTCCCGAAAAAAACACGAAAAACTGTTCAAAATGACTTTTTTTTCCGGACATATCTCCCTGGTTTTTTCAACTGATACTTTCCAAATTTGTAAATTACATATGAGACACAAATTGTCTTGCGTGAATGTTTGGTTTAGATTATTTCAGATAAGTGGACGAAATCTGCAACAAACTAGGTCCAAAATCGGCTTTAGCCATTCAGGCAATAGTTTCTTCATATTATTCTATTCTAAATTGGCATTCGAACAATCTTTGATGCATAGATTTTTTGAGGGGGATTACTGAAGCGTTAAAAGGGAAAAATTCTCGAAGAACCTCTTATTAACTCCAGCTTTACAGTAAACGTGCAAAGAAGGAGGGGGCGTTCATGCGTTTACACTTGCAACTGAATCAATCTCTGATACTTTATCCCTGTTTTTGTTTGATTATTAGATTTGGGAACAATGTCATACCATTTGAAAGTTATTACGGCCATAGAAAAGTTACCGAATATCTAAAACATTGAAACAATTTAACCCCGAGCAACGAGCACACAAGGTTTTATTGATTGAATTCCGCTATCAGGAACAATAAGGTGCTTGCGAAGGAAAAACCGTAAAAAAGATGAGTTGGGGAGTAACTTAGTATACCAGCGAATGATGCATGCAAGGGGGGCGCAGGCAAACATTTCTTGACAGGGGTGCGAGTATACAACTTATGTATACCCGAGCAACGCCAGGTTACTCGGCTAGAATATATATATATATATGCACGTGTTTAATTAAATAATATAGACAAGTGTTGTCTTTATTTTATGTAAAAAATTTTCGTAACGTCTATATTATTTAATGAAACGTGCATGAATGAAAAGATGCTGCCTAAATACACAAT
>CAHIKZ030000158.1:2812500-2857500 GCA_903632075.3 Acanthosepion pharaonis | reverse complement strand
AGAAAACGGTTAAATTCAAGACCTTTTTGTTATTTAAAATATATAAATACATAAATTAATTACTCAAACTAAAATAAAATAACAATTACATTATAAAATATTCAACAACAACAATAACATTTACTCACTTTGGATTATTACATATTAAATTGCATCACTTAGTATCTTCAATAATTAACCTCAACCTTTCACTTACCCTAAAGTTGGTGTGTTCTTAAATTTAAAAATTTTGAAAAAATTAACGCCATTTTGCTTCGTTTTATAAGTATTTGTTGCGAAATAAAATCCTTATATTTGCCCTGATAAATTCCATCAGAGGACAAAAGGCGTCGTCTAAGAAAAGTCACCCTTTGATCTTTATTCATATGCTCTTATTAGGGATATATTTTTTACTTAGATTTGAATTATACATATATATATATAGTCGTGCGTCATTTCTAGCCACCATGAATGCACGAACTCGCTAGGACGGATGATAAAAACTATTGATAGGCTCCGCGTATTCCTAAATAAACCATTTGTTGCCTTTAAGAAAACAAAGTGAAACAAAAAAAAAATAATCCTCACCAGTTTTTTCAATAGCTATATATATATATATATGGCTCTGATACTGAGCGCTTTCTAATAAGTACCGCGCATATAATATATAAATAATTATATATATAATATTTATATATACACACACACACACACACACACATATATATATATATATATATATATATATATCCAAGGTTCATTTAGTACAAGACACAAGAGCTATAAAAGTTAGAGGGTTACTGAAGGATGTGTATATGAACATATAACATTAGATATATATCTGTATGTGTGTGATTTTTATGTACGACTGTCGGAGTTAAATCCTCCTTAATTTCCTAATTGTTCACTAGGGCACGCTTTCCTGACATATTTTACATAGATAAAGCCCTTCGTAAAGTTTCGTTAAAAATATTTTGTATTTCATTAAGGCTTGGGTACGGGGGATCTCTTCAATGAGTCAATTAAAACCTTTTTCCAATCAAACTGAGGACACCAAATACAACCGGGATTCTTGATGTCCGCATGTAACATCTTTTTGTGATTTCCACTCCAAGATCATCATCATATTATTATTATTATTATTATTATTATTATTCTTGATTTTCTTCTTGTTCTTGATTTTCTTCTTAATTTTCTTCTTCTTCTTCTTCTTAATTTTCTTCTTCTTCTTCTTCTTCTTAATTTTCTTCTTCTTCTTCTTAATTCTCTTCTTCTTAATTTTCTTCTTCTTCTTCTTAATTTTCTTCTTCTTCTTAATTTTCTTCTTCTTCTTAATTTTCTTCTTCTTCTTAATTTTCTTCTTCTTCTTAATTTTCTTCTTCTTCTTCTTAATTTTCTTCTTCTTCTTCTTCTTAATTTTCTTCTTCTTCTTCTTAATTTTCTTCTTCTTCTTCTTCTTAATTTTCTTCTTCTTCTTCTTCTTAATTTTCTTCTTCTTCTTCTTCTTCTTAATTTTCTTCTTCTTCTTCTTCTTCTTCTTAATTTTCTTCTTCTTCTTCTTCTTCTTAATTTTCTTCTTCTTCTTCTTCTTCTTAATCTTCTTCTTCTTCTTCTTCTTAATCTTCTTCTTCTTCTTCTTCTTAATCTTCTTCTTCTTCTTCTTAATCTTCTTCTTCTTCTTCTTCTTCTTAATCTTCTTCTTCTTCTTCTTCTTCTTCTTCTTCTTAATCTTCTTCTTCTTCTTCTTAATCTTCTTCTTCTTCTTAATCTTCTTCTTCTTCTTCTTCTTCTTCTTCTTCTTCTTCTTCTTCTTCTTCTTCTTATTATTATTATTATTATTATTATTATTATTATTATTATTATTATAATAATAATATGTTGCGCTTCGACTACTAAAGTAAACAGATCAGAATCTAAAGTACAGGAGTAACTTCCGGCGGAAATGAAACGTACCTCTCCCGTTACCTGTCTATCAGTATTTTAAACATTTTAGCTACGCAAGCGTCGATGTTTAAATGGAACGTATATCTGTTGTCATTCTGCCACGCTCTCTTTCCTAACCCATTCTGCCATAATTTCTTAAAATCGTTATCTTCAGTTTTACTTTGTTTTTCAATGAATCATTTTGACAATTATTTTCATACTTCATCTACTTATTGTCTCTTTTTCAACATTGCTCATTGTCGTTTGAAATTACTTTTGAAGATTTTGAATAATCCTGGCCATTTCACTGTTTATTAATTTACTCATCGCCCCCTACTCCATCATGTTTTTTCTAACATGACAGTCTTAGTCATTTCATTTTTTACTAATATTATTTTATGACAAGCCATACCCCATCTTCTAATTGATGCTTTCTGTCACAACATACCGATTCAATACACTTTATATTATTGTTATTTTATTACTAACCTTACACTTTCATTTTATTTTTGGTACTTATCGCCATATTCTGAGTCAATACACTTTTCATTATTAATATTATTGTATTACTTTTTCCAACTCCGACTTATCATCGTTTTTTTTTTTTTTTTTTTTTTTTTTTTTTACTGTAAAACACTGGGTCACTATACTTTTTACTGTTATTTTTATTTCTCTTGCTCCATTTCATAAACTTTATATCGCAACATTCTGGACCAATAGACACTTCAATATTAATATTTTATTACTAGTCTTACTCAATCATGTATTTTGTTTTAATTCACAACCTCAGTGGCAATCCACTCTTCACAATTCTTTTATTTTACTACTTCTAGTAAAATCCATCTCGCACACATCAGAAATCCTTCTTTCATGGATATCAGCTTGACCAGTTCTGACATTGAAGCCTAAATCTGTAATATCTGTGCTAACCAACTTCATTACATTTTATTCACACACACACACACATATATATATATATATATATATATATATATATATGTGTGTGTGTGTGTAAAGGAGTTCAAGAGCAAAAGAACAGTTTATCATAAATCTTTTTATATATATATATATATATATATATATATATATGAGTTCACAATGAGTCTTTTTGGGTAAAAAAGAAACAGTGCTCTATATAAAATAATTGAGCTAGGGTATGTATTAAAAAGAATCATCACCACTTAATGCTACTCAAATTTTCATGCCTGTGGTCATCGAGTGGTGAGGAACAACTATATGGTTCTTTTGATAAATCTGACGATTTTTACGTTATGTCGGTTTTAAAACTGTTCAATGGATGATTTTTCCTCTGACGCCATGGAAAATGAAATCTATGATTTTGGTTAAATATCAACAGTTTATGTAAATAAGCACAAAATATGAGTTTATTTATTTATTTATTTATTTTTTTTTTTTTTTTTTTTTACTCAAAACCCCTTTCTTAATATCTCTTTAGTACATTGTTCGAGCCTCGAACTCCTTGATCTTAAAGATGTTTTTTTTTAATCAATTCTCCCCAAACAAGGCGATAATACCATTAAGACGCAAGGTGTTACTGAGAGTGAAAGAGAATGAGAAGACTTAAGAAAGAACTGCAAATCCAATCTTAAACAACAAACAAGGGATAAACCTCAGTTTTTATTCAAAAGACCGGTGAGGAATAGTGAAGGAAAAGAAACAAATACTAAATAAAATTTCAGAGTTTAGACGGAGACGTCAAAAGTATAGTTGAAGTAGACTTTAGATGGGACCGGAAACGCAATCCTAAACAGGAAACAATGGAAAGATCTCTACTCTTCTTCAAAAGACCGTGGAGGAGTGTGAACTGGACGATACGTAAATGGCAAAATTATATGTAAATGAGTAAAGAAGAAACGGTTCAAAGTTATCAAATGTCACTATCCAATAAAACGTTTTTTTTTTCTCAATATTTGAAATACATGACATATAGTCATACTGAGAAAGATACGAAAATTGAACTCGGCCGACTACTTAATGTTCTCTTCAATTGAAGTAGGGACGAAAATTTACTTCGCAAAGTTATGTGATACCAAATGAGAGAATTTGAATTTTTTTTATTTTTTATTTTTTTTAAATCTAGGGCAAAATTGGAAATGCTTTGGAAATGAAAACATCCGTTGGGCGTAACATTTTTCAAATGTAAAAAAAAAAAAAAGTTAAGTAAATATATCTTTTAATTTTGAGAATGTTTACTCTTGTCTTGAAAAAAATGGTAACGACATTATATTACCTGTTTTCAGTGGCGTTGATTAGTTTGTTAAAAAGGGATAGTTTCAAGTTTTTGGAGAGAGAGAGATTTGATGGGTTTTAGTGTATATATTATTGACGTCGCATGAGTTTTTTTTTTTGTTTTAATAGAAATTAATGTACTTTGTTGCACATAAGACATTTTCACCTGGAAACTAAGAAATCTCCCGGAGGGGAAGAGGGACACGTCTTGTCACTAAGACATCCTGCAGATAAAGAAAAATAGAAGAGACACAGAAAGAGTGAAATAGTTTGTGCTCTTTCTTTTAAGAGCTTTATACACCTAGAAGAAAAAGTTCCCTGAAGGTCAAAATAGCGAAACCTTTTATATATATATATATATTATATATATATGGAGAAACAAGATCATTTTCTGAAAACGAAGTTTAGGAGAGGTTCATCATACCTGTCCAGTCGTGTACGAATGGAAAATAAAATGGTTCTCGAATAATCTCGGTTTCTAAAAAAAACAAGGGCAGATAATTAAGGTGACATTTTATATGCCTCAAATTTGCATGCTAATTTGTACATCGAGTAAAAGAATTGTTGGTGTAAAATTATTAGAAACACAAATAAGTTCAATTACCCTAAAAAAAAAAAATTGAACATTACGAAAAAATGATTCCCGACATTTTTTTTCATAACCGTTCGTAATTCAAAGGAATATCGATATTAACCTGTTAAAGAATCCATCTTTTTGTTAAACAATCCTGCAAATTTGAAAATATTTTTCAGAAGATATTAAATATTTAAAACTTTAAATATAAACCATTTATTCAAGCACGTATGTTTGTTTCCAGCATTTCGTGCAATATTTCAACTACTTGACTCAAAGCAAAAGTCGTTATGTATTGCGTATTTCTGCGTAATAGTAGTCGTATTACATTCCTGTGTCCTGAATAGCAACCAGGTTTGCTTGGCATGGCCTCTGTTGGCCAGTTGTTCTCTGTTTATACTTGTCTGTCTAATTTGCATACGATACTAAAGTCGCATATTTAAAAAAAAATTATTTCGCTTAAGGGAATACAGTTATCTTCCCCTTTTTTTCAGTCCCCGTGATTTTTCAAAAATATTGTTTTATCCATAATGTTTCTTTTTTTTGGGGAGGGGGTTGTTTTGCTTTTTTTTATTGTTATCACCTCATGCAAGGCAATATAACCACTAAGACGCAAGGGGTTACATGGTGTGGAAGAATTAGAAACAAGAACATTAATAATAAGCGAAAAGAGTAATTAGGAAGGCATTAAATAGCAAATGACATTGCATTTAAATTTTTGCATATTTAGCATGGAGCCAGAAGGGATCTGTGTTTTGGGAATTTATCAGTAATTTCACAAGATGGTATCTTCCTTGTATAACCGTATTCATATATCTCCTAATGATTCTCAAAAGCGACATTGATCTGAGTAATGTCGTAGAAAGAACCAGGTGAAATTTTTTTTTTTTTTTAAAAAAAAAAACATACTCATTTTTTTAAATAATTTATTACATTATGATGAAATATTCTCAGAATCGTGATAAATCTTTTCGTCTATACGCATTTCTGTATCAGTTACTATTTATGTGTGAACACATATTCCAATGGATTCCTTTCGACATATTCCAGATTTGGGCAGCAATCCAGAACTGTGTAATAATGAAACAGCGCACGACAAAATTAGACACTTTAACCGCTTTCCTCTTGGCAGGAATTTTGGGTAAATTCCTCACCTTCGCCTTCCATCTAATGGAAGAGGCACGGCCACCTAACGTATCTGAAATATGGCCGCCGTTCAGCACACTCTCCATTCACTGACCATTGCCACATATATTCATTTTTGCCATCCTCTACACTTCAAACGAATATGATCAAACGTCCAAGGAACAATGATTGTTCATTTTACTTTCGCATAGACCAGACCGTTAGAACGAGCTGGTGTTTAAGGCTAGCAATGTGCGGACGATCCCAATCCAACATCCCACCCACCCCCAGCAAATACGGCTGGAACATTACGATCGAATCTTGGATATTAAATGAGAAACGCAGATGCAAGACGAGATGTGAAACACCATTTACAAAAGTCAGCTTGTAAATGACTGTCAGAAATACAGTAGAAGTTGAACATGCTCGCACAAAATCTAGTGTACTGCATTCATAGACCAAGATATAAATAGATGTAAGCCTCCACTGATCATAGAAAATAAGCGCATGCGCATTAATACATATTTAACATCTCGAACTGAGAAAGTATTACAAGAAATACTGTTTCAGATCTGTTATTTGCGATCATCTAAACTGTATGATCGGTTCGATAAGGTCAATTTGGCAACTGATCTAACAAATGACCTATATTCTGTTGTTAAATGAGGCAAGGAATGGCTTGTTACACTTCCAAAACGAAACTGCTCTGTATTAATCATCTGAAAGATCCTTTTCTGCCTTCCATCAGCATCGCTGATGCTACCCCCCCGCCCCCAGGTGAGTGTCACGTCGCGCTTTCTCAGGCTAACCTTTTTCGCTGATATGTGGTGGAAAGATATACTGAATCGATTAGTAGGTCTGCTGCTCGGAAAGTTGGTTCACTATATCGTACTAGAAGATTTTTCTAGCCCGAATCTCTTATATATTTATGCCAACCATAATCCTTGCATCGAATATTGCTGCCACATAAAGTCTGATGCTTCTGTTACTTAGAGATTCTTGATCACATCCAAAGAATCTGCGATATTATTGGTCTTGACCTGGCATCTCTGCTTCAGTCACTTTCCCACCGCCGTAAAGTTGCTTTCATGCGACGGTTTTTTTTTTTTTTTTTTTTTAATAAATACTTTCATGTTAATTGTTTTCTGTTATATGTGGGGACTAGTAAGGACTTTATAGAGACTTGAGGTATAAGGGTGACTGTAGTAAGAATGGTGAGAAAGAGTGTGCTGTTTTGTTGCAAGGAGTACTGTGGTATGCTTGCATTAGTAACCGTGGCTAATTAAGTTTAAGATAATACAGTTTGAAGACAAGACTTCCCCCAATGCCTCCTCTTGCCACATCTTCGTATTACAACAAAATAAATATTACTTTGCTTTATGGTACCTAGACTTCATGGATTTAAGCGCAGCACTATATTGGCGATAGGGTCTCATCATTTTACAGCTGAAATGAATAGATGTATGTTTAAGTTCTATAATTTTGTTTTTTCGCATTTCTTACTTGTGGACCTTTCTTCCGTCACCTTGCTTTCCAGTCAAGTTTGATCTTCAAAAATTTAAATGCAATATCAATCGTTATCAACTGCGTTCTTAATTTCTGTTGATAGTTCTTCCTTCTTAATAACGTTTTTCTTTTTCGTATATTCTTTCACAATCGGTATTCCTCTGCGTCACAGTGGCTTTGTTGCATTATTTGGGGTTGAATGATTTTAAAAAAATTGGATTGATTTAAAAATTACTGATACTGATCAGTGATTATAAACGACTTTGAATTTGATGGAAGTTTAGAAATCGTCTCTGGCAAACTAACGATTTTTCGTAGATACTTTATGGTATATTCCTTCCGCAGGAGGGAAATGATGACGGCCCTCTACACATTGTATTTCTTTATTATATGCAAAATGCCGTTACTTCTTGTCGTTGTTTACTATTGCCTTTTTGAATTCAGACTTTTCCTTCTCTTAAACTGGCTGACATCCAAGGCAAAGAGAGCACAATCGATTCTGGTATTTAACCCTTAAATGAGTAGGGGAGAACAGATTAATATATATATATATAAAATTTAGAATTTCGTACATTTATAGCGGAAGGTGCTATATATATATATATATAATTGGTATATATGGAATGAATTCCAATTACCAACAATTACTATTCTTAAAAGAATGCTCAATACAAAGTAGAGCAGATATAATTATTTTATTTTATCTTCAACATCATCACTTGATAAGACACCGTGTGTTGAAACAAAATGGCTATTTTTGTAGTGATTTTATAACGTACTTGTGTTATAATTTTTTATAAATAATAATTATATATATATAACGTGTGTGTATATATATATATATATATATAACGTGTGTGTATATATATATATATATATATATATATATATATATTTTAGATATAAACAGTGTGAACACAAATGTATGCAGTGGGGTGACTGTCATTTTCACCGTGTAAGCGATCACCAGACCATGTATGGAGAGAGTTAGAATCCAGTGTTCATTTTTTTTTTTTCAAACTGTTTATATCGATAATTACTCTATGAAATACCCTTCCCCGATAAATATATCAAATTTTAAACACATACACACTAATAATATATATATATATATATATATATATATATATAACGCGGGAGACAGACGGCCGGAGATAGTGTTAACATAGGAATTAACACTACTTGATAAGTGTCAGTCATCATATAGTGTTAATTGCGATTGTTAAATGCTATTGTTTGATCAAATGAAAGTCTCGTTGAAACGTAAAACTGACAATCATGCAGCGTTGATTTGCTTTCAGGTACACATTTAAATTGTCTAATGTTTGAATATATTCGGCTACTATTAAACATTATCAAAGATTTAGTGAAAGCGACGACATACTGCCCAAAAAGCAAGAGTCTTTGATAATAACTAAATCTATTCAGACATTAGATAATTTATATTCAAATACACATCTGAAACAAAAAAAAAACTATTGCTTCCGAAATGTAAAAAGTGTAAAGAAAAAAAATCCTTGATAAAGGACGTTCGTTACTCATTAACGAAACTGATATTCCGTTTATAATATATAATTTACACTCGCTTTCATTCAACAAAAGTTTATTTGCACAAATATATGAAGTATATATCATATAAAAGATATACGTTCATATATCAAAGTTGACGGACACATCTATACTGTTGAAAAGTTCTCGACCCAACCTATTCCACAATGAGATGAAAAGCAAGGATATTATAAAGGAAAGTTTCTGCGACACGTAATGAGGAAGGAGTTTCTGGAAAATCTGATGCTCACAGGTCGAACAGAGGGAAAATGAGACAAGGGAAATCAACGCATAACATACCTAGCTGGGTTAAGCGAGTGGATGACAGAACATGGTCTGGAGGAGGTGGCAGAGGGATGGAACTTGTTGAGAGCTGCAAAGGATAGAAGGAAGTGGAGAACCATGATCGCCTACGGCCTGAAAGGACACGGCACATAAAAAGAAAAAAATGCACCAAAAATTCTCTTAAGCATATATGAGGCAGGATAAAAAACAAAAAAATTATACATTTATAATAACCTTGCTTTTCTTCCCTCCCCACTTCTTCCTTTCCTTTCTTTGCATCCTCCTCCACCTCCCTTTCTGTCACACCCAACATCGTGCGTTTGTTCATTTTTTTTTTTTTTTTTTTTTTTTTTTTAAATAAATAATATAGCGCCTATTAGTTTTTCAAAAAATAAAGTGTTGTGAGGTAGGTCAATAGATAAAAATCGCCTGATGATACCGTAAGTTTGAAATCAAGGTAGCGGGTTATATATATATATATATATATATATATATATATATATATATATATATATGTTGATTTGGGGTTAGTAGAGACAAACGCCAAATAACACGTAACAATAAAAAAAGGGTTTTAATAGGTTGATAAAAAGGTACAGAAATCGCCTGAGTAGTCAATAACTAGCTCAGCTAAGAACTTTTGTCTATCTCCCTCTTCTTGTCGACTGACATGCCACTATTTAAAGTCTTTGTTTACAGACGCCGACAAGTTCATCTTCAAGAGGGGTGGTATGTTTCCGACACAACAATATATATATATATATATGTGTGTGTGTGTGTGTGTGTGGGGGCAACAGATCATTATTTAAACTTATATTATTAAATATAGCAGACAATGAATGTCTATCATGTCTGATCAGGAGCCGTTCTAATGTTGGAATGTTTGCTTTAATTTCGGGTAAAAATTGTGCAACATTTAGATATTTTTTCATTAAGTTGGTCCTAAGTTTCGGCATACGTGAGCCATCATCAGTTGTGTTTATTTGTCGATTAATGAGGTTCCATTGAAATGTTTTGGTGTTGGGGTCGTTTAATGCTGTGGCATCATGTAACTTTAATGTAGTATATTAAAGCAAGGACATTAGAACGGCATATGATCAGACATAATAGACATTCAGTGTCTGTTATATTGAATAATACACGTTTAAATAAAGATCTGCTGCCCCAATGTACTAAAATATAATATATATATATATATATATATATATATTGTGTGTGTATTATATTCTTTAACTGTTACGTGATTATTAGTCCTCCTATATGGCAGCGAATGCTGGACATTCTCCTCCAAGATGAAGAAGAGACTTGAAGCAACAGAAATGTGGTTCGTCAAAAACATGCTGGGGACACCATGGAGCGATGCAGTGAGCAACGACGAAATGTTAGAGACAATGAAAACGAAAAGGAAATTTATACTTGAC
Organism: Acanthosepion pharaonis; assembly: GCA_903632075.3. Classification (NCBI taxonomy): domain Eukaryota; kingdom Metazoa; phylum Mollusca; class Cephalopoda; order Sepiida; family Sepiidae; genus Acanthosepion; species Acanthosepion pharaonis. The sequence goes on along the minus strand of CAHIKZ030000158.1, from coordinate 2,846,889 downwards.
ATCAGGAAGAGACAGTTAAAGATTCTAGGGCACATAATGAGGAATCCAACAAATTACTTTCATTGGTTTCCAAAGTGCATGAATTTAAGCGTACTACTATGTTGCCATCTCGCTCCCAACTTTTCACTGTCGAAACGACTAAATGTAGCCATCTCTTCTACTCCAGCAGCTTCTTATCTCGCACCTCCCGTCAGTGGAACTCACTTCCTATCACTTGCTTCCCTGATAGCTATAATCTTCAAATATTCAAATGTAATGTCAATCGACATCATCTGATGCCTTGACCTTGGTCCCTGTTCTTCTCTTTATCCTTTTTCCCAAACACTCTACTTTACTCTTACTCTCACTCTCTGTAACCCCTTGCCTGGTAATGGTACACCCCCTTGCTTCAGATCTTTTATCTTTTTAAGTACCATATCATTACAAGACGTAGGCGATCATGGCTCTTCATCTCCCTCTATCCCTTGCAGTTCTCAATAAGTTACTTCCCTCTGCTTCCTCCCCCAGACCACGTTCTGTTATCCACTTGCTTAAGTCCGCCAGGTATGTCACGCGTTGTTTTTCCTTGTTTCGCTTTCCCTCTATTCGACCCGTGAGTATCAGTCTCCAGACCCTCCTTCCTCATTATGTGTCCCAGAAACTTCAGCCGCCTCTTCCTGATATTAAAAAAAAGAGTTGGGAAAAACTGATACTCACGGGACAGATTGACGGCAAGAGAAACAGCGGAGAACAACGCATAACATACTTCGTGAGTTTTAGTAAATGTGTGGCGAAGCATGGTTTAGGAGAAATAAGAAGAAAAAAAACACAAAAATTATTAATAGCTACGAAAGACAGAGAATTATGAAACGCCATGATTGCTTATGTCCTGAAGAGTCACTTCACATAGAAGATGGTCTATTTTAACATCTTTTGACTGTAGTTTTCATAGTGTAGTTTTCGTGATACCGATTCTAAATCTATTCATTGTCTTTTTCATCGATTTCTCGTCCTGTTTCTTGTGAGCATTCATAAGAAAGGAAATATTAGCAACCCCCCCCCCAACAAAAAAAAAAAAACAGATAATCCGCCACATTCACAATTAGCTTCGTTATCATAGAATTTCTTTTCTATCTTTACCATTTTAATAATGCGTATTATATTTGTTTTTATATTTCTCCTTTGCTGATTAACGGCATCACAACATAATCGTGAATATATTTATTGATGCGTTTGTAATTTAGGTTAATTCACGGGAAGCCGTTTTCATCGACGCATCATGAGTGTTTCCGGAAATTTTTCTTTTTTTTTTTTTTTTTTTTTTTTTTCTTTTTTTTTTTTTTTCGACATCGCTACGATCCTTTCTTTCAACTTTGTAGAAGCAATGGAGTTTCTCACTTATTCATTAATCATTGTCTCCTTATCTTTGATATATATATATATCAAAATATATATGTGTGTGTGTATTTTTTTCACGGATCTTTTACTGCACAACAGTAATACAAGGTCAAATCTCCCGAAAAAGCCTAAAAAAAATAATCTCCGACCACTCCAAGAGAAATCCTCTCAAAGGAGCCGTTATATTCTACTTGTAAACTATTCTTCATTTGTTAGCTTTCTCTGTTGGCCTACGCCTTCCTGGATTGGAAGCTTCGAAAATAACTGAGAGGATTCCGGAATCGAGGAATGATTAAAACCCACACAAGCAAAAAGGATCATATATCTGCTTAACGATTAATACCTTTACCGAGGTATCTATGATATAAAGAAGATTGTATGTTAGAATAAAGATGACACCATTGAAAATCAGTGGAGAGTAGAAACAAAGAACATCGATCCGATATATATGTATTTATAAAGGTTATGGCTTTTTCTACCCTTATATTCCTGTGTTATAAATCGATGAACTTTTGTTCAAAAATAATGAAATAAGCATTATTTTATTTTAATTTTTGAAAAAGGTCACCCCCACCCCAAAGCAAAAATTTGATTTTACCATATACGCAATAAAGATAAAAAAATCAAAATATTTTAGAAGCTTTATTTTTCAATTTGCTAATAATTTAATTAGATGTACTTTTAACGCATTTAACAGTATATAGCTTTAGTATAACATACAATCTTAAAAATAAAGAAAGTCGAGTCCTAGAAGATTACAAAAATTCTAGAAGGCCCCAGTAAAATCTAAAATGTTCCAGAAATTTCTAGAAGGCTCCAGAGTGTCATAATAGTACTATACTAATCTACGATTTTAGAAATTTCGTGTTAGTGACATTTTTTTTAAAATAATCTGAGAATTGATATTACATCGCAGTCCAGCAATCTTTGTTCTCACGAATTTGTCTTATTTCTTCATACTTTCTAAAAAATTTTGGGAGATATCTTTCGCTCTTCCAATTCTTCTTCAGATTTCGGTCACATTGTCTGTCATCTGTTAAAACACTTCTCGGATATTTAAAACTCTATACTAGTTTGATTTTGAAATTTTCCATTCATAGCTCTCATCTTGGACTTTTCCTCTTGGTGTCTTTTTACCCTTGATAGTTAGTCCTTTCTTCACGCTTTCATTACTTAAAGAATATCATATGTTCTAAGCTTGGATGAGCGTGTGGTGTAATGGATAACGGCTCAGAATTGTTAATCGGATAGCCGAAATCCTATTCCAAATGGGTTCGTTATATTCACTTACGCGCAAATATCCTTGGGAAAGGTATGAAACCACATCTTCTTCCCAGCTATGGGTTAATTAGTAAGACTTGTATCATTAAATTATTATTACCTTAAAACAAAATTCTCACAATCTAAAAAATATGTTCTGGCTTTCAATAACTTGTAAAGATTTGATAAGTTGTAGAAAACGAATCGGTCAGTTGAGCAAGGTAGTAATGAAAGCGTGAAGAAAGGACTAACTATCAAGGATAAAAAAAGAGGAACGGTACACGATGAGAGCTGTGGATGAAAAATTTCGAAATCAAACTGGTATAGTTTTAAATATGTGAGAAGTGTCCAACATCCCCAGATGCCATGATCTATTCCCCGTCCTTCTCTTCACCCTTTCCTCTATCAAGCCTATTTACTCTTGCTCCCACTCTCTGTAACCCATTGCGTGCTAGTGGCACTCCCGCCTTGCTTGGGGGTGAAATGCTTGAAAAAATTTTAACAGATGACGGACAATATGACACCGAAATCTGAAGAAGTATTGGAAGAGCGAAAGATTTTTTCCTAAAAATTTAACAAAGTATGAAGAAATAAGAATTTCGTTAGAACGTAGAAAAGATTGCTGGCCAATTCTTTTATCTGACAGTGAATGCTGAAGAATGTTCTCACTGATAACGAGGAAACAGATGAAGTTCTACAGAAAGATGATGGGAATACCATTGACGGTACATTTGAACAACGAAGTTTTAAGGAAAATGGAAAATAAATGGACAGTTTTACTTAGAGATAGTTAATATTTTAAATTATCGAAAATTTAATACTCACAGGATATATAACGTCAAGAATGACAGAGAAACACCGAGTAACCTACCTAACGAGCTTGTGTCAATGTATGGCAGAACAGAGTGCGAAGGCTAATAAAATAATGTCTGAGAGTTACAAAGAAAAGGAAGTTGTGGAGAACCATGACTGAATATGTTCTGCAAAGACACGGCTCATAGAAAAAAAGGAAGAATCTTTAAGAGTCACATGAGGTAAAATCTGAAACTGTCAATAGGTCATGAAAGTAAAATAGTGATTTTTTCCAAGCGTACCTTAGATGTGGCCGAAAATATGGGGTACCCAGTGAGGATGGAACTCACTACTCAGACGTAATTGTTCTAGCAAGACAAGCTTGGTAACCATTACACCGACTTGCGGTGCCCATGAAAGTGAATTATATGTGATAGTTGCCAAAGTTGGGTGAAATGAAAGGGAAAGATTTTCAAATTAAGCAGATTGTAATCTTTTTAATTTTTCCAAGATTTTATGCCCCGAGTGTGAAGACTTGCAATGCGCAATCATAAAAAAAAAATACTGCCCTCTCCTGGCAACCTTCGATTGGCTTATTCTTATTTGAGAAAAATGTGAAGTAAAAATCTGAATAAATAAATAAAAAAAATCTTATGGAAAAAAATATCTATAGTGGTAGAAAATTTACTACCTGTCAAAAATTTCCACGATGTATCGAATAGACGTTTTCTCTTAAACGTCAATATTAGAATATAAAACAAATAAATCTAGCACTCAATGTGACGTAACAAAAAAGCACTTTAAAGAACTATGTGCCTGAGCAAGACACCAGAAATAGGTTTATTACTTTTTTTCTGGTTCTGTCGTAATGAAGACAAAGGAAATATATAAAACAAATAACCAGAAAGGCAATAATCTTCTACAATTACCGTGTGTATAAAGCGAGTTCCTGTATAGTGCGAACTGTGAATATTTTTTGCATTCATTTTAAATCCTCCAGAACAAATATTACCTGTGTATAATGCAACCGTTCATCGAAAACGCATTATTTTAACCCTTTCAAAAAATTGCCCGTGCGACCATTAATATTTTCGCGTTAAAAAACTGATCATAAAACCGCGAATTGAATGAATGCTATTTTTCATGCCCCATAATCGAGCATTTACTTTGTATATTCCGATGTTCTGCAGCTTGTAATCGCACTAGAGAAACATAAATCCGAAGGCTGTAACTTTTAAGGAATTTATTTTTATCTAAAACTAGCAGCATGGACTGGCGTTGCCCGTGCTTGATTAAAAAATCGTACGACTCGTACAGCAATCGCTATCACTTGACTTAAAATATTTTTGCCCTTCCTTGCCTTTAAAGGAGTGCCCTTTGCCGTGTTCATGTTGCTACATGCCTTACTTCTTGCCTATCTCACACTGCGATTTTTTTCTAAGCTCGATACTAAACATTAAATCTGTTACGAAAAAAGAACGAAACAAAATGAACACAAAACGATCAGCTTTAAAAAAGGACACGTAACTGGAAAAAACCGAATTAAAAAAGAATGTTAACAACAAATACTTTTTCACACCCAATCCAGTTCTGCGGAATCAGAATCAACGTTGAGTTTAAGCAAGCGAATGAGCCAATTGGAGTAAAGTACCATGCAGATTTAAATTTTTCCCACTTGTGACGAATGCAGCTATCGATTTTTTTTTTTTTGCATGCTAGTTAACATTCGTGTCAGTCAGCTGTTGGCTCTCACGATGGCCAATAGACTCTTCCTGCCTATTCGTGGCAGCCAGCTATAGGCTCTCACTCTTTTATAGATAGATATTTTGCATTTTCCGTTGTATTTTTAATAGAATTTTCTCAAATGTTCTTTACTGATTGTCACAAAACTACAATATGATTATTATGACAATAGTAACTAACTAATATAAATACTGTTACTAATTTTTCCCATAGTCTGATATTTTGCTTAAAATGACTATTTCCTAATGTACTGCGATTTTGTTCCCTCTGTGAGACTTAATGAAACTTTTGACGTATTTGCTTAATAAAACCTCGCCCCCTATATGTGTAATCATTAGAGTTCATGAGATTTTATGAATTTCTTTGATAAATCCTCCCTTTATTTTCAACTATTTCACTCCAAGCAAGGCATTAATGCACGGGGTTACTAAGTGAGAAGAAAATGAGAAAAACCTTAGCGTGGAAAAAGGAGACAATACAATATCGTGTTTGCTGAAAGACATAAGATGGCGATTGACGTTGCATTTAAAGTTTTGATCATTGCAGTTGACAGGAAAGCAGAAGCCGGAAGAGAGTTCCGCAGACTTGAAGAACTTCAACACTATACTTCTAACATCTCCGCCTCAACCATTTTCCTTCTCAATAGGAGAGGATAGGTTTGCCTATCGTCTGGTTCACACTCCTCTTTCGTACTTTAAACAGAGATTTATCCCTTGTTTCCTGTTTAAGATTGTGTTTCTCCTTCCTTCTGAAGTTGTTTCATTCTCTTTAACTCCCAGTAGCCTCTTATCCCTTAGTGGTATTATCTCCTTGCTTAAGATATGCAAGGTTAATTAATTAAAAATAATTGTGGATAAGCATATTTAGATTTTTTAAAAATATTTAAACAATTGTTCTAACAACGAAAATAACTATTATTATTATTATTATTATTATTATTATTATTATTAATGATAGTAATGACACAGCGTTATGTGAGCAACAGCATTTATAGTCGTTCTCCTCAATAAAGGGTTTAGCCGAGTGAGAGTAACTGTAGCGAGTCCCAAAGGGATGCAGTCTAAATCTTCTCATTGGATTGAACAACTTGCTGTTATATCCATTGGCAGTTATGACACGGAATCGCCGTGCGAAGTACTTCTTAAACAGAAGAAAACATTCAAAGCTGAGGGGTCCCCACAGAATCAACGGCTATCTATCCTTGACCAAGGCGAGCGTTCAAGTCGAGAACATCGACTGCGGTCTGATGTGAAGAGGGTTTCACTCTGGCAGGTTTAATTTCCCCAAGACACATGATGCATAAACGATTACCGACTGGAATTGTTTTATTAATTTAAACGCTATTTTTTTTTTTTTTACAGTACGCTCATATTTGAGTAGAAGCTCCGTTTATTTTTATTTTTTTAAACGTTATTTTATTTCGTCTATCACTCTGAACATTCCAGATAGCTGACCACAAAAACAATTCACCCTCCGGTTAGCCCGTAGACGAAATAAGATACTGTTTAACAAATAAACGGAATATGGATGTCCGCTAAAAATAACGTTTAAATTAATACAAATATCGGATTAAAAAATTTAAAAAGATCATTACTTCTTTAGAAAAAAGTACTGGAATATATGAAGCGACGTGGTCAGTTGCACAGTATGACGACACCCAGTCATAGGAACGAGGCTGTTACTTTGTTGCATTGCCTTTACGGAGATTATTCCACCACATATTTTTACAAAGAAAAATCCAGAAAGTTTGGCCAGGGCAATGGCTCATCTCCGATTATATGATCCAATAATCTACCATTCGGCTGTACCAGCAAATCCATCGATTAAAGAGTCCATTGTGCGTGATTGTATTCATTTATCTTTGGTAAGCACGGAGCAATTAGGACTTGCCGATTCTTCAGCCCGACTTGATTATTCCAGTGACATAACCCGAAAAATAATCAAAGCTGGCCAAATATTTGCCCTTAGGCGTCGTCGATCTAATTATGTGTCTGACAAACGAACGTTGAATTAATTGTTTTATTCTATAAATTCAGCATCTAAAAATAGATCATTTGATTCGCTGAAATGTAATTGTACGATACCAAATTATATTAGCGACAGATTGAACTAAATTAACTTTCAATCTTTTTAGCTGAGAAATTGAAACTTCTTCACCTCTATAAACTCATACAAAGTTCATTATGTCCAAAAGGTTATAACGTGTAAAAGATGAAAGTGTATATATATATATATATATGTATATATATATATGTGTGTGTGTGTGTGTGTTATTTATTCAAAAACTATAACATAATTTTGAATAAATAATATTTACTCTACTCTGTATTGAGCACTCTTTTAAAAATAGTTTTTTTTTTTTTTTTTTTGGTTATTGGAATTTTATTCCGTCTATACCACTCCTATACTTGGGGATATATATATATATATATATATATATATATATATAAGGACACTGACGTGGGGCCAATCTTTGTAATTCAAAGAATCGTATAGACATTAAAGGTTACGTCTTTTTCAAAAAATAATTTACCTGCTCACTCCGAATCAAAAGGCCTTTCTCTTCCTGAAAGGAATAGATTTATCATATATTCAGCAACTATAATAATAACCAATTACTGCAAAAAAATTCCCTTACAATTTTAGCTCTTTTTGCCTAATCTACCATACTGGCCAATAGTAATTTCTGATTTTAAATTTTAGGTAGACCCCTCTCTAAAAAAAAAAAAAATATATATAAAGAAAGAAATTGTATGTCATGCACTAATGGGTTAAATAGTTTAAGTATTCTAGCTTAGTGGGAGTGACTACCAACTCCGCATACATAAAAAAAAAAAACGTATGAAACTTAGTAATTATTAAATCCAGAGGTGATCACAAACTTTTTACATACACATACATACATATATATATATATATATATATATATTGCATGGTCACATTAGAGTGTTCAAAACATAGTATGAGATACCATATTAATCTTCATAGTCATCGGAGTTGGCGGGGGGGGTCAATTTTCTATTTCTCAAAAATATTTCAGCTTTTTAGTCTTTTCTTTATTTAACTCTGTCAACAATGTCCGCTACCAATTTGTTTGTTTTCACGATTATCTAAATGTTTAGACTGGATTGTGTGATGGGTTTGAATGCCAAAATCCCAGATGATCTCTCTGGCACTTACTGCCTTATACATATAGTATTGTTTATTTGATATATATAATATATTAGTATGTGATATTGTTATACATATGGTATTGATTTGTCTGGCTAAATACCATTCACCTGCCCAATTCCCAGGGATCCCAATTCCCCTGCTAATTTGCTGGGATCTACCACCGTTCCTACCCATGCTCTTCCCTTGTCTATCTATTTGGTTTCGCTGTATTTCATGGTTTTGATCATGAACATTTTAAGAAGCAAAACATTTTTTTTTATTTTTTACTCTTCTTTTTATATTTCTGATCTGGCACGTGTTTCCATTTCCATAATCAAACTCCCTTTACCACCGTTAAAAAAGAGCATAGGCAAAACAAAATCTTATTGTCTATTCTACCAAAGCTTTTTTAATTATTTTTAAAATTTTCTTCTTTTTATTAATTGTTTCTTTTGTATCAGCGGAACTTAAATAACAGACAATTTTTAGCACGTTTTTTTTGGTATGACTGGATTTGAAAAATCTAAAATTAATATGGTTTCGCTTTCTTTTCACAGATGATCGAAATTGTCCTCTGCGTAATCATGCGTAAACTATTCAGATTCAACATGTTTTTATGTTTTTAGGATTTTAAAGCACAGGGCTTTTTGCAAATTTTTTTTTTTTTGTTTTAATTGATACCCAGTACCTGAAAAATCAGCTTTTGTCTCTCTCAAAGATATTATTTAATTTCAAATGCTTTTATTTGCTTTTAGTTGTTTTTATGAATTCAATATTTTCTGAAAGCAAAAAAAATTTTCGATGAAAATGAATTTTTAATACAATTTTTAATTATAATAGATTTTACATTTAAGTTGTTAAAATATTATAAAATTAGTTAAAAGCAAAATTGTATTTTTTTTAATCAGAAGATTTTAACTTATAATCGAGCTCTTTTACGGAAGACCAACCATATTTAAGTTGCGTTATTTGATCTTGTTCTCCGCTGTTAAGTTTTTTTATGAAACACGTGGGAGAAGTTAATTTGATTTTTTCAATTTCAATACAAGTATCAGTATCATCTTATGAAATTTATACTTATTTTTATATTAATCTTTACGACATTTTCCATAAATGAAATATCAAAATTAATAATAAAATGAATGCAAATACAAATAACAGTTAAATGTCTAAAATTATAGTATTTTATGCGATAAAATTTCATAAGAAAGGTCCAAATTAATTAGATACAAGAAATATGAAATTTAATGTCTTTTTATTTTAATTTCTTTAGAATATATTTCCCATAAAGCATCATAAACGTAAAGGTGAAAGCTCAGTACAAAAAAAAAAAAAATTAGACCGCTAAAGTTTTCGCACGTAAATTAAATTATTTCTTTCTGCCTCATGGAATTTAAATAACTCATCACATGTCAAGAGACGCGAAAGTTTGACCTGCTTTGTTTTATTTTCAAATTACATCTTTTTGGCACAAAAGCTGTTAAGTTTGGTTCAAAAATATTTTAAATAAACATTATTTTTTAAAATAAGTTTTGAAAAAAAAAATAACTAGGAAAAAAATGGTCAATTTTGCTGACTCAAAAAAACTAGATTTTTTAACGAAAATTTCGGACGTGTGGTTAAAAATGGAAAAAAAAATACCCCGTTTTTGACTGAATAACAAACATTTAGACGATAAAATTTTGTTTTTCGTCAAGTTTGGCATCCTTCCTCGTGTCCAGTCAACAAGTCTTCAGTGGCTACGCGTTATCTTTCTGCCTCTTTTATAACTCATCAGTAATACTGCATATTTTCACTAGAGGTGTGGTGGTCGTTTTCTGTGGATTGAGCACCTTCCTCAGTAATGCTTTCTTTTTAATAATGTTTTTTTCTTATTCTTTCACACTCTCTAACCCCTTGTGTCTTGGTGGCTTTAATGCTTTGTTTGGGGTGAACGCGGTTTTAAAAAAAGAAATCAAAAACGGAGCACTTACGTTATCTAAAGAGTTTTAATATTTTCGCGAATCTCCAATTCCTCCAAGCTATTCCATGCGTCATTATTGCCGAAATTATAACCAGATCTACCCACAAAGTTACTCAACTGTTTATTATGTACAAATGTTTGCAGAACAAACAGAAATGGTAGATGAAATCACAGCTGGAGCGAGATGAATCTTGATACAGTTGTCTAACAAATTATCATTATTATGATATTTTATTGTTGCTGCCTTTTTCACATCACAGTGACTAGATATGTTTGTTATTATTATTCTCGAATGAGTGTGCAGCAAACCAACAAATGACCCTGTGATACAAATATACAAACCCTGATATGCTTCTCATGAAAGCCAGTTTCATCAGACTATAGCAGGCACATCTTTTACAGCTAAATGCGCACGAGATGGTGGCAAATTCAGATAAAAGCAGTGCATAACACTGCAGGCGGTGCCCCATGGTAACAGGCCAGGTAAACCCAGTCTGCTCAATCGGTATCGGATGGAGGGCGTTCCCAAGTATCTTTCAAGTTATCTAGTCCTTCAATCTTAAATTCCACCCTCTCTACCCCTGGTTATGATTTCCCTCCCAACTAGACCCGTTCATGAATCTTCCTGGGTATGACGATAAGCAACATCCGGCAACAAGGCCTCTGATCGGGAGATTGGAGGTTATCGGAGCGTGTAACTACCTCTTAACTGCCGTTATGTCCAGGTCCCACCCAGACCCGGGGTGGTAGCACCTGCTAGGGTCCAAACTATGGGAAATTAGTGAACCCCAAATAAAAATCAAGAGTACATTTTTATAATAACCAACGATACATTTTTATAGCAAAATAACAATCAATGCAGAACTAAAAAAAATATAAAAATACATTTTATAGTAAAATTAGCAGCAATACATTTTATATTGTACAAATTACATATCTAAAAAATCAACTTTACTCTGAAAATATAAATCTTACTTATTATAAAACCCAGGCTGTGTGTCTGTACGTTTATATATTGGATCGGATTTCCTACATTTTTCAACCGATTTCAACAAGACTTCACTTTCTTGGCAGGTAGTGTTTCTTATTGTCTTACACACTTTTTTCTTTATTTTACATTCAGAATGCTTTAAAAATTCCATTTACAAGACAATTGTTTATAATAAAATTCTATTCAATCGGTAGACTCATAATGATTGAAAACAATGTTTTGTTTGAGTTTGGGTTTGACCAATTCATAAAAAAAAAAAAAAAAACAACAAAAAAAAAAACTAATTAAGACATGCGTGTCCGTCAACAATAATCTTTGTCAATTTTATTTTTCAGTCTTTATGATGGTCGGTACTTGATCTATCTCTTACTGTTACATCCCCGGGCAACGCCGGGCTCTACTGCTAGTTATATATTAAAAAAAAAATCTGTAATTGTAAGCATAAATTACGTACAAAATATTTAGATTTCAGCATCAAATATCCCATAGAGGTTAATAGGAAGCTAAATAAAACAACCAGCTAACCGTTCATGAGCAGAAATGCACAGTGAGTCAGCCCCTATAATGTATGCCCAACTGGTTATAGTCCGACGTGGCAAATATGTTATACTCAATAGAATATACTGCAACCCATTTTAATTCCGCAAGGTAAAACGTATACATGTCAAACCTTTAATAAATATCAGTAGCCATGGTATAAAATTTAACCATTTCTCGATGTTTTTTCTCGTAATTACGATTACTTTCCGTTTTATTTCAATTCTTTGATCACTGTCAAAGTTGGCACTGAGATTAATATCTTATTACGGTTAGTGCTACCAAAGCGATAGGTTAGTTATGGGAGGTCTTTCTAAGGGCTCATTCATCTTTTCCGTCACCGATCTTGGCATGCCAGTGACGAGACGTTTAGTCAAGATTTCGAGCGATAAGACTGGGATTAAGTCGATTCATGTCTTTCCAAAAGTTATTAATGCTAATTTCTCTTCCTCTCTGCCGGTTACCATTTTTGACCTTACTCTGTCATTTTGTTATAATTAATAGAAATGTAACTTCCATGATTGGATGCCAAAAACTTCGGCGCCTCGCTTCTTGCCGATATGTTTCTGCGATATTTAGCACGCTATCAGATCAATCTGTTTCGATGTTGCTTCGTCTACAGCCCACTTTAATCCGCCCGTTCAGAGCTTATTGGATGTGTTCCCATCACTCCCATCACTCTTGGAATAAATGGTTCTTATTAAATTTGTACAGATTCTGCTTTCTCCATTTATTTTATTTTATTTTATTTTATTTTTAACGTAAATGTTTCGTTAGTGACATTGTGCCTGTGATTTGCTTTTCTCTTACAAATCGTAAATGAAGTGAAATCATATTTATTTTTATTTCCTATCTTTTCAGGTTTGACTTCCTGCCGAAACGAAATTGGTAATTAACTTATTTTTTTCATTTTTACATTTTGACTGTTTTTCAATTTTTTTCTTGCTGATGCTTTTCTAGTTATCTCAGATCGATAATATCTGTTTGTAAAAGTTTGTCAATATGCCGTAATGTTATGTTTATAGCTTTTGTAATAGCAATTAATATTGTTCTTTGTAAGCTTTTATTTTTTTTCTTTTATTATTAATAACCAGCTATAAAAAAAAAAAAATAATCGCAGTCTTTGAAAAAATCACTTTATAAAATAATTTTTTCATAAATATATTTTCCTACATTTCAGTCTATTTCTTAGTTGGTAATTTGCCAAAAAAATGAAACCTTTCTTTTTTTTTTCTTTGATGCTACTAATCACGACTATACATATTCTGTCTACGACCGAAGTCACTGAAACTGAATTTTGATGCATATAAATTGAATAATGACAAAAACAAAGATACTGTAAAAAAAAAAAAAAAAAATAGACAATTCTTAGACACTTAATTTATTTTACTTTGGTATTACAAGCTATCTTGGACTACAACTGAGGATTCTTTATAAACCCAAGTAACATAACTCTGATGTAATTTTAATAGTAAACGTCACCATTCTTGGTTTTCTATCATTGTAATTAGGAACTAAGTCTCAAATATATATATATATATATATATATATATATGTCCATCTATCTATCTATCTATCTATCTATCTCCATACATACATACATATATATATCTCCAAGTATAGGATTGGTGTATACGGAATAAATTCCAATAACCCAAAATACTATTCTTAGAAAAGTGCTCGATACAGAGTAGAGCAAATATAATTCATTCCAAAATTATATAAAATGTTATGAAATCACTACAAAACAGTCATTTTGTTTCAACACTACTGGTGTCTTACCAAGTGATGGTGTTGAATATAGAATAATATTCTACTTTCAACACTATCGCTTGACAAGACAGAAGTGTTGAAACAAAATGGCTATTTTTGTAGTGATTTTATAACATGTTTATGTGATAATTTTTGAATAAATTATATGCTGAAGTTGTACAATTGGTATCACGACCAGAAAGAGAAATAAACTTTTTTTTTTTTTTTTTTTTTTCAAAACTTTTTTCATGTTTTTATCGAATAAGCCCTCCAGATCACGAATATCAATAGAAAAAAATTAAATTTTATAAATTCTAATAGGTGGGGTGTCTAATTTGCCATGTAAATTTAATCTAAATCGATCCCATACGGAAGCCGAAACACATATAATTATGCCAAGTAGTTTCTTGAAATGTGAAATAAGAAAATAAATGAAATTGGTAATCTGTAGTCCTTAATCGATAGCAATATGAAAAAATAACTCCAGATTACGGATTTCTATTTGCATTTATTTTTCCGCATTTTAACAAATCACCTTGGTTGAACATATATATTTTGGCTTCCGTAGAGGAATCAATTTACTTTTGGTTATCACCTGCATGCTCGATCGCTACAGTCCACAGGAATCGCTTCTGGCTGTATCAGAACAACATGTCTGATTGCAAGAGATGTCTTTCTTTCTGCTTGTAATGAGTGCAAGCGTGTCCTCAAAGAAGCGAAATTACTGTCGGCTGATAGAATGAAACCACGTATAGCACCTCACAGGTTCGGTTCTAGAGTTTATGGCGGCTCTGCAAGAGTGTGTGGAACAACATCAAAGCTCCAATCGCTCCTCTATTCAATCAATTTGAAGACCTGACATCTAAAGTAGATAAAGTCGTTCCGAAATCCTCTTCTAACTCCACACTTGACTTATCTGGAGTATCTACACTTATATGGAGTACTCCCCACTCTAAAACGAAAGATCTACTGAGTGGTATGCGCATAACCCCGTCACATCATTTCCAAACTAGACTACCACAAGGCAAGTGTATGTTACGGGATCCCAGGTGTCATCCTTAAGAAATGTGTTACCGAGTTGGCTCCAGTTCTCTCCAAATTCTACAACGATTGTCTCCCTGCTTTCCAGTTTTTTGGAAGTCCTCCTCTGTGGTTCCTCTAGAACTTTGGAGAACCTTCTGACCCCTATCGCCCTATTAGTCTTTTACCGCTTTTCGCTAAAGTATTCGGGTCTGTAATCAATGCTGAAGTAGTTAAGCATTTTACCTCTCACTACCTACTCTCGGACAAACAATATGGCTTCCGTTTCACCAGGTCTACCGCTGATGTGTTAACGGCCATCACTGAATATGTATATCAAACCCTTGATAATAACGGTGAAGCTAGAGCTGTGGCTCTAGATATCTCGAAAGCATTTGACAGGACATGGCGAAGCTCGAGCTGTGGCTCTCGAAAGCGCTTGACAGGGTTTGACACACTGGTCTTCTACGTAAACTCTACGGCTGCGCTATTACAGAACGATTATTTGATTCATTCTAATCGTTCCTATCAAATCGTGAAATGAAGATCGTTGAGAACAAGTTCGCTTCCAGATCCTTTCACACGAATGAGGCTCTATCCTGGGTCCTACACTGCTGATCTTCATCAATAATCTTACTGATGTCATCAGTTCCCAAGTAGGTAGATGAAATTACCATAGTTTCCATAGCAAGTCCGTCAGAGATGACAAAGTAAAACCTGGCTGTTACGATTGAAAAGGACTTCAATCGATGGTTAACTGGGACAGGAAATGGCTTGTAAATTTTAATGCCTCCAAATCAAAGTTGTTCATTTAACTCACATAAAGAAACTTTTTCTGCTTGCCATCAGCAAGACTCCAACACACTTCGTCGCATAGGCCTCACGGTTTCAATTGACTAAGTAGAGCGACTCCATCAGATCAATAGCTGCATCTACTGCAAGGAAACTTAGGCTACTGTGCCGTACCAAAAGCCTCTCTCGTCAGAGTCCATATTGCACATTCACAAATCTACCATACTATTACCATATCTGGTCTGGTACTCCTGCTATTCATCTCGAGGTCCTTGACAAAATCTAAAGAAGGATCTGCAACTGTGATCGATCCTGACTTGTCATCTCGAATTCAATCACTTCCTCACCGACATGGCGTAGCTTCTCTGTCTTTTCCACAGATATTTTAATGGCAGCTGCTCTGGGGAGATTTGATCTCTGATGCCCAAGTACAGGAATTTAAGCGTGTTACTTGATTGGCATCTAGGTCCCACCCTCTTACTGTTGAAAAATTTAAATTCAACTGCCACTTCTACTTCAACCGTTTCTTTTCTTGCACTTTCCGCCTGTAGAACTCCCTTCTCTGATAAATACAATCTTCAAAAATTTAAATGCAGCGTCAGTTGCCATCTTCTATCTTCTTGAATCCTGTTTATCATTTGTCCTTTCATCCATCCTCCCTATACTCCCACTTTCACTCTCTGTAAACCCCTTCGTACTAGTGGCATACTTGCCCTGCTTGGGGGTGGAAAGATTTTTTTAAAAAAAGGAAAACTGGACTTCACTATTAACTTTTAGAAAATTTAATAAATTTGCTTTTTTTTATATATTCGTGATCTGCAGATCTATAGTAATAATGAAAAGATATTTGAACGGGACGATTATTTCTCGTCGCAGGGCCCTACTTTGATTTGTGAATATTTGTTTATCTCAACTTAATGAAATTTAAATACATATCGAATCAGTTTTCTTCCCTTATATAGATAAATGTTTATATATATATATATATATATATATATATATATATATATATATATATATATATATATATATATATATATACTTTAAAACGCGATTGATTAGTATTATTTTCATCTCCTGGATGTTCACATCAGGTAGTAATAATCTTGAATTGTTATATTTGGTTTTAGATGTATCATTGTCAATTAATATTTTTTTTATTAATATTTATTTCGTCTTTTCCGTCTTGTTTTCACAAACCTACAAGGAAGAGTCTCAAATTGTCTGGATAGCATCTGCTGAATCTTTATTTATAACCAGCACCACGATTTCTATTTCCGCCATATTTGTTTCATGTTAGCCAGAGCAAATTCCTTATTTGAGAATTTTATAAACACTTGCTTGTTAAAGGCCTCATCCTTACCAAGAATTGTACGGCTTATTTTAAAAGAAAATCTTTCTTAAATAGGGGTTACTGGAATCATTTAGTCAGTGCTTTAGAGGTTAAAAACAAAAGGTAAAATTTCTGACCAGATTTACCTTCAGTTAAAAGACAGTACATTGTAACCCGGATATAAGAGAGAATTTCTCTGGTCCCAAATTAGATCCTGTGTTAATGTATATAAAACAGACCAAACTCGGATATAAGAGAAACTTCGGTCCCGACAACTCTCTTATATCCGGGTTACACTGTAAATATATTTTGAAACAATATTTACCTCTACTATGAACATCTATGACCACTTTTTTTCGTTAAAAAGCAGTCGATTCAAATAATGTTACAAAACAAAAAGTTCCCACGGATTATTTACTTGTCCGCTCTTTCGTACAAAATGTGGCACAAGGCTGAATTTAATGTGTGATTCGGTAGGCTTTCAAAAATTGTTCTCTCAGCTCTTTCCCTTTCGGGGAGGACACAGGTGCAAACTAATAACTCTAGATCACCCTACTGGGTCCAGGTCAGGGTGAAGAACGAAATTTTTGTAAATGGGAATCATTTCGGAGGTGAATTTACGAATACTTAAATTTTGTTGAATTGCCTTTTACGAAACGTTCTACAAAGACATAAATGTTTGATTAGAAAGGTTGATGATATTTCTACACAGTTGGAACCTGTGCAAATAACAAGCAATAAAAAAAGAACATTGACAGGTGGAATCAAATGCATTAAGAATTGTCAACTATAAATATTTCAATCAATTTTCTTTTATTAAATATTTATTGGTCAAGGCCGCATTCTGGAAAACTCGGTGGCAAACGAGCGGAAAACTGTTTTTGAGTTGAGTATTATTATTATTATTATTATTATGCTAACAAAACCTCCTGTTTTATCTTACACTCTTTTAATACTATACTAGACTACCCGTCATCCGCTGGGTCACTGGCAGTTGAGGTTCTAAAACAGTGCAGTTGATTTCAACATTAAAATATTGTGTGTTTGAAGAAAGTTGAAATAAAAAAAATACTTATTGCATAAACAACTCGTATTGTTAAATCTTCTTCACTTAAAATATTTTTAAATCACCTTAACGTAAAAATATTTTAAAATCATATTCACTGGAAAATATTTAAAATTGGCAAAAATATTTTTTTTTAAATATTTAACATATTGTTTGTTTAAAGAAAGCTGAAACATGAATAAGCACGCGCGCAATCTCGGAGGTGGAGAGAGAAAGAGTGAGTTCGGTGAAAAGCGCACATAAATGTAACCATTCAGATGTTAAATTAGGTCACGAACACACACCATTTTCTTCTCTCCCCTTCCTACATGATAATAAATTAACATCTTTTTTTCACCCACTCTCTATATGACTTCTGGCAAACACACAAGCAACGTTCACAGATTTTTATAATAAAGATACAGAGTCGGA
Source organism: Acanthosepion pharaonis (assembly GCA_903632075.3). Lineage (NCBI taxonomy): Eukaryota > Metazoa > Mollusca > Cephalopoda > Sepiida > Sepiidae > Acanthosepion > Acanthosepion pharaonis. The sequence continues at coordinate 2,828,699 of CAHIKZ030000158.1, read as the reverse complement.
CAAAAAATATATACACACTTCAGGGTAGAAAAATTGCGTTAACACTGTTTATTATGGAGGTGGGGAACCTAAAAGATGTTATGTATCGCAGAAAAATGACTATATTCGCCGCCCTTAGACAAGAAACTGAAAATGCATATGAAGCAATTCCACTGGACACTTTAGTCAACGTTGCCCAAGCAGTTGTTCGCCTTACTAATAAGTTTGGAAGCTAAAGGCCACCATTTTAAGTATATCTTGTAATTGTAGAGAGCAAATCTAATCTCGTAATGTCTGAATTTAATTTAGTATTATAATAGCTATACAAGTTTTTCCTTTTCTTGTATATATTTTTTCTGACGGACTCTTAGGGGCTTCAGGTTGCTATTAGGATTCCATTTATGTCTTTCTGGGTGGCTGTAGATAAATGATCGATAGTTGAATAACTTTGACGATCGATTTCGTAAGTCGGGTCGAAGTCATGAGTGACTCTGAGGAAAATAGGAATTACGTCACCCACTGAATATAAAACCTGGCTTGGCAGGGTGGGTCAATATCTGCATTGGAAAAACTGCAACTGTTACGGAAAGGAAATTGCAAGAAATGTGTATAAACACTACCCAGACCTGATCAGAGACAGAACCTATAACATTACACAGACAAAAAAAATTTAATCTCCGATATCTCAAAGACTAAAATGTGCCTTCTTATTGACATGACAGTCCCTGCAGATTGTAATGTATCTTTGGTGGTTTTCAAAAACACTATCAAAATGCAAAGACCTTGAAATCGAAATCTCCAAAATGTGGCGCATGATATCATAAATGACTCCAGTCTAGTTGGAGCCCTCGGGTTGATTGGAAAAGATCCCAATAGATTCATTGAAGGAATTCCTGGTATTGTACGCCTTAAAGAAATACCAAAAAATTGTACTCACAAGTAGAGCCCATATCTTACGAGGGGCTTTATCAATGTAAACTATGTGTGATCTTAGGTGGTTTTTTTTTTTATTTTTTTCCCTCAAAAAATGCTTATCGGAAAATGACACGATGCCATTTCTGATCTTAGGTCTATGGTTGGGACCCGAAAAAAAAATGCGTACACACCAAAAATCAAAGGAAATAATAATAATAATTATTATAATAGCAGAATGTGTGTCATGGTGGTTATATTGGGCGTAGTATATTTGTTCTTCACTTCATTTTGTACTGCTCTCAACATTACTGTCACCTTGAGTCAGAGTAAACTGTTTAATAATCTATCTAATAATGGCTGAATGTAACAGTTGGGTATGGAATTAACAGCTGTTTTACAGTCACCCTCTAAGTAGATAAGATAAATTATAGAAAATGGTTTACGTAGTTTCTTTCTGGTATTTTCTCTGTCAGACATTGTGACATGACGGCGATAAGACCTTATATCAAGATAGCTGACAATTAGTGCAAGAAAAATTTGAAAGATTAGTGATAAACACTCACTCGCTAAAGTCCTGTAGATTCCATAGGATGTACAGATGATGCAATGGCCCCTAACAAGGAATTAGAGAGCCGTGTTCTAAATCCAATATAATTCGTTACATTCGCCTACACATAAATACCATTTGGAAAGGAATGCTTCTATCTCTTCTTCATCAGCTATGGGTTAAATGGTAATGTAAACTGGGTTTTTAGGCTTGGTTGGCAGCTAGTCTAGGAGAAAGAATATTTTGACTTGCAAATTGCTTTGGTATGGAACTATTAAATTTATCCTGTAAAAAAAAAAAAAGTTACTTGTTACTTTGGAAAACAGAGCAGCAACGTCTATCGCATCGAAAGCTATGGCCTACATAGTAAAAAACACCCGGTTAGCCCAATCATTTTGCTGCACTGATACGCCGCGCTGACCTTCCAGCTATCCAAGGAAGGGTGCCCTAATTCAACGAGGTACTAATATTTTCCAATAAAGGTTTTGCTTTGTTTTTTGTTGTTTTGTTTTTTTGTTTTGTTTTTTTGTTTTGTTGTTTTTTTTGTTGTTTTTTTTTTGTTGTTTTGTTTTTTTGTTGTTTTTTTTTTGTTGTTTTGTTTTTTTGTTTTTTTTTGTTGTTTTGTTTTTTTTTGTTGATTTGTTTTTTTTTTGTTGATTTGTTTTTTTTGTTGTTTTGTGTTTTTTTTTTTTGTTGTTTTGCGTTTTTTTTTGTTGTTTTGTGTTTTTTTTGTTGTTTTGCGTTTTTTTTGTTTCGTTTTTGTTTTTTTTTTGTTTTTGTTTTTTGTTTTTTTTTGTTTTTTTGTAAATATTTGTGACATTCTTCAAAGTTCTATGCTTGCAAGGTAATAAGAGATATCAAATCATACACGCGAAAACGATACGTTCTATTGGCTGATCTGTTTCGAAAATTCTCTATCCAATAAGGAATTTGCAATATTTACAGCCAATTACGAGTTTTGTTTTCTTTTATTTCATTTTTGCGTGTCAGATGCCTATTAATCTTATTTAAAACATAACCATAAATAAGCACTCAGTCATATGAAGAAACTCCATTAACCTTGAACAGATCAACTGTCCAATCTCGAAGTTCAGTGTTGCATGGAAATGCGGTAATCTATGTATAATAGAATAAAAATGGCAGTTATTAATACTTGCATAACATTATATAATTTAATGTGCGAGATAGTAAATGTAACAGTTTCTACTAATAATGTGTTCCATATGAGTCTAGAGCGCTAATTATTATTAAGATAAAAATAAAAAGATTCAATACATTAGCTATAAAAAAAATATAGCGATAGTTCTGCGAGAGGCTGTTTGATAGGAATTGTAGATTGGAAAACTATTCATCACCCACAAGGCTGTGAAGACGCTTTTGAACTCAAGGCTTAAACGTGAGGACTGGGCGTCCCCAACCCAGTGTTCCAGTTTTGGTTTGATCTGACTTTTGTATAGCTAGAGCATGCCAGCAAGAATCGGATACTGGAGCGGTACAAGGAACAGAATATTTTTTTCTAGCTTCTTTAGCATTGGATTGTAAACTTGAATCCCAATAGACGTTCACGGACAGGAAACTCTGCGAGAGAACAATCATTCATGATGATAGTTGAAAGTTCAGGGTCAGCTCAGTGATGCCGAAACTTCACTGGAACTTTTAAATTTGAGAACTTTCATGAATATTCATCAGGCGGTTGAAAGGTCATTCAAAACATGTGGAGGATCCATTACCTCATGTTTCTAAAGTTATATAGCACATACGCCTACCCCCCAAAAAACATAACAATCTGATCAGAATTTAAACAATATTCATTTAAAAAAAACTTGAATATTACTCGCTTACTTTTTCCCAGATTTCGAATTATGGCACCTTGTGTCCTCCACATGTTTTGACTGACCTTTCAACCACCTGATGAATGTCTTTTCATTACCCTCTCTCTCATATATATATATATATATATATATATATATATATATATATATATATTAAATTTAACATTGAAAATATAAGGAAAAAATTAATTATTTTTAATAATATGTGGAAATCTCCGCCTTTTACCTGAAGACGGTCGCGAGACCAGAAACACGTGTAGTAAAATTATGGAAAATAATGCATATTTTTTTTTAAAAAATCCACATTACAACCAAAAACGTTTGCGGCACCTCTCATCTCTTCTTTTTAATAGACACACTTTTCTCTTGTTGGAACCACTATAACCTCTTTTATATATATATATATATATATATATATATATATATATATATAAAAATACAGAAAAAACAGACAAAAATCTGAATATGCAATTATGTAGTATTAATGTTAATATAAAGTCGACGTCGGACGTTTCGGTCTATTTAAGACCATCTTCATGGACATTTTCATTTAAACATAATTAACATTAGAACTTATAAAAATGAAGATGGTCTTAAATAGACCGAAACGTCCGACGTCGATTTTATATTAACATTAATACTACATAATTGCATATTCAGATTTTTGTTTGTTTTTTCTGTATTTTTCTTTATACTGTCGGATCTATATCCATATATTTGCTTACATATATATATATATATATATATATATATATATATTAAAGCGAAAGAGAGAGATATATTTGGGCGGCAACGTTTCTTCCATAGATCTTTCATTGAAAACCGCCAACAAAGAAGGTTTGATTAATTTTTAAAGTTTTTCCAGCAATCTAACATTTTTCAAGGTTTAAGGAATATAGGAATTGTTATAAGAGTTATAATTGTGCCAAGCGCTTTCTTTTAATTCTCTAGCCATTATCAAGGATATGTTTGAATGGTGAAATTCTGTGTGTGGCTGCTACATAGTAGTTTTAAAGTGTTGGGTTCGAGCGGATTATGTGCTTCGTGGCGGTCAACTGCGGTTAGCGGCCAGCTGACTGGAACAAGACTTCATTTTTTTTAGAACACTTGTAAGATGCCATCTCCTCTACTAAATACTGCAAGATAGTAAGAGAATAAAGCTCTGTACGACTATGTGACCTGAATATATAATATATATATATATATATATAATTCTTTTGTAAATTTTCGTGCTTATATATGCATGTTTGGTGTTAGTAATTATAAAAGTAGCCGAGGTCACTAGTATATCTTTGACGTGTATCAATAACACATTAATCATGTCTTTGTTATTAATCAGACACCAACACTTGTTACTGTGAACTGTAATGAAAGCAAGTATTTGTATATTCATCTTCTCACCTTATACACAAATGCCTGTCTGCAAATGTCTTTCGGTGCTATTCGTAACTTGTTTCCTTGTTTTCGATAATCAGAAATTCAAATTGCTTTTAACATAACCAGCCGTAAAAGTGGATAATTTCGAAATGTAATTAATTTCGCAGATATTTTCGTATTCATCTTTCAAAGGAAAAAAAAAACACCATAGGCGTGAAATCAAATAATTTCAACTTGTTAAATTGTCAAGCAAGAAGTTTTTAATTTTACTGCCAATTCTAGAAATGTTTTGGCAAGAACTAGATTTTATGAATCTCTTGATGAACTCAAATGACCAGAACTTTGAAGTTCAACAATATAAAAACTATTTTTTTTGGTTTTTTTTTTGTCTGTAAATATTTTTTATTCCTTTATTGCAGTGGTGTGATTTATAAATTCACAAGGTAATTAAATCTGTCCCTTTCTTAAAAAAAAAATATACTGATTTATTTCAATTACTCTTTATTACTATTTCTGACAGAATGAAAGTCAAGCCAGGGTCTTTGGAAAAAAATAAAGGATTAAATCATTTAATCATCAGACATGCTTGAATCACGAAACCATTTTCATGCAATGGGATGAAGTTATAAGGAAGACGAATCAAATTCCTTTCTATTTTTTTTTTTGTTTGTTTTCTTTTATTCGCCCCAGAATGTAATCGCTAATAGTGAAAAAGGTGCATTGTAACTAAAAGTATTGAATTAATAGTAACTGTAATATTAACCGTTTCCCTATAAGAAAACATTCATCATTCATTGACTGAACAGCTAATGTTGAAAGAAATTTATAAAATCTTTCTATTAAAAAGATTTTTCAAAAAAATAAGTTTACCAAGTCCACTGACTGTTATCTCTCATTTTTAATAGGAGTCTGTGGATGTATGCAAATTAGATTGTATATAAGTTAGGAGGTTTCTACACTCATGATCGTGAGTTATCTTTCTATGACCTAGACTGCATATTTGTGAGAACTGTACACGACACAACAGGGTCTTTTTCCCGAAACTTTCTTTTCGAATTAGTGATAATTGTAATGACAAAAGTAGGCAGGTGTTGGCTTTAAGAAAGTTTTATTCAACTGAGGATACAAGATTCGCGTATAGTGTCCTTTTTATAGTCCCAGTAAACAGAAATAGCTCTCTCTCTCAAAGGGGAGAGTAACAAAACAAGGGGAGACCACTCTTGATTATTCATAACAATTGTCTTTATTTTCTCTTCGATTTACATGTGCTATATACTTTGTTTTGATGCTGTTGAAAGTCGTCTACTGATGTATTTTCTGTTACCTGGTACAGTTCTGTGTTTGTGATGATGTAACGCCAGTTCACGAGGCTTGAAGATGAATGATCCTTACAAAAACTTGCAGGCGTCATTCACTCGAAACCATTTTTATTCGTAGATCTGAGAAAGCGATTGTATACAGCTGACAATTTAGACATTTTTGAACGAGTTCCGTGCCATGTATGACATTCATAGTGAGCTTAAGGAATACTCCTGCCCAAAATACGAGTGTTTTGCATTTGAAAGAGATATATTGCAAATCGAACTGATCTTTTTCATTCGATATCACATTGACTTGAGTCGAATAAGCTTTCGTTTGTCGTAAGCACAGTTATTTGAAATTCAATTGTTGGCAGTAATTGTTTTGCTCTTTATTCTAATTTGATAGTTTGAGGAAATAATATTCGATCGACTCACTTTCTTACATGCTTAACGTAGATTATATTCATTTACAAAAAATTGGTCTGAGGAAAATTACTTAAATATTGTAACCATATATTCCCCCCTTGTGTTGATAGGCCAGTCACATTTTTAGGAAATTGCACTCTAATAAGGGTGTTTATAATATTGATTGACTGATGGATTGTTGAAATCTCTTGCATGCGAGAAATTTTGGGTCTCATTTTAAGTAATAATTGTAATAAATAAATCTCTATCTATAAAAGGCAGGATGTGTGTGTGTGTGTGTGTGTGTGTGTGTGTGTGTGTGTGTGTGTGTGTGTGTGTGTGCATGTGTAACGAATGCACGGCCGCAATTTTCGACGGATTTGCACCAACATTTACATGCACATGCTCCAAGTTAGCGGTAAGGCCAAGACCGACGTTGCATTTCCCAACTCCCATCGACAGTGGAAATAGTCGATTTTTTCATGCTTCCACAGCAGTTTTCATGTAGTTTGAGACCATTTTCTACTGGCCAGAGTGAGAGCCTATAGCTGGCTGCCACGAATAGGCAGCAAGATTCTATTGGCCAGGGTGAGAGCCAACAGCTGACTGACACGAATGTTAACGAGCATGCTAGCATGCAAAAAAATCGATAGCTGCATTCGTCACAAGTGGGAAAAATTTAAATCTGCATGGCACTTTACTCAAATTGGCTCATTAGCTTGCTTAAACTCAACATTGATTCTGATTCCGCACAACTGGATTGTGTGTGAAAAAGTATTTGTTGTTAACATTCTTTTTTTCATTCGGTTTTTCCAGTTACGAGTCCTTTTTTAAAGCTGATCGTTTTGTGTTCATTTTGTTTCGTTCTTTTTTCGTAACAGATTTGATGTTTAGTCTAGAGCTTAGAAAAAATTCGCAGTGTGAAATAGGCAAGAAGTAAGGCATGTAGCAACATCAGCACGGCAAAGGGCACTCTTTTAAAGGCAAGGAAGGGCAAAAATATTTTAAGTCAAGTGATAGCGATTGCTGTATGAGTCGTACGATTTTTGAATCAAGCACGGGCAACGCCGGTCCATGCTGCTAGTTTTAGATAAAAATAAATTCCTTAAAGGTACAGCCTTCGAATTTATGTTTCTCTAGTGCGATTACAAGTTGCAGAACATCGGAATATACAAAGTAAATGCTCGATTATGGGGCATGAAAAATAGCATTCATTCAATTCGCGGTTTTATGATCAGTTTTTTAACGCGAAAATATTAATGGTCGCACGGGCAATTTTTGCTGTATGAGTCGTACGATTTTTGAATCAAGCACGGGCAACGCTGCTAGTATATAATAATCACCATATAATATAATAATAATAATATATATAATTGTAATATATATGGTTTACAATATATAAGGAATTTTCCTTATAAGGAAACATTTTGGCGTTCAGTGTTACCGTCGGTTGAAATTTATAAAATCATTCTCTGTAAATATTCTTTCAGAAAGATATGTTTACCAAGCTACCAAAATGTTGTCGCCTTTTCCACTATTGACGAGGGGTTCCTTCATAGATTTTTGATTGAAGTAGTATGGAAGGTCATCATGTTGATCATATCGTTATTCTCTTTTCGTGTTACGTGCGATATCCATTTTATTAATGTTGTCGAAACTCCTCAAGTGATGTGGGTTTTTTATCTTGTACATTTCTTTATATGTGATTGTGTAGCGCCAGTCCACAAGGCTCGAAGAAGAGCTTACAGGCTGCATTTACTCGAAGTCATTTTTATCCATTGATCTGTTGTGAACTGTTGACAGTTTAAATATTCTGAACCTGTTTGACGCCATGGATGGCATTCGTATAAAAATATCGATTGGCAAGGATATTTAACTACATGACTTGAGGATCTAGAATATTTTTTGGTTTTGTAGCAATTGGTGGTGTTGTGCGAAACTACCTTAGCGCAGCCTATGCTATTATTAATTTACTTCTAATTTAGGTTGTTCCGAAAATAATATTCGATTTTAGAAGAAACACGTTAATTGAGCTCTAATCAGTCAGTTATATGCCATGCGTGATACACGCGTAGGCGATCATGTATCTTTCGATACATGACTGACGAGGCAGACTTTTTTTCCGCAGTAGGTTGCTATTTCTTTCTGCGGTAGACCAGTTGCCAATGCTATAGAAGCCGGTCTGTCTTGCTATTTATCCATAGCTGGGGGAAGAAGAGGATTCATACCTTTTAGCTGCCGAAAATATATTACTCATTCCTAATGACTAAAATGCCTTCTTTGTTAATTTTATATCAATCGCTTTCAGAATTTAACTTAAAAAATTATACAGTGTAACCCGGATATAAGAGACCCGGATATAAGAGAAACCCGGATATAAGAGATTTTCTCTGGTCCCAAAGTGTTCTCATACTTACCTAAACAAAATAGACCAAACCCGGATATAAGAGAAACCCGGATATAAGAGACTTCTTCTCAGGTCCCGACAACTCTCTTACATCCGGGTTACACTGTATATCCCTAATGTTGAACATGAAAAAGAAGAGATATGCTTACTCGAGATTTATTTCTCAAAAATACTGCAACTGTGGCACAAGGCACAAGAGATGCGTTTACTTCAGAATTCAAGGTTGGTCATAATGCTTCTCAAATTACCATAATCAACAGAAGAATCCATTTGGGCTCGGACAGTATGGCTCTGGCTCTGGCTTCAGAAATTCCGCAGGAGGAGAATATGAGTCTTGAAAATCCTGGTGATTAAGGGCGTGCAATCTTAACTGACAACCAGCATATAAATAACTCATAAATGCTTATGCAGATTTAGATTTTCAGTACATTCTAAAAATGCATCCATAAAAAAGAAATGCTAAGTGAAAGAATGGGTTTTATTTTCTGATAGATTTATTCTGCATATTCTTAATCTCTGTTAATTCTACCGTCATTATATAGACAGAAATACGATTTTAAAGTTTTACAAATACATTTTGCTGTTCATTTTCTTTAATACACCGTATCATATCAGTGAGCGTTTTCATCTGCGGTGCGCAAAAATTAATCGATACTTGCAACTAATTGGATCTACTGACTCGACAATTTTGTTGGTTGGTTGATTTTATGACATGTCAACTCTTGTTGAGTTACTGACTGTCAAATTTTGTACGAGGCATCTACTGAGGACTGAACTAACTACTCAGTAATAGTGATCTACCGGATCAGTCTCGATAACCATTACCTAACACCGAAGCGCTTCTGGCCTGACAAGTAGTGTTGCTTTAAGCGGGATAAGTGATAGTCTGTAGAATAGGCAAATTGTGGAAGAATATCTCATACTAGTTCCATAGACGTTTGCTGTATCGTATTTGCAACCTGAGGATGGGCGTTGTCATGCAGAAGATGCACTGTTTACCCCACAAACGATGTTTTCTGTCATCATTCGAACAAGTTAAGTAATTCACCTCTAAATCTTATCAAGTACACCACTTGTATCAATTGTACACCAATTATGCTGGAATTCTCTTTAGGTGATATTAAAATACATCAGGACTCAATTTCTGTAAACTTTCAAATTGTTCTTAATGTTTGAACTGGAAACCGTTTCTTTTTTTTTTCTTAATTTCGGAAGCCACTCTCAAAACGTGCTTACACTTTTTGTATCATAAAATTTAGTTAGCTTTTTCTGGACTACCAATGCAGTTACAAGGCCTCTTTTTGAATAAATAGTCGTCTTTACATGATCCATTAAAAAGGGGACCTTAGATTCATCTTTCATGACCGTGATGTTCAATTAATCTTTCTAACGCTTCGAGTCTGTTTTTAAGACAATTTGCATGAAGACACTTAAACCAAAGACAAGTGGCGGTATTTGGATAAAACGCAAGTAAATCATAATAATGTCTTGAAAATAAACAAGGCTGCCATGGCTTGTGATCTTAATTTGTTGGCGGTGTTAACATGTAATTTTTGTCTTATTAAATTAAAAGGAGCTTCAGTAAATATCACATTCAGTGTCTCGCATTTCCTTGACTGTTTCTTGACCTTAACCAGTAGGCTATGTTCCATAGAGGGTGATGCACTGTGAATTTAAGTTCACTGATGGCACATCAGCAGCAGACATGTGAAACCGAAACCATATTGTCTAGAATACTTTGCCGAAAGGCGGAATTAATGGGGAAAATTCATGTTTAGGTGTCGTGTGGTTTATTCGTTTTTACGTCTGACCGATAAAGCAGCCAAAGCAATTGGGAACAGTCGATCGGAGACGGCCTGAGCGGTCTGTATTTTTTTTTCAACCCAAGCAAGGGTGGAATGCCACTATTACGCAGAAGGTTACAAAAAAAACTGGGTATATGAGGGAACGAGGAAAGAATAAAAAATGAACTGGTTTCAAAAAGATAGATGGCAATTGAAAGTTGCTTTTAAAGTTTTGAAGATTGTAGTTATCAGGGTAGCAAGTAAACGTAAAGGAACTTGCATACGCAAGAAGTGTGAGAAAATAAACTGTTGGAATAGAAGTGAAGATTAAATTTAACTAATTCAACAGTGAAAAGGTGGGACCTAGATAGCAATCTAGTAACATGCTTAAACTCCGTTAGTCCGGACACCAAGGGAAAAAAGCTCGTCAGAGCAGTAGCCATGAATAATGTTTATAGAAAAGACAGAGAATTCACATGTTGGTGAGAAAGTGACTGAAGTCGAAATGCTAAGTTAGGATCGATTACATTGTAGATTCTTCTTTGGATTTTTTTCAAGAATCTCGAGAGGTGTAGCAGGAGCACTTGACCAGATATGGCAACAGTATTCAATGCACGGACGAATGGTAGATTTGTAAAAATGCAAGATAGTTCTGGCACGAGACAGTGGCACAACATTTCTTGCTGTAGATGCAGCTTTGTTTGTAGTCGTTCTACTCCAAGTCAGTTGAAAACGTAAAGCCAAGTAGCCGCAGTGTTATCCTTTCAATGAGTCTACCATCAGTCATGCTGATGGCGGGCAGAAACGTTTCTCGATGGTGGTTAAATGAGATCAGTTTGGTTTGGGAGGTATTCAAATTTACGAGCCATTCCTTGCCTCAGTTAATCACAGATTCGAGGTCCTTTTCAAGAGCAGCGACCAGGTTAACTTTTGTCAGCTGTGGATGATTGGCTACTGAGACAGATGTAAATAGTAGTTCTATCACCATAAATGCCTACTTAGAAACTGATGATCAGGAGGATCATAATGAAGATAAGAAACAGCGTAAGATCCAGGATAGAGCTTGGAGGTCACCCGTGTTCGTATGAAAGGATCTAGAATCGAGCCCGTTCAAAACGACATTCATTTCACGATTTGATAAGAATAATTGTATTAAATCAGACAATCATGAAGTATTACCGTAGCCCTGGAGCTTACGTTGAACACCAGAGAGCCACAACTCGATCTTCGCTGTTATTATAAAGAGCTTGATATCCATATTCACTGATGGCACATCAGCGGTAGACCTGGTGAAACCGAAGACATATTGTCTCGAATACTTTGCCGAAAGGCGGTAGTAATCTAATAGGGCGATAGAGGGGTCAAAGGTTAAAACATGAAATACAGACCAGGACTTCCAACAAGCAGGAAAGCATGAAATGGCGAGGCAATAGATGTAGAGTTTGGTGAGAACTGGAGCCAGGCTCGGAAGCACATTTTTTTTGAGGACGACGATTGGGAGCCTGTCACCTTTGCTTGTCTTAGGGGATTCTAATTTAGAAATGATGTCTAAAACCAGTGACGGGGCTATGCGCATATCACTCAGTAGAGCCTCCGTTCTATTGGGTGGGGGAATCGAGTGTGGGTGCATCTGATGAGTCAAGTTTTGAGTTAGAAGAGAATTTCCGAGCAAAGTATTCTACCTTATCTGCTGTAGATGTCAGGACTTCAAATTGATTGAATAGAGGAGAGACTGACCATTTGCTGTTGTTCCGCACACTCTTGCAGAACCGCCAATAATCTCTAGAACCGAACATGCGAGATTCTCTACGTTGTCTCCTTTTATCAGCAAACAGTAATTTTGCTACTTTGAGGACACGCTTGCACCTGTTACGAACAAATAGTCGTCTGTTGCAATAAGACGTGTCGCTCTAGTACAGGCGGAAGAAGTGATTGTGACTGAGGGCTATAGCGGCCGAGTATGCAGGTGAGAACCAAGAAGATGAATGCGGTTTAACTTAATATTTTCTTGCTGGAATGAAAACATCGACACCGGCTTTCACCAAGGAGGAGACCTCAGACCGCGCATCTATGAATAGGAAGATTAAAAACTGTATCGCAAGGGACGTCACGAAGGAAATCACGGAACGAATCCCAATCCGCTCGTTGATAAAGATATTCTGTTGGTAGGAGGTTCTTGGCTGGCATTACCTGTGTTGATGTTATTTCTCAATAGGCCGCACCAGCAAAGTTATGCGCTGTCTTTTAGCCCAACTGTTAACCTTATCGTACATATTTGGCTGTGATGCATGTGCTTGGTGTAACCTTATTAGACCGGATGTCATGCTGGGTAAATTTTCTCACTGCTTTACTTTCACTCAATAATAATATACGTACAAGTTTCTTGTACACTTCCAGAAAAAGGTAAGGACATTGAAGAATTAAAAGACCTGGGAAAATTATTCCTTCGTGATTTGGGAGCGTTCGAGATGATCAATCTTACAATGGCGAACACGGAGAATTTATAGAATAGATTGTCCGCCATAACTTCATAGCTCACGAAATTGCTTTCAGTATCTGTCTATATTTCTGTGATGAGGTATTATGTACACTATCTACATTGCTCGGACTATCATCCTCATCTTTGTTGCCATATTTATCTAACGTTTCGGCCGTTGTACGCTCCAGCCTTCTTCAGGTGGTTGGTATGTCGAACTGAACCCTTTATTTCGCTCGCTGGGGTAGACTGTTCTAGTTCCACGTGCCATGTCTAATGGATGTCTGTTATCACTTATATCCTATTAATTTCTCTCTCCAAGTTCTTCACCGCCTTAACCACGTATTGAACTAACACTCTTTGGGTCCTGTCACTAGATCTAAATAACGCCTTTATCCACTATACCCCTGTGTCCGAAACGTTGTGATAAATATAGCAACAAAGATGAGGATGATAGTTCGAGCAATGTAAATAGTGAAATTGCTTTCCATTTGTGTTTTCTCAATAGTTCATTAGTTGTATAAGATTCTATGTTAACGTTGACTTCAGTCATCAAATATTTGCATATCTGTTTGTCTTGTTTCTTTGTGGTTGACTGTGGTTGTTCGAAATTTTCTGGGGAAAGAATTTCTGGAGATGTTGATGGTCCATTAAAACATTTTTTTTATTGTTCCACTAAAATAAATCTTATTAATCGAAACGCGTTTGCAAAAGATTTTGCATGCATCAGCAGGATCTAGGAATATTAGGAAATGAAGGAACACCATCTTCAATGGAGAATTTTTGGAAATATTACAAGATTGACCGATGTTGTGTACCGTGAATTTCTTTGTTAGTATCTCTTCAATTTCTAGGATATCAGTATTTGTTCAGGAGGCTTTAATCCAAAGAATTATATTTGCTCATTTCTGATTGTTTTGATACATAGAAAATGAAAGGAATTGGAAAAGGAGGATCTTTCTGACATTGTTCACAGGGAAGAGGTTTCGCTTACTTAGATCAGCTTTTGGGAATAAGGTTTTAATCAATGCATTATTGTATTTTACCCCTTTTGACACAGGGTGTGCCATACGAGTTAAGTGAATGACAGATTTGTTTTTACGGTTTATCAAATGTTCGTGAGTATGTGCGCTATGGTGTAATGGATATCAGCTCAGTATGAGACGTCAAAGAACAGTTCGAATTCAAGTCGAGTTCGTTACGTCCACAGCAAAATAGGGTTAGGAAAGGTACGAATCCGTTCCCCCTCCCCAAGCTCAGGGCTGAATAGCAGGACAGACTGGGTCATATAACCTTGGTTAACAAGCACTAACGCAAATAAGAAATGGCAACCTACTACGGGAATAACCTCTGTTAGCCAGTCATGAATCGAAAGAGACATAATCGGACAGGCGTGTGTCGCAGTTAACTGAACATTTCATTTTTTTTTTTAAGCTGAAATATATTTCGGGTTGGATGAGGTTTCTTACAGTACCCAGAGTAAGTTGGAAATATCTACTTGCTGCTCTGAAAGCAAGTGTCTATTATTAGTATTCACAGCGATGCCCTCATTTTTTTGTTGTTGTTGTTGTTATGTCAATGTTGCAACTGGTATACTCTCCGGCATTCTTCAATTGTCTTTCGATCCGAGTAACGTTCAGGTAATTTCAAACTGAACCCTTTATTTAATCTAGCGTCCTCAACCGAACGACGCCCTTTTATTCTCCCTGTTGTGATACATTAGAGACTGCGATGGTTGAGAGACTACCAACTCCTCTCCAGTTCTACAAATCGGATGCAGGTTTTCGGATACTTGCAAAGAAGTGACCGCAGGTCAACTCTCTGCTACACTTGGATTTACTAGTGGTCTGGTGGAAATTGCGTGTACCCAGTGCCTGTTCAAGTATAATACTGTCGGAGTTAACTCCTCCTTAATTTCCTAATTGTCCTAAATTGTTCCTAGGGGTCGCTATCTCTAAACTACAAATACTTGAGAATACTCCGTTTTCTCTCTTTTTCAACTTTGCAGTGGACACACTTGAAAAATGTGATCTCTCGTGGAGATACGCGTTTCCCACTTGAACATTATATACACACACACACACGCACACACACTTTGACACGCGAACTCTTTATGTTCATGCACACACGCACACGTTAATGTTTTTGTCTATTGTAAACCTTTTTTGTTGTTTAATACATATGTCTGTTTGAACATATCTATCGGTTCTGTTTTCTTTTACATTTCTTTCAGTGGATTGCTGTTGTGGAGGGATTTCGCAGTGGAGTCTTGTATTTGTACTAATCGGTCCTAAAATAGGTTCGACGTACAAAACGTTAGGAACTTGATATAATTAATTTTACGCAGAGAAATCTTGTTGTGGTCGCTGATACTTTCGTATTCGACTAACTGTCGTCCGACATCGACTGACTGACTGACTGACGATATTCAGTCACCCCCCACGAGGGCGTCATGTGGCACAAGGCAGGTTTAACGTGGGATCTTCGAGCCCGTGGGCTCGGCCAAAAATATGCCGTATAAACGGTTTCAGGGTCGGTTTACCTCCCCGAAAGAGATCCGTCCTTCGACGTAGCCTCGTTCGGGTTCCTCCCCGCCCGAAGGCAGAGAGTTCAACCGAACAGTCGGTTCAAAAGTGAACTACTGACGATATTCAGTCACCCCCCCCCACGAGGGTGTCATGTGGCACAAGGCCTTTTTAACGTGGGCATTCCCGAACCATTAGGCTCGGCCAAAAATAGCCCATTTGAACCCGTATAAACGGGTTCTGGGCCGAGAATACCTCCCGAAGGAGACTCCGCCCTTCGGCGTAGCCTCCTTCGGGTTCCTCCGCCCGTAGGAAGAGAGTTGAACCGAACAGTCAGTTCAGAGGTGAACGACTGACAATATTCAGTCACCCCCACGAGGGTGTCATGTGGCACAAGCCCTTTTAACGTGGGAATTCCCGAGCCATTAGGCTCGGCCAAAAAATAGGCCCATTTGAACCCGTATAAACGGGTTCTGGGCCAAAACCTCCCCCCGAGGAGACTCCGCCCTTCGGCGTAGCCTCCTTCGGGTTCCTCCGCCGTAGGAAGAGAGTACAACCGTGCAGTCGGTCCAGAGGTGAACGACTGACTGACTGACGTTTCTCTTACTACTCCTACTTATATTTGGTGGGAGAGTCTATTAACTATAGAAT
>CAHIKZ030000158.1:2805000-2807500 GCA_903632075.3 Acanthosepion pharaonis | reverse complement strand
ACCACCTCGAGGTGCCCTACGAGTATGTATAGATATGTTGCTGTGTATGTGTGTGTGCGTATATACGTATGTGTTTTGGGGCATGTAAATAGTAGGTTTTTACTAGATTAATTATTGGTTAAATTTTTTTATGTTTAGGTTAAATTTGTAAACTGTAGGTGATTTTACTTGCTTGGTCTAATTATTCTTGATTAGATTTAAGTTCTATTATAAATGCCCTTGTTTTTAGTTAGCGCCCCACCACACCTTTTTTTCCTCTTTCATTTTCTCCTTTCTTGTATATATAAGGTTAGTAATGCAAAGCAGACGGAAATTTTTAACATATACCTCGGCGGTATGAGTTGACTGGATTTTAAGTTTAGATCATATCGTTTTTTATTGTGCCTAGTGTCACCAGAAATGTATCCACACGTTTCCGGCGTCTGTTTTTTTTTTTTTTTTTTAATTTTAGGTCAGCAAATCGGTAGCGAATTATGCATCTGAAAATAATTCATATTTATCTGTATCTCACTCATTTAAACCGTTATTTAACTCCTCTCTTTAAAACTTCTCTCTGTTAAATTTTAATCCCCACCTTCACCATCAGGCCATTCCTGTTCTTCTTTCTTCTGCTACACCTCTCTCTAGAGCTTTCATACATTTCCCTCTCACACTTGTTTCCCACTCCCACACATACACTCTCAATAAAATTTTGCTTTTATACCCGTAGTTATATTTTCCAATTTCTTTTTGAATTTCTAGGTCTGATGAATTGGATCTTGATTGCGATTCCAATGTAATAAATTATAACCATGAAATATTAGTGTTTGAGCCTTATAAATTTACACTGTCCTGGACATTGAGTTCAACCTGGATTCGATCCTCTTGGGAACTTATATATATATATATATATATATATATATATACTGACCACTAATATTATATATATATGTATATATATATATATACTGACCACTAATATTATATATATATGTATGTATATATATATATATACTGACCACTAATATTATATATATATGTATATATATATATACTGACCAATAATATTATATATATATGTATATATATATATATACTGACCACTAATATTATATATATATGTATATATATATATACTGACCACTAATATTATATATATATGTATATATATATACTGACCACTAATATTATATATATGTATATATATATATACTGACCACTAATATTATATATATATGTATATATATATACTGACCAATAATATATATATATATATATATATATATATATATATACTGACCACTAATATTATATATATATATATATATATATATATATACTGACCACTAATATTATATATATATGTATATATATATATACTGACCACTAATATTATATATATATGTATATATATATATACTGACCACTAATATTATATATATATGTATATATATATATACTGACCACTAATATTATATATATATCTATATATATATACTTGACCACTAATATTATATATATATTTATATATATATATATATTGACCACTAATATTATATATATATATATATATATTTGACCACTAATATTATATATATATATATATTGACCACTAATATTATATATATATATATATATATATATATATATATATATATATATATATATATATATATTGACCACTAATATTATATATATATATATATATATATATCGTGGTGACGACGAATGTTCCTGCGACTTCGAAATAAGTCTTTCATTTCCTAATTGTCGTGAGATTAATCTTTTATTTTTTTTCCTGTACATTATTTGGAATTTCCCGCTTTCTGCTGACTTCTACCTTTTACCTGGTTAATATCAATATTTATTTTGAATTTCATCATCATAGTCTCCTAGTTTCGATTAAAACTGACAGTATGGTCGAAGAAGTCGGCCTTTATTCAAGAGAGTGGATGCTTGTCGCCACGTTTAAATTCACACGCGGTCTTATCCTGGGGCTTTTGTTTGCTTTGGAAAGCCAATTTCTTATTGTTGCCAGAGTAAAAATCACCGACATTCTAATACACTCAGTGGCGTATATGTATGCGTGGTGTGCACATATTGATTGTAGTAACCTCGGTCTATTGATTGTCCTTTTTAAAAGCAGAGGACAGCATTAACCTTGATTATAACCTTAGAAATAAGAAAGGCAAAGAACGGCTAATCAGAACTGAACATTACTTTGCTTATCGCTCGAAATATTGCCATAGCTTTGTCGCTTCTGATGACGCTCAAAAGGAAAGACCTCTGGCTAAATATCAACAATTAGAGGTCCGTCATTAAGACAGAAATCTGCCTTTGGCCCGTTTCCTTATTGCCAAACCAAGCACACTTCTACGTACCTAACTTCTCCAAACGCCTAATATACTTTGAGATAATGCAATTTTCCGTTCCTATGCCTTTCAATACGACCGGTCTTCGTTTAGCTGTGATTAACACTATAGTTCATTGCAGGATACATGCAAATGTATAGAATTATTTA
>CAHIKZ030000158.1:2752500-2802500 GCA_903632075.3 Acanthosepion pharaonis | reverse complement strand
ACTATTTCAACATTAAATTGACAAGGAGCGACAATCAAAGGTTTCTGGAGCTGCCCAATCCTCACGTTTTAGCCTTGATAGGAATTCCATGTCGTTTGTACGGCCTTGTCGGCGATGAAATTTTCTACCCTGCATCCTCTTTCCCACTGACGTCACGATTCAAGCTTGTCGCTACACAATCTTTATTTCCATGCCAAATGATGAGACAGACTCCTTACTTTAAATGATATCTTTTTCATCATTTAACAAAAAATTATTTTCCCTAGAAAAATAATTCAATTGCTGAAACTGCTGGGAGAATGTAATACAAACCTTTTCAATTAATGCCCACGATGCTACTTCCAAGGAGGTAGAAATGTATTTGCCATTCGTATTTCATTTGTAAGGAGGACGTTTTTCTCAAGAACAGCTGCTTTGTTAAACAGTCTCTCGCCTGCATGCTTCGTCGAACGGTAAAATTGTCAAGCCAAAGGTCAATCGTTATCTATCCTCCATATCTTCGGGATCTTCACTTCCAACTTCATACTCATGCATTCATATCACACACCTAATTCAATTAACTCTGAATGGCTTCCTAGCCTTGTATTGGGTAAATATTAGTAAAAGAAAACTTATTTTGTCGCCAGAGGAGCTCCCTACATCGAAATTGGCAATCATTTGGCTCTGATGAAAGTTAAAATGTGTCATGATATTCTAGATGCTTTCATTTATACGTATACGTACGTGTTACATTGATGACATGGAGATAATCTGCAAGAGACATTTAAGTCCCAAAATCGTCGATAACAGAGGTTGACTTGCCATTCCAAATAGACTCATTTACGCATGAATGAAAATGTTGCACAGTTATAAAATTCTAAGCAAATGTGGAAAAAGCCTATCAGAAAGAAACTCAGCCGTAGACAGAAAGTTTGACTCAAGTGTTAGAAATGCCTTTTCATGGAAAGTTTGGGAGAAATATCTTAGAAAGCAGACCATATCAGGCAAGTCGCTCTGAATTGAAGTTCAAATATCAGTTGTGAGCCATTGTCGGAAACTGAAAAATTGAAAGGGAAGAAGCAGTATATATCAGCTTGTTGCCCAGGTGCTTCGGTCAAGCAGATATAACTGTCACTGAAAAAATAATCTCTGAGTAACCAGAAGATCTAAGAACACTTCGACCATCTCAGTGTATATATTCGATACACACAATAAATAAATACACAAAACACACACACACATATATATATATATATATATATATATATATATATATATATATATATATATGTATATAGTGAACATAAAAAGGATCATATACACAAAAAAGTAAGTTCGATTACAATTAAATCTAAACAATGCCAAATTTATCAAAACAGAAAGTAAATTTACTAAGAGGCAAAAGTTATGAGAGTGTTGCTATCGAAATTTAGCAAAAAAGAAGTCTATGCCTCGGTTTTTTTTTTTTTTTTGGTTTTTTTTTTTTAAATATCTCCTTTCCTAGGAGAAATATTCCTTTTCCAAGCCAACATCCATGACTTTTTTTTAAGTTAAAAGAAAATGTTTTAATACAAAACCTTTTATTATTCAATATACATAATTCCTAATTTAATTTCTCAAACTAAAGTAATATAAATTAATAAAAACATTATAAAAATATACATAACCACAATAAAACATTTTACATAGTGGATTATTAGACATGAAATTATAACACCATAATTTGTCTTGACTTTTAGTAAGCCTAAAGATTTATCAGCGTTGTTAATTTCAAAAATTCTGAAAAAATAATTGCACTTTTACATACTTGTAAAAATTCTAGTTTCAAAATAAAATCCTTACATTTTCCTTGATAATGTCCATCAAAGAGGGGAACGCGTCGTCTAAGATAAACTTTCTTTTTGTCTTATATATTAACATTATACGTGTAAACATTGACATGTTTATTTACAAAGGGAGCTGTACTTCTACTGCGGGTTATATTTTTATATGTGACCTCACGGAACAAAGTAGCAGTCTCTTTTACTCCGCCTATAATAAACGCCCAATGCCTTTGTTCAAAGTTTAATTTCCCGTCACGTCTGCCAAGATATGTATATATAAGTGGACACTGATGTCAACACACAAGGGAAACCGTCTGTTTTGTGCTTATACGCAAGCGTCATGGCTTGACGATTGCATATAAGCATGAAACAGACTGCCGCTGCTGCTTGTTGTCTTCAATGTCTGCTTCTGTATTTAGATACGCTCTATCCCTGACATTGAGGACTTTATCACATGAATATAGTATAGCTTAAAACTGTCTGTCCGTCTATCTATCTGTCTGTCTGTCCGTCTATCTATCTGTCTGTCTGTCTGTCTGTCTATAACATTATTAAAAACATAAAATCAACAATAACATTTACTCACTTTCGTTTAATAGACATTACATTGCATCATTTAGCATCGTCCATAATATATAGGGGTGTATACAAATTTCTGTTTTGTTTTTATACGAGTATTTTCCTTTTTCACGATATCCTTATCCTGTATTGTTGCATGAGAAGGGTGATGGGGATAATACGGAGCCCTATATATTCATAGTAAACATTAATTTATACATTAGTCTACTAAGAGATAAACAACAATCATATTACAATTCTACTTGTTCCTTAGCTAATTAGCACATAAGTTTTTTTTCCGTGTCTTTACCACATGAATAATGGAGTATGGAAAAGACATATTGGAGATGGTGTTTGGTTTCAAAGAAAGAAAGGAAAGAAAGAAAAGAAGAAAAGAAAGGAAAGAAAATCCCATTCCTAATGTGTATAACGTCCGCTTCAGTGAAATGTGAAAAATTGTCAGTTTTAAATTTTATCATATGTATCCTCTTACTTCTTTTAATAAAATATGCAATCATATCTATGAATGTTGTTGCAATTGTTTCGTAAAGATTGTTAAGCTCCAATAGCTAATAAGATAGTAAGGGAATTCAAATGATTCACAATTGACAATATTTTTCATTTCACTGAAGCAAACGTTAAACACGAGAATGTTATTGCCTTTTCTATCTGTCACTTCTTTCTTTCTATTCCTCTTCTCTCCCCAAGACTAAACAACGCCTTTAATAGACCTATTCTTCCGCCGTTTTATGGGCAGGGGAAAAGACAAGATATTACATGTCTCTCTTAGCAATCAAACAGGCATGGCCCATTGTTTTTTCTAGGTAACAGTATGGCGTTACGTAAGCGCTAACTAACGAACAAGCAGAATTATAATATAATTAGAATAGTCAATCGAAAGGCAAAAATGTAGATGAGTACCTCTTAAAAACAATTTGTGGTTAGTTCCACTGATTTAGGAAACGAGTGTTTCTTAAAAGGAAACCATTTCAATAATGACTGCCAATATTACTGTCTAATTCATTGATTTGCCCTTAAGATAGCACAAATATTTTCAGATAGACGAGATAATTTAAATGATTATCGTATCGACTAAAGCTAGCTTCGTTCAACAGAAAACCAATTGCGAGGAAATTTGATGGAAAGATAATATCTCCCCAGTGCTCTAAAAGCTAGATTTTATCTGAACTCGAAAAGCGAACAATGGTGCTAGTTTGAAAATATGCAACACTCACCAAGAAGTTTTTGATATGTTGGAAAACTGCATGGGAAGATTGTGTCACGATCGATAACAAAACAAGGAGAGACTGCTCGTGTGGAAATTTGAAACCCTGGCTTTTACATGGGCTCGAACACCCATGCGTGTTTCTCTCTCTCCTCCCTCCTCTCCCTCCCCCTCCCTCTCCTTCTCCTCCCCTCCCTCTCCTTCTCTCTCTCTCTCTCCTTCTCTCTCTCTCTCCCCCTCTCCCTCTCTCTCTCTCCCTCTCCTTCTCTCTCTCCCTCTCCTTCTCTCTCTCCCTCTCCTTCTCTCTCTCCCTCTCCTTCTCTCTCTCCCTCTCCTTCTCTCTCTCCCTCCTCATTCTGCCACTCTCAACACTTTCATTCTCTCTTTATTTCTTCCTTTCTCATTCTCGCTCTCTTTCGTTTGCTATGTCTTCCTTTCTTCTTACAGTCTCTTTTCTTTCTTCTTTATATAAAGTTCTCCTTTACTTTTGTACCTTCCCCACATTTTTATTCTACTTTCTTTCTTTTTCGGCTTCATTATACATGTTCTCTCTTGCTGTCTCTGTTTCTTCTTTGACTTCTCACTTAGTCTTCTTGTGACCATTTTTAATATTAACGTAATATGACACAAGACGACAATTATGAAACACCTAATAATGATGGAAGTCATTGCAGTGGTAAAGACATACAAGACTAATTTGTTTACCAATGTTCGAAGATAAAGTGCTGGTCGATTTTAGGACAGGTCAACCACCGTTGGACTATTTAATGCCGAATGTTATATGCGGCACCCAATGAGGTTCGAACTCACTAGTCAATAGTAATGTTAAGTTAGGTTGGTTAAATTTATAACATGTAGACTCTTAATAGCTTATTAAATTTCGAATTTTGTATTTAGCACCCTTTGAGGATTAGAATATTTCTGCGACTAAGAAGTCTTAAGAAAAATAAGAACAAGAAAATTGATATTACAAGAAACAGTTATAATTTCTGGAGTACAGAATAAGAAAAGAGTGCTTGGAGAATTTAACACTCACGCAACATCTTGAAGGCAACAGTAGCATGAGAAATAGCGACTAACTTAACGCGTTTACGTGAACGGATGACAGAATATGGAGGTTGTTGAGATCTGTACTCACCTACTTCCTTAAGAAACTTAACACAGATAAAGACTGTTTATAAAAAGTAACCTCTCTCACCACGTGTGAGGAGAAACTGCTCTGAACTGCTGCCAGCTTTAATATTGGCCCGACTGTCCAAACATCGGATTAAATCAGTTTAATTCATCTTTTAATGTTAGATATCTTTGCTTGGTTATTTTGTAATAGTAATTAGAGTAATATTAACAGTTTCCTTATAAGGAAACATTCGGTATTCATTAACTGAACCGCCACTGTCTGTTTCAGTCTTTTTAAATTTTCCTATTAAAAATATTTTGCAGGAAAATAGGTTTATCAAGTTTATAAAATATTATAGCTCTTTCCATTACTGGTGGGAGTTTCCTTCCTAACCTTTTGTTTGAAAGAGCGTGGAAAGTTAAAATCTTGATTATGTCGTTATTTTCTCTTCGCGTTAAATGTACTATCCATTTTAGTTGTTGCTACAGAGCCCTCACGTAATATGGCTTCAGTGGTTTGGTAAAATTATTTGTTTGTGACACTGTAGCGCAATTCCACGGGATTTGAAGAAGGGTGGCGATCTATAATGGAGCCTTAAATATTTTACTGAATTTTACTAATATAGTTGTTTAAATAAAATATAAGTCAAGTCGTAGTATCTGTGTAACGAGTACGACGAGGAATGTCTTTTCTGACTCTATTATTAAAGTAGATTTTAAAGTTTTTTTCCCCGCTGTTAATATTTTATGGTCATCAAGGTTTAGTAAGTAGCAAAAATCAAAAGAACTCTTCTGTCGATAAGACAGATTTGACATTAGGTTACGTTGCAAACATTAATTATTTTTCAAACAAATGATGAAATAGTCTGATTTTTGTACGTGTTTTTAGTTGACTTCACATTTTTGTTGTTGTTTTTTTCTCTACCATTTGCTCCAAAAATGTTTTTGAATTGGTCCTTTTTTGATGATTATCCTCCACATCATTCAAGTTTCCAGGTATCGCTTTTCAGCAAACTTTTTCTGATTGTCTAAAAAGAAGAATCTTCACTATTTACATTATTCGGACTATTGTCCTCATCTTTGTTGCTATATTTATCACAACATTTCGGCCGTTGTACGCTCCGGCCTTCTTCAGGTGGTGGGAATGTCGAACTGAACCCTTTATTTCACTCGCCGGGGAATATTGTCCTAGTTCCACGTGCCATATCTAATTGATATACAAAAAAACCTTGCAACAATCCTAGCAACATCTGCAACCTTTGTCAACAAGAAAAATTGGCTATAATAACATATCGTGACCTAAACAATCTTTTAAACCAGATATCGGATATTATGTACCGTTGTATACATACTAAAACATTCCTTTTGGGTTTATTTGAAGTGAGATAAAAACAACGTATGTATATTTAATTTTATCCCTCACTGATACTTTTCCAATGCAATTGATTTTCTCATCCTCTCCTCACCTTCTACCACACCTCACATCGTGTGCTTACTCATTTTTTTTCATTTTTTAAAAATATATAGCGTTCATAAAAAATATTATTTTTTAAAAAAATAAAGCGCTAGGAATTCGATTGATTGAAAGCGACTGAAGATATCGAAAGGTTGAAACCAAGGTAGCGGCATCGGCTGATTTCCTAACTTTCTATACTAATATATATATATATATATATATATATATATATATATATATATATATATATATATATATATATATATATATATATATATAATATATATATAATAAAATAAAATATATATAATATATATATATAATAAAATAAAAATATATATATATAATATATAATAAAATATATATATATATATATATATATATATATATATATATAATATATAAAAATATATATATATATATATATATATATATTTTTTATTTATTAATCCGAGAGTTTTTTATAACTTTAAACGTTATTTTAGTGGATTTATTTATTAAACAGTATATTTTACTTTCGTCTACAATCCATAGCACACCTGATCTAAAGATGGTTTCCTCAGGCCAAGAGAAATCGGGTTCGAATCCTGCCGGAGGGCGCATGTTTTCTTTAATAAGACTTCTCCAATATTCAGGCTAGTAGAAGAAAATGAATAAAATTCACTGTTTAATAAATAAGCGGAGCGTCTACTCAATACATTTATCCACTAAAATAATGTTAAGTGATAAAAATTATATATATATATAATCTTACCAACTTTACTATAATCTGATCTACAGTATATTTTTTCAATACTCGAATTCACCCAATACAAGACTCGATAGTCGTTCAAGGCAGTGTTATATAATAAGGATTGGGATATTAACGAAAGAGCGAGTGGCAGGAAGAAAAGAGTATGCGGATAAGAATGAGAAAGATTAACCTTTAACTTGAAGAGGTTAAAATTAAAGATTTAGGGATACACACGTGGGTGCCTCTTCCACATTTTTTTCCGTTTTTGCTTTTGTGTAACAGTTGTACACATAGCTTGGTGACTGGTTGTTAAAATTACGTTTTCGTTGCATTTAATTCAAGTAAAATCCGTCGTAAACATGTTTATTCTGTTTAGAATTCTATTTCTTCTCCATTTCCAATTGTAGTAAATGAAGTCAATTTCTCAAACCGCTTTTGGCTGCAGGTATAAATGGAATGAAGCCATTTCCTGGCCATTGTAATGGGGCATTATCTCTGGAATTGCCATATTTACTGGTGCATTTCCGAGAAATAAATCTTCGAAATGTAATTTGGATATTACATGTTGATAATATCATTTACTTACAGATATTTAATAATCTTAACTTTCACTATTTACATCATTCAGACTATCGTTCTCATCTTTGTCACCACATTTGTCACCACATTTATCACAACGTTTGGACTTAAGGACACACGGCACAGTGGTTAGATCCTGTGACAAGACCCAAAAGTGTTGTGAGTTCAATACCTGGTTAAGGCAGTGGAGAACCTGGAAAAGTGAATTAACAGGAGGTAACTAATAACTGACATCCATTAGACGTGACACGTGGAACTAGAACAGTCTACCCCAGCGAGCGAAATAAAGGGTTCAGTTCGACTTTCCACCCACCTGAAGAAGGCCGGAGCGCACAACGGCCGAAACGTTATGATCAATATGGCAACAAAGATGAGTCCGAATAATGTAAATAGTGTACATAATACCTCATCTCAGAAATATAGACAGATACTGAATCTTAACTTTGTCGGGCATATGGCTTGATTTATTCGAACCGGTGTCCTTTTCTTAATTGTTTCGACCGTTGAGCCGTCGGCTTTCTTCAGGAGCCTGTCGTATTTGGTATTCTTATTTTAATAACGAACCAAACCCTTTATTCAATTCTCGAAAGAAGATTCTTACATGACGGGCGGTAGATAGTATTTGTTACTTCTTCTTTGTCATACCACTTTTACACACATGATAGGTGACGACGTTATAATAAGGTAGTCGTTTTGCTTACTAAATAATGAGATCTTAATGTATTACGATCGTAGTCCTATTGTTACGACTATCGTCTCTCAGATCAGCTCACTCTTATAATGAATTCGATCTTGTCATTGGCTGAAAAACAATTTTATTTTTATATTTCTAGAAAGTTAGCATCATGGATCGTAAACAGATTACATTAAAACCAATTATAACATAAGATTCGTAAGGGCTACATGAAAATTTGCATACGCTTTTTCTTTAATCGTATCACCCCAAGCAAGGCAATAAAGTCACTAAGACACTAGGGTTTCAGTCAGTTATGTACCATGCGTGATATACGCTTAGATGATCATTTATCTTATGATACATGACTGACGAGGCAGATTTTTTCCGCGGTAGATTGCCATTTCTTTCTATGGTAGACCAGTTGCCATACAAGGCTAGAGAACCCGGTGTGTCTTGCTATTTATCCATAGCTCGGGGGCTGAGGAGAAGAGGTTTTCGGCTCTCCGATTCCTTAATCCGAGCCGCTGAGTATGAAATAATAAGAAAAACATCACAGAGAGAAAAAATAAACGAGGAGGTATCAAGACAGTAGATAAAGCTTGACAATTTTTGAAGACCAAAGTTGGCTGGAAAGTATGAAGCGGGAAAAGGGTTCTATGTGTGAGAAGTGCAAGAAAAGAAACTGTTAGCTAAGAACTTACGGTTACATCTAGGCAGTTCAACTATAAAATGATGACTCCTTGACGCCAATCTAGTACCTCGCTTAAATTTATAAAGTCAAGGTACCATAGAGGAAAGTTAATAAAAAATAATTACCATGAAAGTATTTAAGAAAAAGCATAATGTCGCTTCGCTGTAGCGAAGCGACATTATGATTGTGGGAAAGTGACTGAAGCCGGCATGTCAGGTCAGAACTTATAACATTAGAGATTCTTCTAGGGATTTTATTAAGATTCTCTAAATATATAGCAGAAACACCAAACTATATGTGGCAGCAATATTCGAAGCATGGACAAATGGTAGATTGTGTAAGATAGATTCTGGTGATAAAAATCGTCTAGCAGGACACAGTGGACTAACTTTATTACGGAACACCTAATAATTAATCCGATTTGTTTTTTGTAAGAAATTTTTTCTCACTCGTCAGAAGATTACCATTTGAAAGTAAACGAGATTCTGTATATTAAATCTAAGCAACCTTCCTTCAGAAAGCTCAAGGAATTGTTAGTGGATCTTATTGTAAGGTGACTAGGATCCATAGTGGTAACTCTCTGGTAACATAAGAATTCGTTCTTCGTTTCTTCTGTGGAGGATTAAACTAAGGTGAATGAAAAAAAATGGTTAATAAATCTCTGCTTAGGTAATCATTTTAGAATTTTTTTGCTTTAATATCCTGACATTTCATTAATCCTTTCTTTTTCTAAAGAATATTTGTCTTTGACAATTCTTTCGCCTGTTCCCAATGGATGTGGTAGTCGGTCAGTAAGCTGATTGGAGCCAAGACAGACGAGATGTTCGATCTTCCCTAGTTAAAGAAAAAATATTTCCGGCTATCCATCCTCAATTTCCAGGTCCGGGAATATACCCTCGTTTGGAACATGATAGATGGATTCCTAAATATAGCTTCTCCAGAAACACAGAAGAATCTCCATATTATATGTAAGACCCTATTTTTCATTCTACTGTTCTCTTGTATAGATATATCTTTGTCTGGAACACGTGTAAATATGTAGATATAATTGTCTCTACGATGAAGCATCATAAAAGTCTCTCTGAGTACAAAGCATGTATGTCATTCCTTTTTCTTTCAACCACTCCCGTTCCGTCCGTAAAATACGGTGTTATTATATCATGCATATAATAATGTCCATAATGGTGGAAATACAAAAGGGTGTATTTAACTGTTCTTCCATTGCTCTCCCATTGTAACCTGTTTCCAATGAAGGCGATTTGCATGGCTGTATAAACAAGTTTTTTGTTTCCTTATGAATATTTGAAATTCTAGCATCGCCAAAATTTTTTTTTTTTTTTTTTTTTTTTTGCACCTTATATGCTCGGCGGAGATTTGCACGCGGAAAACGCTCGTCGGCCGATTTTAAACTAACCAGCGGGTCAGTTAATCTTCATCGCTACAAATCCGGGACTCTATCTTATTTCCTTTAAGTAGCTGATCTTGTCAGCTTGCTTGAAAAATTCAGTAGAGACCGCGCGGATCTGCGCCGTTTTCTCAATTTCTCTGCGACGAGGATCCGATTACATGAAATATCCATTTCAGGTGGACCGAGAACCAGTTACTGAGTCGGTCGGCCAACTCGGGGAAACAATCAGACAGCAAGTTTTATTAGAGAGAGATTGAATCGATGTCGCCTTAGTATTAATCTATTAGGAACCAACGCTTTTAATTTTAAATATCTTCCTTTCCTTCCACTTTTTATTCAGTATTGTGGCTATTTCGTTCATCTGGTCTTCGTTTCTTCATATGCTTCCGTCTTTTTTGTCTTTCATTCCTCTCCAGATCTTCTGAGACTTTCTTATACATGTATATCCTTCTTCCTTTGTATCTCTTATGCATTCTGATCTCTTCTTCTCCCTCGTATTTTTTTTCTTTCTAATTTTCCCGCCTGGTTTCATGCCTCTGACACCATTCCTCATTGTCTCAATTTTTGCTTGTTCTTTCTTACATTCAATCTTCACGTTGCGATATCTACGGAAAGGGCATCTTGCATTTCTTTCCTCATTTTCTCTTTTCATTATTTTCTTTCGTTTTCCTTTGTTCTCCGTCCTTTCGATCCTACCAATTATTTCTCCTCATTTTATTTTCTACTTCTCTTTTACTACGACTACTACTGGTACTAGTATTATTAACAATAACAGCATTCGATTCAGATCGGCTCCACAATTTCTTTCTTCTCTCCTTTCATTTCTTCTCAATTCTTCTCACCTCTCGATTTTTCCTACTTTTCCCCCTTTCTGTTTTATCACTACTCCCTCCACTATCCTCTTTTATCTTGTATCTCTCCTGCGCTTCTCTCACTCTCTTACTCTCACTCTCTCTCTCACTCTCTTACTCTCACTCTCTTACTCTCACTCACTCTCTTACTCTCACTCTCTCTCTCACTCTCTCTCTCTCTTACTCTCACTCTCTCTCACTCTCTTACTCTCTCTCTCTCTTACTCTCACTCTCTCTCTCTCTCTCTCTCTTACTCTCTCTCTCTTACTCTCTCTCTCTTACTCTCTCTCTCACTCTCTCTCTCACTCTCTCTCTCTCTCTCTCTCACGCTGTCTTTTATCTTTTATAATTTTCACGCACCACTTTCTCTCTCTTATTCTCTCCCAACTTCTTCATTCTCTCTTTTCCTATTATTTGTTTCGTCAATCTCTCCTCATTAGCCATTTTCTCTTTTATCTCGCTAACTCAATAATTTTGTCTAATAATTACCTTGGTTTCTATCCTCCACTTTCATTATTGCGATATCAAATCTCTCTCCTGTGTGTGTGTGTGTGTATATATATATATATATATATATATATATATATATATAAATGGAGTTATAAAATTCTCTCCCCAATTAACTTCACATAATCGGAATTTAAATGACTAAATTTCAGAATAGTGATTTAAGGAAGTGAGTTGAGCTGATAACTTTTCACACTCTCTAATATGTATGGATGGATGAAGTGGAAAATTTTTTCCCAAAAACGCGTTTCACCGGAGAAAGCTTATGTTCTCATTGGCGTCATCAGATTGAATAAAAGAAAGATAGAACTATATTTTAAGAGTGTGTTTTGTGATCTGCGAGGATAAGTTCAGTCAGTTATGTGCCATGCGGGATACACGCTTAGGCGATCATGTATCTTTCGAAGCAGATTTTTTCCCGCAGTAGATAGCCATTTTTTCTGCGGTAGACCAGTTGCCATACAAGGCTATAGAACACGGTCTGTCCTGCTATTTACCCATAGCTGGGAGGAGAAGAGGAATCATACCTTTCCGAAGGGTATTAGCACATAAGTGAATATAATGGATTCGACTGGAATTTGAACTCGGCCCTCCGATTCCACAATCACATCAATTACCCTAGTTAATCACTTGAAGAGAATCTGTAGGATTCTGTGCATGTTTGTTTCATCAATATCTGTAATAAAGCCGTTTGATATTGTTGGATTTTAATTTAGGGACATTTTATTACTTTTTCTATACACATAGATACCTACATGTACACAATATACACACACACATATGTGTGTGTGTGTGTGTGTGTGTGTGTGTGTGTGTGTGTGTGTGTGTGTGGATTACAATTAATGAGATCCAAACGATCGATGTACCTCATACAGATGATCATGTCATCCATGGAAAAGTAGATTTTCCATGGACTTATCAATGCGTATACATTTACTAAAGTGAATAAAGCGTTTCTTCACAGTAAATTTGAAAGGCAAAGGAAGAAAAGAAGGAAAAAAGAAAAAGGAAAGAATAAAATTCTGTAAAGGATTAAATTTAAATTCAATATATAAAAAAATAGTATTATAAAAAATATATTAAATATAGTAGAAAATTCCGCATATACTGAGATAGATATATATATATATATATATATATATATATTACACTTACATATGTGTGCCTACATATACATACACCTAGGAATATGCATGTATTAATATGCATTTTTTTTTTTTTTTTTTTTTTTTTTTACACGTATACATATACATGCCCATCGATATACACCTATGCACACAGGTTTTGTCTTTTCAAACTGATGACGCCAAAGTGAACATAAGCTTTCTCTGGCGAAACGCGCCTTTTCATAAAAGTTTTTCACATTGTCTCAGCTTCACTTTTGCTTCGAGAACAATTATACTTCCTACAAACAGACACTCACACACACACACACATATATATATATATAATACCCTTTTTTTAAACTTCTTTCGTTAAATAGACAAGGAAGATTTAATTATTTTTTTCATTTAGTTTTTCCAAGGTCCTTACGTTTTTCCGTTTGGTGGGTGTACAGAAATTTTCCATTGTCCCATACGTGTGTGTGTGTATATATATATATATATATATATAGAGAGAGAGAGAGAGAGAGAGGTGTCAGTGTATGTGTATCCCCTCAGGTGGTTGAGATAATTCCCATAACTGAAACTATTCAATGTATTGCCATTGGTAATAAATAAAAAATAAACTCTGGCTGAAAAAAAAAATAGTTAATGCCACTGGCGCCATACTTTCGTTCAGGTAAAAATAAAAGCACAACGTTCGACTGCCATTTTAAGCAGATTTGTATGAGCTTCTTGTCATGAAGAATATATCTATCATGAAAAATCTTGGGGCTGATAGTCTAATTATCGCCAGTCCACAATCGACGTCAGTATACCTATACGTTTTCGATTTCCTTCTTTCTGATTGGTTGCCATCAATAACAAGAGAACTCAATCTGTCCAGTTGCTTAAGCCATAATTTTTTACACACAATTTCTTCGTGGGAAGATTGACTATGTGTAGTATGTCATTCATGACAGGAAATAACGAATGGTCTGAATTGAAATTAATATCAATAAAGAACCCCTTCCTCTTGGAAGGGGTTGATCTGTAATGACGCCCAGTATGTACTGGGTTCACCCCAGACGATACCAAAATAGACTCAACTCAAACCAGACCATCAGAGAGGCCAGATACATCAGTGGATTGACTTGAACGATATCTTTCTGGCCGTCAGGTTCAGATACGTGCCAAACAGGATGTCAGAGGCTAACACCGACATGTAGACATATGGTCGACCAAGCTGCTCTTAGGATGGGCAGATGTAGAACAAACCATATGATTATATATATATATATAATCATCACCCATCCGAGAGAAGAAACAGACTCTAGTGCATCCTCACGAGAATATCCGTGTTCGGTAAAAGCACTCACTGATTGTTGTAGAGTACGAAAAGTTTTTCTTCCTCCGTATGAGAACGAATCCTTCGTCCCCAATGTGTTGTAGAGTACTTTCACAGTGGAGGCTTGTATTTCACTAAGTCGGTCCTAAAAAAGGTTCGACGTACAAAACGTTAGGAACTTGTTATAATAGTTAATGACGCAGCAATCTAGTTGTGGTGGTAGATACTTTACTGTCCGACATCGACTGACTCACCAGCTTACTTCTACTACTACTACTCATTATATGTGGGAGAGTCTATTAACAATAGTATAGGTGTGTTTCAGTATAACACTGATATAAATTGACGAATAATAATTTTATATATAAGAGATTTAGTCTCGTCTTTCTCTTAGTCTTTACAATGATAACATTACATTTTTAGAAAATCGATGTTTGAACAAAAGCAACACACATTAACACTAATTCTAATGAAGTCAGGAGGCGAATAAATATTTTTAGCCATGAAAGATTTAGTTTCATGTTCTGTTAGTTTGTGCCACAATAACATTAAATTTAAATTTGATTTTATTCTTTCCATCCTATTTAAAAAAGAACGTAATCCTCTAAGAAGAAACTACTTTAAGAGCCTACCAATCACAATGTTACCAACTATAAACAGACGTCAAAAACATTGCATTACATAACCAGCCTTTATTGAATCCATTCTTAAAGAATCTTGTGTATGTTTATCTAAAACAAACTGTATATACGTAAAACGTTACTAAATCGACATGCGAAAAACCAAACGTAAAGTCTACTAAACACTTACAGACACACACACTTAGGAATATACATTATTATCATCTGATTCCTATAGAGAGAGACTAGAATTGTTGTATACTTACATACATACATACATATACATATAGCAATATTTAACGAATTCCAAGCCTATCTGAAAAACTGTAATTTCTTGTAACTTCGGATGGACGCGTCGTATCTTCTTGAATTCGGAACGCCACAAGTTATACTAACGTTGGTTTAAAGAGTTGAATGCGCGTGAAACATGTTTGACAAATTAAAATAAAACAGCAGAAAGGTAAAAATACTATAATTTATTTCTTCTTTTCACCATATCTCATTCTCTAATGAAACTTTAATAAAAGTGAAACATTTTAGATTGATAAATATTTCCTATTTGTTCTTTATTTTATCATTCTACTGATAGCATATCCCATGAAAATATCCTGCTTCCGAATAGCTGAAAACGTTGAATGAAAATTTAAAAATTCTTTGAATTAATACTATGTTCCTATTTTCATCTTAAACTGACGCTAACACTTTGCACGTTTCTCAAAATATATCGATTCTACTGTTGCGTGTTTTATTTGTCTTATGAACCGGCTAAGAAAAAAAAGAGTTCATCAATGATCAGCTGTTGTGTGTCGTCATCGCAAAATGGGGCTCAACTATTTAACAGAATGGGCTTACGACCATATCATGTTGAAACACCGGTTCCCGTACAATCGTCGAAGTTAAACGACGTCAAGCCTGGCCAGTATCTAAATGGGTGACTGCTTGGGAAACCAGATACTCTAAGCTTCGATGTATGGGTGATGCAATGAAGAAGGGTTCGACGTTGGAAATCGGAGAGTCGCGTTCCAATTCCCTTTGTGTTTGTTAGATTCACTTCTGCTCAAATATACTTACGAAAGCTATGAATCCACCATTTCTCCTCTAGTTATGGGTTAATTAGTAAGTCTTCTATCACTAAGATTAATATAACCTAAAAAATAAATAAATAAAATTGAATACAGAATATTTAGATTTCGGCATTAGTTTAGAGCCATATCAACCTTAGAGATTGATATGACACTAAAAAAAATCAACCAACCTGTTTAACAGAATAGTCCTTGTCTTGTAGTTTTATTTTATTTTTTTTTTATTCAATTCACCCCAAGCAAGCTGATAATGCCAACCAGACGCAAAGAGCTACTGGAAGTGAGAGAGAAGACGACTTTAGAAGGAACCAGGAACCCAATCCTAAAAAAAAAAGATTGGATAAACCTGGACTCTTGTTTAGAAAGACCGAAGAAGAGTATG
Source organism: Acanthosepion pharaonis (assembly GCA_903632075.3). Taxonomy (NCBI): domain Eukaryota; kingdom Metazoa; phylum Mollusca; class Cephalopoda; order Sepiida; family Sepiidae; genus Acanthosepion; species Acanthosepion pharaonis. Next base: position 2,786,384 of record CAHIKZ030000158.1, on the reverse strand, counting down.
AATCGGGCGATAGATTTTGGTGTAATCGAGTAGAATTCATTGTGAGCGTCCATGACACAATGAGTAGAATTCATTGTGAGCGTCCATGACACAATGATCAACTATGGGGCAACACCGAAAAAATATTTTTCCATTACTTGGGTGATACTTATTTGAGAAAATATGCTAAATTAAGAAACTGAATAAAAAAAATAAAATAAAATTGTGAAGAATGTCTAAAATCGCCGATTTGCCGAATATTTGTCTTAGGTATAAAATACAGAGCAAGTGAATTTATCACTAAAAGCGCTATGCAGACTGTTTTAAAGAAAGATACCATAAATAAATTTATCTACTTTTTCATTTTTTGTCTTCACGAAGACAAAAGAAGAAATATTCAAAAATAATCTAAAAGGATAATATTCAGACTGTAAATAGCTTTTTTTTACAATTATTTCAATTCTTCTTTTCACCCGAAAAAGAACATTTTTCTCTTGTCTTTTCAATTTCGATGCTCTGTAGCTTGTAATTCCACAAGAAAAACACAGTAAAGTGCATATATTATTGAAAGGTAAACGTTTACCTATTTTTGTGCAACTATAGTCAGACTACTTCTCTGGTGGTATTTTGAATAATCTTTTCTCTCAAATTTCTTTACTGACTGCCACTAAAATACAATATAATTCTTTTAAGACAGTAGTAACAAAGAGAAATGTTGTTATTGATTTTTTTCCATCTCCATCATCAGTGAAAAATCATTCATTTCAAGCAAAAACATCTCACTCTATTTTCTCACGCTGTACGAGTTGTTCTCGCTGTGGTACGAAGCTTAAGACAGGTGTTACGTTTCAAGTAACGAGAAATTTTCTTTATTGTAATATCAGTCTTTGTACATATGTCCTAGGATAACTAGTGCTATCCAGTTTAAAACGAGAATAGTTTATTGAAACATTACAAGAGAAAATGACATAAACAATAGTATATTTTATTCAAAACAACATTACTTTTGTAAAATAGCATCCGACAATAAATTCCAGCTCCAAGCCGGTGAATGGGCAATGGTGGAAAACTGGTGCCTCATAACCAGCTGCTTCGGGTAGTTAAAGCTCGACAGCCCGAGAAAGTAGTCCATCTAAGAGAAGGAAAACTGTGATTTTTAAACCTTCTCTGCCTTGCAGTCATATCCAAACACGGAAAAGGCTATGGAAATAAATCCAGACAGAAAACACGAAATGGAGCCCCGAAGGCAGTGGATGTCAACACTGACAACTTTCCGGCAACTCGAGCAGCCAAACTGCGGTATGCGTTGTATTCCTTTGGATCTTGTCGGTACTGCTGAAAGTGGTGAGGCTTGTAGACTGGGCAGCGCACGGCCACCATGTACCATCACCTAGGCCTACACCCTGGAGAGGTCACTCCAATTTCACCAACAATGGACTGAATTTTGAGCAAACGGGTCCCTACCTTTATCTTGCGAGATAAACAGATGTCTACCTCTGTAAGTAAAAGCCCAAAAAGTCCAATAACAAATTCTCATATAACATGAGATTTTATTTGCTTCATAATCAAATCCTTTGCTCTCTCTCTTCTTTTCTTTTCTTTAACAAAATGTCAGATAAAAATTAAAATCTTTCCGCTTCCGTTCGGAGAAAATAACAAATAACATAACAGACAAATCTGGAACTGTTTATCATTGTCCAATTAGACATTGACGGTCCAAGTATCTATATGTAAATCTGATGGAGATTTGCTGACAAGGGATTCCGTTCAGATCTTCAAGTGACAGACGCCGACACATAAAACGTTATTCGCAAACACTTGAGCGCTTAATGGCTCTGCTGTTGTCTCCTTCTGGAAGGAATTGAGAAGCATCGATACGCTTCCCACGCCCTGTTTCGAGCGAGCAAGCGTCCCTTTGAAGTTCTTCCTTCCGTTGACTCAATGCTACCGCGTATGTCCCTACCCTCTTATAAAAACGAACAGGAAAAAGAAACCGTCTATCGTTGATATAATCTATGAAGCGGCGCTGGTTCTGGTTTATTTGTTTTTTGTTTGTGTTATGGTCCAGGTCCTTGTACCACGGTGATGGTCCAAAGTAGAACCAATAAAGGAGAATTACAAACAGGAATATATACAGAGATGGAGAAAGTGTTAGTACGAACAATCAGGTTTGGTAGGGAGAACAATGTAGTCTCGACCAGTATCACTATTCCAATGTCTTGTAGTAATTGTCTGAACGGACTGCCTCTAACTCGACTCTTGACTCGACTGACTGACTCGCTCTGACTGACTCACACTCCTGACGGACTTCTGACGGACCTCACTCCAGACTTCAGACTGAACGGTATTTAGTCCCCCCCCCCACTACGAGGGCATCATGTGGCACAAGGCCGGTTTAACGTGGGATCTCCGAGCCCGTGGGCTCGGCCAAAAATATGCCCTTTGAACCCGTATAAACGGGTTCAGGGTCGGTTTACCACCCCGAAAGAGACTCCGCCCTTCGGCGTAGCCTCGTTCGGGTTCCTCCCCGCCCGAAGGCAGAGAGTTCAGCCGATCCGCCGATCGCCCGACTTCGGGCGTTATGTGGCACAAGGCCTTTTTAACGTGGGAACTCCGAGCCCTTGGGCTCGGCCAAAAATATGCCCATTGAACCCTTATAAACGGGTTCAGGGTCGGTTTACCTCTCCGAAAGAGAATCCGCCCATCGTCGTAGCCTCGTTCGGGTTGCTCCCCGCCCGAAAGCAGAGAGTTCAGCCGATCAGCCGGTCGCCCGACTTCGGGCTGAACTCTCTGCTTCCTCTTGAGGCGCAGTATTTATTACGTATGGAATAGTCCATTATGTTATTATGGGTAAGGTCTCATAATAGTTTTTTGTTTTTTAAACGGCTTATCTACCTTTTTGGAGGTTATTTAAAACCAGAAAATATTTTTTAGATTGTATGAAGTTTGTTTTGTTTGTGTTTTGGTGGGATGATAATAATGATTATACGAATACAAGTCCAACTAATTAACCCAAAGCTGGGGCTAGAGGAGGTGGATTCATAACTTTCCCAAGGGTATTTTCATATAAATGAATATAACGTAGCTGACTAGAATTGGAACTCGGCTCTCCGATTTACAATTCAGAGACGTTATGCACCAACTGCGCATCCAAGCTTACAGCACCTGGTGTATCCAAGTAGTCACCCATCTAGTTACTGACCAGGCTTGACGTTGCTTCACTTTGGTGATCATATGAGAACTGCTGTTTCAACGTGAGACTGAAGTCAGTAACGACACGAAACGCAACAAATCGATAGCCATTGACGGAACATTTCTTTTTTCTATCGGTAGAAATTTATAGAATGTTTGTTAAAACAGTTTTCTTTCTGGAATATATATTTCTCAAGTCGCTGTTATAATTCTTTCTGGTTTTGATTGTAGTTTCCGTCCATTTTTTCTTTTTTGTATTCGGCTCTTACGCCATTTTAACAAGTTGATCATATCCTTATCTCGTTTCGGTCTACATGCTAACCATTTCGCTGCTGCTACTCTCGGAACCGTTCAAGTTATTGTTATTGTTTCTCTTTTGTAGTGTTAGTCTATAGGATCTGATGAAGCATCGTCTTCATTAAGATTTGTAAGTTTAATTCGTTTAAAGCCAAACTAGATTACTCCTTCCTTATTTCTCTCTTCTTTGCTACCATTTTCTTGTCCATTGCTTTTCATCAACCTTGCCAGCTTTCTTCCATTTATGTGTACGAGAACGAGGCTTCATCGTCTCTATAGAACTGAAATAACATTCACTATGTAAGAGACCATGTCATGCTTAAAAGCCTACCTCGCTTGAAACAATGATCGTGTTTTCATGTATTGTTAATAATCTAATGGACCAGGTAGGAAGACTGACCGCCCAGAACTCGAGGTGATTTGGTGAACATCACACACACACACACACACACACACACACACACACACACACACACACACACACAAATTTACGTATTATTTAGAAGGTGAGGGTCGTTGATAACATTTCGTTTCAGCCCTGGCTGTGCGCCAAGTGGTCAGATCACTAGGCCGACAATGACATGATTAAAATTTTGGACAATGGTCAGTACATCGTACGGTCGACTAAGTACCTACATTTAAAACGATGAATCGCCGGTCAGCGGTCAGAGGGGTGTGGGGTATAATGTGTCTGGTTACACTTCTAGAAGCAGCGACTGATAAAAGGTGTCTGTTATTTATGCTGATTGGTAGTAGGATAGAGAATTGAACTCAGGTAAGCAATGGATTTCGAGTTCAAATCCAGTTAATTGTAGATGGTTTAAAAAAAAAAAACAATGCCAAGGTATTAGGTTAAAATATTTATTTTTGTCTGAATTTCTGGGATGAGGAGTTATCATTATTTACACTATTTACATGCGGATTATTGTCTTCATCTTTGTTGCTATCACAACGCTTCGCCGAAAACAATAGCCTAGTGGTTTAAAGCGTTGGTTCGTGAATTTGGTGAAAGTAATTGTGAGTTCAATCCCTGGACTGGGCACTGTGTACTTGGACTCAGTGGAAAAACAGGGCAAGCAATAACTGAGTACTGCTAAAAATAAGAATTAGACGAAATAGGCTTAGACACGGATGGTGGAACGAGAATATACACCTGAGGAAGCCCGAAAGGCAAAACTGCCGAAAATTTGTGATAACAACAACAAAGATAAGGACAATATTCTACCTGTAAATAGTGTAAATTGAATATTTATTTATTTATCCAGTACTATCTGATAAATGGTCGGGTCAATGGTGATTAAACAGGTTCCTCCACTAGGCTTATATAAAACATATTGAAGGGTATATAGAGATATAATGATCAGTTGTCCAAAACACATTGAAAAGCATATAGATATATAATGATCAGTAGTCCAAAACACATTGAAAACTATATAGATATAATGATCAGTAGTTCGAAATATATTGAAAAGTATATAGATATAATGATCAGTTGTCCGAAACATATTGAAAAGCATATATCTTGTCAAGGGATACCACAATAATTCATGTTGTGAAATCGAAATCTGTTCATTTTAATCCTTGATAGCTATAGATTTTTTTTCTATATGCCATCTTAAGATAAATATACAATAACTGTTATTATACCTCACGAAAAAGTATTTTATCTGTTTCTTAGAAGATAATTTTTAAGTCTTCTCTGCACCACACTATGAAACAAAGTTCGTCTTGAGAAACATTAAAACGAGTTATATCTTCACTAGTTGCTCCAAATGTGTGGATTTGTGCCTGACTAAGAATAAAGCTTAGAAAATATCTGTTATACGATCAATCAATATGGATATGTTGTCTTCGAACAGTGGCAATGGTAATATTAGCCGTTCCTTGTATGGAAACATTCGGCATTCCTTAACCGAGCAGCAAGTACTACTTTTGGCTTAAAATTTCATAAAACTTTTCTCTGAAAACAAATTATCAGAAAGATAGATTTCTCAAGCCATCAAAATGTTATCGCTCTTTCCACTATTAATGGGGGTTTCCTTCCTAGAATTTTCTCTTAAGTAGCGTGGAACTCAAACTTCTTGATTATATCATCATTCTCTTGACGAATTATAAAGGTTGTTTCATTAAGAAGGATTATATATAAAGGTGTTTCATTAAGACGGATCAAAGTCGGCAGTAAATAAATCGGCGTTATTGGTGGAAATTTATTTATTTCTCTATTGGATTATGTTATTTAAGTCATGGCAATTATGTGTGAAAAAAAATATCGCCCAAATGTCCGCCAAGGCTTCGGCGACACACCATTACTCGATAGTCAATATTTTTGATGACGTATCTGTATAGTTGTTCCTCGATCTCACCAATATGCCTTATTATTTCGTCTTTCAGTTGTTGAATTTTTGTTGTCTTGTTGGCATAGACCTTACTTTTGAGATGACCCCCAAAGGAAGAAATCTAAAGGCGTCAAGTCGCACAATCGTGGCGGGCAATTGACTTCGCTGTTTCGAGAGATGATGCGACCTGGGAATATGTCATTCAAATTCTGTTTGAACGTCCATTTTCGAAATAGGCTTCGTAATATTTGATTGTTAGTCTTTCCATGGTTGAAAATGCCAAAGACTTAAATTGTTAAATCTGAAAGAAAAAGAATCATTAGACGCTTAAACTTAATTTACATTTAAAATCGGTCCAAGTTAGTGGAAGACCCTTTATATGATATCCATTTCAAGTGTTGATTTTGGTGAAAGTCCTCAAAATCTGTGTTTTCTGTTATTTCATACAGTTCTTCATTTTTTTTTTATTCTGTAGTGCCATTCCACAGAGTTCGGTGAAGGATGTTCCTCGCTAAGACCTACAGGCTTTATTCGCTCTCATTGATCTGAGAAACCGGTTGTATACAGCTGACAGTTTAGATATTTCTGAACGAGTCGGGCGTCATGCATACATCTATTTGATAGTCTCAACCTGACGAGACTCTTTAAAAACATGGATCGAACTTTTAGGTTAATATTTTAGTTCTGTGGCAACTGGCGGCGTTAAGCGAAACTACCCCTCGCCCTGCCTATTCTATATTCAATTCCCTTATCTCCTATACTAATGGCGATCCAAATATTCTCACAAGCTTTTAAAACTCTTGAGCTTAAACCGCATTGGGTACCACTATACACATGGTGTTACATTACACTCTACTGAGTAAACAAAAAAGTTTAAATAACTTCTGATGAAATCTGTGAAACTATATAAAATTTCATGAAACCTCCACCATAACACTCAGGCTTCTTTGTGCCAATAAGACGCAGACATTTACAAGCAGAGAAATGCAGATAAAGTTATTGATTATCTACTGTGTATACAGAATTGGTAATGTTCTTTGAACTATTGGAGAAAGAAGAAAAAAAAACTTTGACGCCAATGTTACCGAATCACTTGTGACTCGGCCATATTTAATCCGTCTCACCTAATCCGCGTTGAAGGGACGGGTATTCAGTATTCTGAATAAAACCGTCCACAATAAGAAGCCTTGAGCATGCGCACAAGAAACTACCGTTTGTCAGGCGTCAGCCAACGGCTTCGCAGATAGACACCAAGGTCTGATAAGCACTTATCTCTGAAGAACATGTTAAGAAGGAACATGCGGTGCATGCATAATCTTTAAATCCATAGAAAATGGAGAAAAGAAAGAAAAAATGACAAAAGAAAAATCTGTTATCTACATTTGTGTGCATTAGTAAAAAGATTTATATAAATAAAATCATTGACAAAACCTAAGAACACTGATAAAATACTTGGAAGTTTATTACAGTGGAAACACTGAAGTGTTTAGCATATTCATCGTGTGTTCGGCTTTACAATAGAAAGTTTTAGCAGAAAAGTTGAGGGGATTTTTATTTATTTGATAATACTTTTTTCTCCTCGGCTTTCGTCTTTTTATCCATAATTCGATTTTTTTTATTTATTTTAGGCATTTTTCTAAATCAAAATCGATTGGAAGCAGCTGAAAGCATAGCTTTCTCTGATATTCCTAATCCGAAGAGTATAAAAACCTTCAGTTATTTTTTTTATTATTATTATTTTTGTGTGTATGTGTTTTTGTTTTTTTTTTTTTTATGCTGAGAAATCTCTATTTGTTGCAATAGCATTCGGGCCAAAAAAAAAAATGTTGAATTTTATTTCTGTTATCATCTGTTTTCATATAAATACTTATATATGCCTATCTCCAACTGCAAACTTATATGTAAATATAGACAAGTCCATGTAGAAAGAAATATATGTTTGCAATTTGAAATTCATATAATCAGCTATCTTTTTTCTTCGTCTTTCTGATTGCCCATGCACACATGAATAGATAGACGTATTTATGAGTGCATGTGTTTGTAAAAAAAAAAAAACGAATAAAAGGCGAGAAGTGGTGCACAAAAGTGGGAAAAGTGAATTTCTAGAAACATAGATATTGTTTTTGTAAAATAATCTCTCGCGGTTTCTGGTATATTGGATGATACTTGCGTGCGTAGAAGCGAATAGTACCTTTTTTTTTAACTTGGACAAAATGACGGAGAGGTATTTGAATTTAATGCGATTGACAAACAAATTCAATCACTTAATTCATATATAATTTACAGTTAATAATAATTTAATATAATTAGTTTATATTACACCCGATGAACTGGCAGACGTGCATAAATAGTGAGTCGTAGATTTATTACTGAACCGATACTACATGGCTTCTGTTGGTTCGTAGAAACGGGTAACCGGCACGATATGCGATGAGGGTTTTTTTCTTTTTTTCCTTTCTTTTTTTTTCTTTCTTTTTTTTTCCTTTTCTTTCCTTTCTTTTTTTTTTTTTTTTTTTTTTTTTTCTTTTTTTTTTTTTTTTTTTTTCTTTTTTTTTTTTTTTTCTTTTTTTTTTTTCCTTTTTTTTTTTTTTTTTTTTTTCCTTTCTTTTTTTTTTTCCTTTTCACAGTAAGGTTCACTTTGTGAAAGGCCTGGGTGCCACTCGAAGTATAGGGTTAAGTTAAGGGGTAATTTATATGGATAGGAAGGGAAGATAACGGTTGACTTATACAGGTTAAGATTGTAGTGATAGGGGAAATATCCTCTTAGGAGTCTGTTCCACAGAGCAGTGATTCGCGGGTGGAATCTTTTTGAGTGGAACTTACTTCTCGCCGATCGAATACGGATGCAATGTTGGTGGTTTTCTATTATATAAGTGACATGGTGGATCCAAGCCGTGGAGGTTAGACCTGGCGGAACAAAGGAATGTAGTTCATCCGAGCACTTTCCACTGTAGTATCGACAGAGCAGTGAGAGGCTTGTCACATACCGCCAATCAGGGCCTGGAGACGATTTTTGAACTCATTCAAGACTGGAAAGTATGGTCTAAGCAGCTCCCGCTCAAATGTGGCAGCAATAATCCATTTCCGGCTCTTATAAAGATAAACGATAGCATGAGGAGTCGGATACAGCAATACAGGGAGCCGATCATTTTACCTGCTTTTGTCGGAATATTGTGCGTGTAAGGAGACATATCTTTTTATTACCGAACCGATATAACGTGACTTCTATTGGTCCGTAGAAACAGATAATCCAGCACGTTATGGGATGACGTAAAAGTGTTCGGGGTGGATACAAATATCTTTTTATTAGCGAATCGATATAACTCGACTTCTGTTAGTCCGTAAACACGGTTAATCCGGCAGGTTATGTCAGAAAAGTGAGTGTGTGCGAATACAAATATATTTTTATTAGCAGGCCGATATAACGAGACTTATGTTGGTACGAAGAAACCGGTAATCTGGCACGTTATGCCGTCTCGAAAAATTGTCTGTACGTGTCTGAAGATGCAAATATCTTTTTTATGTGCCATGTGTACTCAGGACGTAGGCGATCATGGCTCTCCACAATTTCCTGTTTTTTGTAGCTCTTAATAAATTTTATGTTTTTGTTATTTTTCCTAAACCATGTTCCGCTACCCATTTACACGAGCTCACTAAGAATCATATGCATTGTTTTCCTCTATCCTTCTTTCCTTCAATCCGTCCTATGAGTATCAGTTTTTCCAAGCCTTCTTTCCTCGTTATCTGACATAGAAATTTCAACTGTCTCTTTCTGGGATGTCTCCTTTTTGATTTTACGTTAACAGTTCAGTTATCTTTTCAGTTGTTTCTAACGAAGTTTTTTTTTTCTGTTTGAAATGCATCTTTAGTTATCCCAAGGCGCCTTTGGATTTCAATATCGCAAATTCCGTCCTGTGTTAAAACAGTTCCTAGATATTTAAATTTTTATACTTGCGATTTTGGTATCTCCGATTTGCAATTTGCATTTTAGGCTCTTCCTTTTGCTAGCAACCATGCATTCTATCTCCTTCCAGTTTATTCTTAAGCCTTTCTTCTTGCTTTCCATCACTAGCTTCTGTAGGAGTTTTAGTAGTTTTTTGTTTCGTTTTATTTGTTTGTTTTATTTTTGCTTTTTTTTTCTCATCTGCTATCAACACTGTGTCGTCTGCATATCTTATTGTTGTAATCTAGAAAATGTTACTGAATGAGGAATGACCAAAACGGAGGTTGGAAATGAAATGGTAATCTTTATAACATCAACAAAATACAATACTCGCCAGCGGCGTGAAGTAGGTAAACCACTGCTAGTGGTGGACTACTGAGACATCCTATTACCCCAACTTACAGTAGTGTCCAACGTATTTATGAGGATTAGGGCATACCCATTAGTGTCCATAGGTACGGTATATAACACTTATATTGTTAATATTGTGGCCACCAATAATGAATCCTGGTAGCACTTCTAATTCTCTCAGAATCGCCTTGCAGTATAGTTGAATAAGTCGCGTGAGGAGACACACCCTTGTCTTACACCCCTTTCTATTTTTTTTATATCTGCTGACCTTATTTTCTATATGTAATGTACCGATATTACGTGGCTTCTGTTGGTCCGGAAAAAAAGTGTAATATAGAAGCTGATGTGTCTGAAAATTGAGGAGAAGGCGGATACAAATATCTCCTAAAAAGGAGATATAAATATATCCATAAGGAAATGAAACATGATCATTCTATACTGAAATAACTGCCGTTATCTTTCTTTCAGTTTATTATAAATTCATATGTCTATATTTTAATTTTAATGCCTGAAGCCACGCGTTAGCCTCTTCCTTTTCTGTCAGGCATTTTTTTATAATGCTATGTCTTTTCAGGATAGAGGTAATCCCGATTCACCGCGGATTTCTTTTCTTATTTTCTGTTACGAGCTATACCTTGTTGGAAAAGATAGTGGAGTGGTCTCCCCTTTCCTTTTCATTCAGATGTTTTCTTTAAGAAGATATCGGCTGACAACTGATATCGCTAAAATCCGTAAGCGGTAAAATCTGCTAAAATGCAAAAAAATCCGAAGAAAAACTTCCTTGCCCTGGAAAGATAAACGCTTTTCTATTTCAACTTCTAAAATATTGTCATTCTCAGCATCTCTTTCGCTACACCATTTTTTTTATATTTGTTTGTTTTATTTTACTTCTTTCCGAGCAATTTTTCTTTCTTTAAGTTAATTTTGATCGATCACTGCTAATAGAAAAATTAAAATCATCAATTACAACCGAGATTTTTTTTTTTTTTTTTTTTTTTCGACGCGTTTCAGCTGTATATGTAATGCAGTAACTTTTCAGTTTCTATTATACATTAATTTATACCGACCTGTTTTTATATCTTGATTGTCGTATCAAAACATTTTCAGTCGCCATTACACCTGACCTATCCCAATATGATCCTTCGCTGGGAAAGGAAATGAAGCCATTTGCACACTTACTTGGTCAACAGCGCAAAATCTGGACTCTGGACCCTCTATTGAGTCGTACTGGTGTCTACTACAAATGTCAGCGAATATAAAACTTTATCCACTAATGCATATCTTGTAACCTGTTCCTTTTTTTTTTAAGTGGTGGCAGATGCCCAGGATCCATTATGGCTTGTCAAATTCAGTAACATTTCACGAATGTCATTCCCACTCGTCTTCCTAGAGAATTTCAGATCGTGTAACCCTCACTTCTTCCTAGACTCTGTCAAAATTTCCACGCTCGGGGAACGAACAGAGGTCTTTATGGAAGGCGTATAACCTTTCCTGGCGTTTATTCTCTACAGTGAAAATACCCTGTAACATCTCCTTCATGGACTAAATAAAGTGGCGTATTTTACGTTCTTATATGGTATGTGACTCGCCTAGAGCCAAAATGAACATTGAAATCATTGTTACGCCAGAGCTTCAGAGAGTCTAGGTGCATCAGCGAGCTGACCTGGAAGACGGCCTCCGAACCACCAGGTGAAAATTCGTACTTCAACCGATGTAAATGGCTGCCCGCATGTAACATCTGTAAATAGGTTTACCTATTCGCGAAGGAAGGGAAATCAGACTACTGATTTGAATCATTGGCAAAGTAATGAAAATAGTGGTCAGACAAAAAGGTTCCTTATGTGTTTCTCATGAGATGCCATTAGGAATGATTCCACTGTGATTGCTATCATATAAATGCTGTTTTTTTTATGATTGAGAGAAATAACATTAAAGATGAAATAAAACAAGCAACAATTTTCAACGTAATGGGCTTTTTTTACGTTAAAAGAAAATGTAAAAATAAAACAAATAAGAAATATATGTGAATGACTCCTCCAGAAGGTAGTGAAGAACAGCGTGAAGAAAGGACTAAACACCAATTGCACGAAAACAGAATGCATGGTTGTTAGCAAAAGGAACAGCTCAACATGCAAATTACAAATTGGAGATGCCAAAATCAAGCAAGAGCAACAATTTAAACATCTGGGAAGTGTATTAACAGAGGACAAAAAGCTCGACACTGAAATGCAAGACGCACTAAGATAGAGAAAGAGCCTTCAAAAAGCTAAGCAAAGTATTAAGAAACTGGAAAAATGCGTTAGAAATAAAGAAAACAGTACGGAACTTTTACATAATGAGTGAATGCTGGACAACCTCATCACAGATGAAGATAAGACATGAAGCAACAGAAATATGATTCTACAGAAGGATGCTAAGACTACGATAGACTGAATATGTAGAGAAAATGAAAATAAAAAGGACACTTTTACTTAACATCAGAAAGAGACGGTTGACATTTCTAGGGTGCATAAGGAAAGAGGGCTAGGAAATTTTGATACTCACACTACTGATTGAAGACAAGCGGGACAGATAACCTACCTAGCGAGCTTAGGTAAATGGATGGCAGATCAGGGTTTAGGGGAGATAGTATTTTTTTTATCCCAAGTACTTTCGACCTTCATCTTCAGTGGTAAATTTCAAAGACTAACATGCTAATTTACATTTGAAGATGATCTTAGAAAAAAATCGAAATTACTTGGGTTAAAAAAAAGTAAGGCGCCTTCCTTCTTGAATTTAATCTCAACATCAAGAAACTGAATAGTGAACTAGAAAGGATCAGTATAAAAATAGACACATGTCTATATTATTCGATGAAACATGTTTGAATGACGGTATTCTGCTTATATATATATATATATATATATATATATATACGATTCTCCCGTCGTTACGACGTATGAGGGTCAAGCAGTTCAATTCTTAGAAACCGACAGCCAGACACCAGCACATTTGATTTGATTATAGTGGTGAAGGCTTTGTGCAGAACCATCCACACTTATTGAAGGGCCGAATACTGAGACCTGGTGCACTATGTGCCACAAGGTCCCCAAACAACCCTCCGCAGGTTTTGAATTCAGAGTTTTCCTTCTCCTAGACCAGTTGCCATCCAAGGCTATAGAACCCAGTCTGTCCTGCTATTTACCCATAGCTGGAGGGAGAAGAAGAGGATTCATATAATTTTCCCAAGGGTATTAGCACGTAAGTGAATGTAATGGATTCGACTGGAATTCGAACTCGGCTCTCGGATTCCTCAATCCGAGCCGCTAACCATTACTCTTTCATTACAACGCTAGACTGCATATTTAGTTGGTGTCTGTCCAAAAACTGATGGGAAGTGTTCCTTCAATATCTCACAGTTATTGCACTTTCAGGCCGATTACTATTTGTATAGTTGTTAGAATTATTTTATGAAAACCCTCACTTCCCTGGAAGATTGCAAAAGGCAATAAGTTAAATTCTTTGATGAGAAAGATTTTAAGGAAAATTTCTTGAGAATTGGAAAATTAAGTTGCTTGAAAGATAAATTTTAATTGAAGACAGAATCACTTCCTCCATTTGGAAACTTATCTGTTTGTTTAATTATTTATATATGTTGCAATTTGCATTCTTATCTGGAAATTCTCTCTGCGCTGAACATAAATTACCCGGGGGTAGAATATCACTGACAATAGGATTCTGAGATTTAGTAACTTGCATCTTCAATGAAATTCTCAAACAGAGCTTCAATGAGAGGCGCCTAGAAAATCCGTCACAGCGACGCCACAAAAATTTATCATTTCAAATCTCTCAGACCTGAAAGAATTTTATTTTCTAGTAGCAAGCTTAAGATTAACGACACTGCAAGAATAGAAATCAGCAGGCAAAGCCCCTCGATGAGGCATCATGCTTTGAGGGAATATTGGGCCTCAAACTCACAGTTTACTTCAAATGGAACATACGATCCATCGCTAAAGATACAAGTAAAATGATCGATTCATTGTATTGCTTCGGTAAGGATCAGGCTCTACATCTAATCATCTACCTTTTTTATAAGAGCCAGATCAGGCCAAAAATGGAGTACTGTTGTCATATTTGGCGGGGGGGTCGACCCATAAGTCACTTTACAGTCTCGAAAGAGTTCAAAAGCGTTTCAGATTGGCTTGTTACAGCGAGAATTATTTTCTACCCTCCAATCTCTCTCACCAATTCACTCACTCTCTCACCAATTCACTCACTCACTCTTTCACTAATTCACTCACTCACTCTCTCACTAATTCACTCACTCACTCTCTCACTAATTCACTCACTCTCTCTCTCACTCACTCTCTCTCTCCTCCTCCTCCTCCTCTCTCTCTCTCCTCTCTCTCATCTCTCACTAATTCACTCACTCACTCTCTCTCACTAATTCACTCCTCCTCTCTCTCACTAATTCCTCACTCTCTCTCTCACTAATTCACTCACTCTCTCTCACTAATTCCTCCTCCTCTCTCACTAATTCACTCACTCACTTGCGCGCACACACACACACACACACACACACACACACACACGGCATGTGGCGAGCCTCTCACTACTCTATTGCTACTTCTACAGAAAGTTCTCGTACGAACTACATTCCTTGGTTCCGCCAGGTCTAATCTTCACGGCTGGGACCCGTCATGCCACTTATATTGTAGCAAACAGCCCTCATACCATCCGTGAAAAGTCAGTTCGACTCGAACAGCTTCATCCCGAGAACCACTGCTCTGTGGAACAGACTCCCAAGAGGATGCTTCTCTGATCAATACAATCTTAACCTCTTAAAGTCTAAATTTAACCGTTATCTTCCCCTCTTACCCGTATAAACTACCCCTTAACGTAACTCACTATCTCAAGTGGCTACCGGGCCTTCTACAAGGTGACCCTTACTGTAAAGAAAAAAAAATGGACATCAATGTCGGCTCAGGATCGTATTTCTTGTTTTCAAGACAGTCAAACTGGCCGTTCTAGTTTGAAAGATTTGATGCGATATAATTCTCCAGTTATCATTTTCCTTGTGACATGCTAATCTAATCTTAGAAAATATCATAAAACCTGTTCTGTGATTTAAATATTTACGTATTTTTACAGACACCATAGTTCCACAGTCGATCTCATGAAACTACGATGAGTTAAGTTGGTGGGCGCATATTATATACACGTCAGCTACCCTCGTTGTGCTGGCCGAGTTGGCAGAAAATGATCACTATCTGATGACTGTGTGAAAGTGCGTGAATCTATTAGTAATGGTCGGTTATTGTACACCGGAATTATTATAGTCAGTAGACTATAGCAGTAGAAAGACAAATTGAATAAAGATAAAAGGAAAACTTAGTCGTCGCGTTTCGTCCTCTGCGTGACTTTAAGGCAAATGTCTTGAAGTTACTTAGAGAACGAAACGCATCATTTAAGATAAGTTTTCATTTTGTCTTATATAGGTTCATTCAATACAAGTCCCAAGAGCAACTTAAGGTAGAGTGTTACTGAATAAGTTGTGGGATACAGATGTAAGGAAAAGAAGTAGCTCGTGAAGATTATGAGGATAGGGCGAATAGATAACGACTCGCCCTGGAATTGAAAGGTTAAGAGTGTAGTGTTCGAAAAAGTATCCACGCGAAAATCTGTTCCACAAAGTAGCGATTCTTGAGAAGGAGCTGTCTGAGTGGAAATTCTTTCTTACACATGGAATACGAAAAAATGAGAGACGTAATATGGCGGTTCTTAAATGTGAACTTCTGAAATGATGGGACTAAAGAATGGAGCTTGACGAAGTAATCGCAATGGGAATAGCGACAGGAGAGCAGCCATAGTCTTGCAGCATTGCGTCTGTGCGAAAGGGAATGCAGGATGGAAAATATTTCATCGACAACAAGGCAGAGTATAATATTTTCCTAATATTATTTCATAGATGATTCTGGTAACTTTTGCATCTATCTATTCACATTTCTGATGTTTTTGTTTCGACCTGGTCATCGGTTTATTGACTAAAAGCATTACTACCTGAAATATCCTATGACAATTAGATACAAGTTCCAAACTCGTACGAAAATAATTTTGTCTGAATTTCTAGAATTTAAATGTTTATCTCACTTTCCAGCACTGGGTATGCGCCTATCTTATAGTCAAGGTATGTGTGTGTGTGTAACGAATGCACGGCCGCAATTTTTCGACGGATTTGCACCAAAATTTACATGCACAGGCTCCAAGTTAGCGCGAAGGCCAAGACCGACGTTGCATTTCCCAACTCCCATCGACAGTGGAAATAATCGATTTTTTCCTGCTTCTACGGCTCTTTTCGTGTAGTTGGCGGTCATTTTCTACTGGCCAGAGTGAGAGCCTATAGCTGGCTGTCACGAATAGGCAGGAAGATTCTACTGGCCAGCGTGAGAGCCAACAGCTAACTGACACGAATATTAACTAGCATGCTAGCATGCAAAAAAAAATCGATAACTGCATTCGTCACAAGTGGGAAAAATTTAAATCTGCATGGCACTTTACTCCAATTGGCTCATTCGCTTGCTTAAACTCAACGTTGATTCTGATTCTGCAGAACTGGGTTGGGTGTGAAAAAGTATTTGTTAACATTTTTTTCATTCGGTTTTTCCAGTTACGAGTCCTTTTTTAAAGCTGGTCGTTTTGTGTTCATTTTGTTTAGTTCTTTTTTCGTAACAGATTTAATGTTTAGTATAGAGCTTAGAAAAAATTCGCAGTGTGAGATAGGAAAGAAGTAAGGCGTGTAGCAACATCAGCACGGCAAAAGGCACTCCTTTAAAGGCAAGGAAGGGCAAAAATATTTTAAGTCAAGTGAGAGCGATTGCTGTATGTGTCGTACGATTTTTGAATCAAGCACGGGCAACGCCGGGCCATGCTGCTAGTGTATATATATATATATATATATATATATATATATATATATATATATATGAGTTTATTGTCGTATTTGATGACACAAAAAGCTCACCTTCCTTCCCCAAAAATATCACTCCGTATCATAAATGAGAAAATGTGGTCTCCATATTTTAATTTCTAAATTTATCCCCTAACGATCACGACTGTCGGCCCTAATTTTGGCTCAGCCGACCACTTCTAACTCGACTTCATAATGACATTATTTACTCGAACATCATCATCATTAGTAGTAGTAGTAGCAGTAGTAGTAACAACAATAACATTATTACCACCACTTCCGCAAAAGAAATTATTGTAACAAGGTAAAATGTTCGTCAGTACCGGCTGATGCCTGAATTCAACCCTTTCTGCCCATGAGACTCGGGTTCGAACT
This sequence comes from Acanthosepion pharaonis, assembly GCA_903632075.3. NCBI lineage: Eukaryota > Metazoa > Mollusca > Cephalopoda > Sepiida > Sepiidae > Acanthosepion > Acanthosepion pharaonis. Next base: position 2,768,965 of record CAHIKZ030000158.1, on the reverse strand, counting down.
CACCATTGTCGATTTGTCTATATTATTTCTTGGTAATATCAAAGTACGAGGCACCGTTGAGAAAAAGTCTGATATTCATTCTACGAGTTGACCAATGTCTTGTTGAGCTAAATTAGGTGAACGCATCTGTTCGGGAGCCGTCGACGTTTGTGTTAGATGCACAGAGAATGTTGTAATCAAACGCGCGCGAATGAATCGGGTTTCGGCATTAAATAACTCATAAAAGTTTAATATGCCATTAAACAAACTAAACCAAGCCACCCCTGTCATTAACTCGCTGGAAGCCATAAAAGGAAGAGATATAACTAAAAGAAATGGCAGTAAGGGTAAAACATTAACATTAACGCCAAAAAAAGAACAATGAGAGAGGGAGTGTGTTTTTTTTTATCTCCAGTTGTACTACTAGCTTGACTGTTTTATATACAGCCATTTTTTTCTGCTGTAGCTATTTTTTTCTCTAACGTGATTCACAGGTTGCTTTAAACATTTCATACTTAAAATCACTAAACATTTTTTAAGATGAATATACCCTGCTAAAATGTGTATGTATTTAATGTGTGTTTTTTAAACCGTCCAATATTCTTATATGGTGTGTTTTTTCTTCAATCAAATACGTCTTTTTTTAACCGTGTGTCTTTTATGCTATCTACATAGTACATATTTATTAGTGGATGCAAGGTCACTTTTCGGGAGAACCTAGTCATGAAGGAACCTACCATAGTCTGAAATTTCAGGAACCAAGTAAATGCTTGCAGACTCTAATATAAATCACCAATTCTTACATGTTCACGAACCCGCTTCTTCTTTTTCTGTGTACATTGACCCTTCAGGACATGGGTGATCATGGCTCTCCACAATTTCCTGTCCATTGAAGCGCCTAATAATTTTTATCTTTTTATTTCCTCTCTTAAACTGTGTTCTGCTATCCATTTACTTAAGCTCGCCAGGTAATTTATGCGATGTTTTCCTCTATCCCACTTTGCCCTCAGTATGTCCTGTGAGTATCAAATTTCCCAAACCCTCTTTTCTCATGATGTGCTCTAGAAATTTCAACTCTCTTTCTGATGTTAAATAATAGCGGCCATTTTGTTTCAATTTTCTATAAAATTGGGTCGTTGCTCACATGTTCAGTCCATGGTATTCTCAGCATTCTTCAATAGAACCACATTTCTGTTGCTTCCTGTCTTTATTTTTTTTTTCAGATGTGAGGAGATTGTTCTGCCATGTAAGAGAACTGATATTGCGTAACAGTTGAATACACTTTTTTTCTAACGAAATTTTCCTCTTCCATAATATTCTGCTTAGCTTTAGGAAAGCACTATTTCTCCGAGTTCATTACTAGCTCCTCGTCCGAATGACCATTAAAATTTCTAGGGTTTTGTATTGAACCTTAGCATTGTCTAGCGTACTGTAAATCTTTTCAGTTTTTTTTTCTGTACTTTGCGCTATCGGTGCATATGCAACTATGGTGGATATGTTGAAATGCATCCCTTTCCTTTGATAGTATCCTAGAACACATTTCTTCATGTCTTGGTCTAATATCAGTCCTACGCTCTTCTCATTTTTCTCTCTGCCTGCATATCTGATCCTGTGTTTGTCACTGACAAAATCTCCATTGTTTACCCACCTATTTTCACTTACACCTAAAATATAAACATTTAACCTGTTCTTTTTCTGTTTCATATTTTCTAACTGGCCGCATTGATTTTGTGTTCTGACACTCCATTTCCTAAGAACTACTTTTGTTTGATGCGAACAGTCGCTGGATGACTCTCCGGAAACACTAGTCGCTCATATCTTCACTTACCGAGCGAAGGATCAATTTCAGGGAGTTTGACATCCTTTACGCGATTATCAGGCGACACCTGTTGGACATGTATCTCCTTACCAGGTGGAAAGCTAATTTCAATATACTTAACCCCATTTACCCGTTATCATTTGATTGTTAAAAGCCAAAAGTTTTTCTTGGATTGCCCACAACCCTTCCTCCCAAAATATGGCGCCGGGTGCCGGTTTAGTCGCCGAGCATCCGACAGTAGCATACATATACATACCCCCGCATATATATATATATATATATATATTATTATGAAATGGACAAAGCCGACAATTGTTTTAAGACATTTTATGTTTTATACTTTCCTTTATGGATACAAATATTTAAATGCTCTTTTATAATAAACAGTATTAATGACGTTACCGGCCTGAATGTCCGAAAATCTTCATAAATATCCGTCCTCCGACATGAATGAACCTGTATCCTATAAGAAACAGTCATATAGCCTGACGTGCTTTACCAATTTGGCCAAAGAGGAGCGTTTGGTTAGCAAGGTAGATTTTACTGTTTTTAAACAACAATTCTCCATGATTTTTTAAAACATTAAAATCGACCTTGCTAACCAAACGCTTCTCTGTGACTAAATCGGTAAAAGCAATGTCGATTATATGACGGTTCTTTATAGGATACGTCGAATCCTCTCGGAGGACGCATATTTTCTATGAAAATTTCGAGACATTCAGGCCGGTAATGTCATTAATATTATTTATTATAAATAGAGCATTATTTAAACAAATGTATCTATAAAAAGAACGTATAAACATAAAAAATGTCTTAAAATAACTATATATATATATATATATATATATATATATATATATATATAGTTTGAAAAAATTCTGAATTTTAAAATTAAAATTCGTAGGTGAAAATGGTCATTTACTAAAGGTATCTTAATTCCAATTGTAAGTAAAGAAAATTTGCTCTGCTTAATGAAAATAAACATTGAGCGCTCTTTTGTGAGTCAGTTTTAACATATTTCAAATTCTGTGTTGTGGTAATAAGACTGACCTGGATTATACCAACAGTTCTACATGTGTGTGTGTATATATATATATATATATATATATATATATATATATATATATATATATATATATATAATATGCACACAGTGGAGCAGGTAAATACATTAAAGATTAATGAATATATAAATTATATAACATTATATATGAATTATATAACAAATTAATATAGTTAGGCACATATATGAGGTACAAAAAACACTCGATGTGGCCACCATTGGCGGCTACCAGTTTCTCTCGGTTATCCGGGAGCAAGCTTTGGTTACGCCATAGCGTCCATGATGGCTACCTTGATGGCTACCTTGGTGTTGTAGGACCAGCTGCTCACCTCCCTTTCCAAGACGCTCCACACATAATAGTCGATAGGATTGCAGTCCGGCGATGAGGAGGTCCATAAGTTGGGTGACCCGTGGTACGGTGAGCAAGTGGCGCTTTATGTGCACATAAGATTTATAATTCATGTCCTTGACAAAACGCCCGATTGTTCGCCTGCTGGTGCCCATTTCTTTGTCGATTTTAATCATGCTTTTGCTGGGATTCTCCTTGACAACTTCAGCAACAAACTCAGGCGTCCTGGTAGCACTAGAGCTCTTCTTATGAGTCTTAGTTTCAGGCCTGAAATTATCCTTTTCGTTTGAGGCTGCGTATGCCTTTGCAAAGTCGTAGACCATGGTTTAGCGTATTTAAACTATTCAATGATTGCCTTGGCTTTGTAGCCGGTGCGAAGGCTACAACAGCAGCTCGACGTTAGTATTTTGAAGTCATGTCGAGTACTAAGCAACTCGTACGTCAATGGCCAAACGCCTACTGAGGTGTAGTACTTTTTCATGACGCTCTTGAAACCTCGCTACACTGTGACGTCACGGCGCTGTTGCCACGTAAAATTCAGGATTTCTCTGCGCAACGCACACACACATATATATATATATATATATATATATATATATATATATATATATATATACTGTTTTAATTTAGTTAGTGCTAAACAATAACTTCTTAAATTCAAAGTAACTTATGACCTTGACTTTCTAGAATTAATAATAAGAGAGGAGTATCTCTTTTCACCATTCCGTTTTCGATCAGAGCCATAAAGTTTCATCGCTAATAAACAAACATATTTTTTCCTAACATCTCGTCTCTATCGATGGGGGAAGGTATCTCAAAGGATATATTTGTTTTTTATATAAATGATGTCGACAGCAAGTCACTTCCAAATAAAATTATATTTTAAATTCAAAGCAACTTCTTCCCTTGACTTTATCGAGTTAACAGGAAGAAAGAGGACTATCTCTTTGACCATACTCATAGTCCCAGATATTTTACCTTCTTTTTTTGTTTGTGTCTTTTCAGTAGTTAATGATCCGGGAAAATAACTGTCGACTCTTTATCATCGAAAATTAAGTAGTAAAAGGCGTTGAGAAAATATGCCACGCTGAATATTGTTCTTTTCTATTGTCCCCTGGTTCCCTCCTGGATTATCTCCCTTTAGAATTTTTTCCTATCGGATTTTGAGACTGTATTGCTTTGAAATTAAGACAGATGGTGACAAGTAAACAATGCTTTACGCTGGAAGAGAAATGATTTAAATAAATAGACAATCATCGTAGTAAAAATAAAGGTGTAATTCTAAACGGTCCTAAGAGAAACATGAGGACAGGACAGCGAGTGATTTTCGAATTCTTCGGGAAGTAATGATACTTAATTTACAAGTGTACAGTCCTAATTTTAAAGACATTTAGCTATATTATATATAAAAAAAAATAAGGACAATAAGATCGAGGCAAGATTTTTTCGTTTAAGAAAAACGGTGAAAGCATAAAGAATGAAATTCACCTTAGTGAATACCGTAATTGTTAAAAGGCAACGATTTCAGCCTGCTTTGTATAAATTCCCTACGTCAAAGAAGAGTGTGAAGTTTATAAAAAGCCTGTTTATCTATTTGCTTTTTTAGATGCATTTTAGTCGGATGGTTGTTTTTTTTTTTTTTTTTTTTTGGTGGGGGGTATTTGATAAGCTAAGAAATTTCTGTTCCAATCAAGTCTCAAATTTATCGAGTAATATTGAATTTCAGATAACATTTAAGTTGGATTTTTCTTTCGTCGTTTACAAAAAACGAAAAGAGAAAAAGAAAGGGACACACAAAAGAAAGAAAGAAATACGCGAAATAAAGAAAAATACAAAAGAAGAACAAAGAAATATACAAAAAAGGGTCGAAAGGAATGCTCAAAAGAAAGAAAGGAATACACAAAAGAAATACAAGAAAGAAAAAAGAATGAAAGAAACTAATGAAAGGAAGGAATACACGAAAGGGAATAAAACAAAGAATAAGACGAGAGAGAGAAAATTGATTTTTTTTTTCTCTTAAAAAATAATGGACAAGGCATGAGAGAAAAGGGAAAATGGAATCAAAAACATTGAAAGAAAAGGAATGAAACAAGGAAATAAAAGCAAATGAAAGAAGGCGATTGAAAAGGGAATGAAAGAGAAAAAGGAACGAAAAAACTCGAAAGAAAAGCGAATTGAAGAAAGGAAGGAAAGAAAGCTAAAGAAAACGAATAACATTAAAAAGAAGGAAAGAGAGCTTCAGAAAAGGAAAGAAAGAGAAAAAGAAATGAAAGAAAGCGCGAGAAAATGAATGAAAGACAGAAAAAAGAATGATATCAATAGAAAAAGGAATGAAAGATAGCGAGAGTAAAAAAAAAAAATGAAAGAAAAAGATGGAAGAAAGCGATAAAAAAGGAACGGAAGAAAAACATGAAAGGAATGAACGAATGAAAGAAAGTGAGATAAAAGGAACGAAAGAAAAAGATTAAAGAAATACACGAAGGAAAGCGAGAGGAAAGAACTGAAAGAAATAGAAAAAGAATGAAAGAAAAAGAAACTAAAGAAATCAAGAGAAAGATAATGAAAGAGAAAAAGGGAATAAAATAAAAGGAATAAAAGAAAGAAAGAAGAAATGAATAAAGGAAAGAACGAAATAGAATAAAAGAATGATATAAAGAATCGGAGTACAAGAAAGAAAGATTTTTTTGGCGTCAGCATAAAACCAACAACGGACAAAAAAAAACAAATTTAATTTCCGTGTGTCAACAAAACATGAAGAATTGATAAAGCAAATTTTAAGAAACAATGAAATTGAGAGAAAGACGAAAATAGAAATTTTATTTCAAGATTTAAGAAAAAAGGGTACAAGCAAAATTTTCCAGAATTTTCTATTTGTGTTGCTAGAAATCACGTGTAATTTATCATTCAATACAGCAATTTCGATAAATAAAATTGAATTTGAAACTTACGACTACTTTGGTGAAACTTCAGACGAAATTATTTATTCATGAACTTTTTTCTTTAACTGGAAAGAACATTCGATGTAAACTAGGTATCCCCACTAATTCGGTATACGTAAGCTTTAAAATTAATTTTTCAAAAACGAAAAAGCTTTCTTGAAGCTTTAATTGAAAACTAAAAAAATTTAAAAAATTAAAATTTATTATTTCCAGTGAACAAAATTTTCTGTATTTCAAGCAAAAATTATATTAAACGGAATCGATTTTTATTTTCAGTAAAATAGATGAAAACGGCCATTTTGACACATTTGTAAACAAAAGTTTATTCTCGGCTTTAAAATTTTGAAATATATATATATATATATATTGTGTGTGTGTGTGAAACGTTATTTGAGGAATATTAGCTATTCAAGTGTAATGTCAATCGACATCCCCAGTTGCCTTGATCTATCCACTACCCTCATCCTTTCTTCTATCACTCCTATCTGATTTTGCTATAAATTTTCTGTAACCCCTTGCGTCCTATTGGCTTCCCGCCTTGCTTGGGGTGAAATGCTTAAAAAAAAAATTAAAGTTAAATTAATCTGATTTGAAACAAATATTGCTTATAGCATAAAATGTTGTATAGAAGCAGTTCTTACCCACGGGGTCTTGTTTTTCTGACGAATGACCGCCGAACGTGTCTGTAGTTAAGTATTGTGGAGCAAACGAGAAAGTTCATATGATTCAGAACAGATTTTCAGATAAGATGGAGCCCGATTTTGCAAAAAATAAATTCGGTGATTTGAATTCTTCAAAAACTTCTGCTTTTAACTAATATAGTCACTAAAAGGTATTACATTGAATTTCTCAAGTGTTCATAAATTGAGGAAGTGGGTAAAAACACTTGTAAAAGAATATTTTTACAAACATTTTCGAATAAAAAATTCAAAAATAATTTAATTCATTTGTGAATAAAACCTGAAAATATAATTAAAATCCGATAATTATTTTTATTTTTGCAAGAATTTCCAAATTAATGTGTCTGTCACCACAGAAAGAGGCTAAAATTTGTCATGCTAAAAGTACAACCGCTGACGCAAGAAAAACAAGTTTTGTAATTAAAATTTCGAATGTTTTAAAAAGGAGTAAAAAAAAAGCCTTAAATAAATATTCAAAAATACTTTGATCGTTACTCTTAATAATAACAAAGACTTTGACGATAAAACTATTTTTATTACGTTTCGTGCATGCTTTCAGCGCAGTATGCTGGGTTGTTTTTTTTTTTTTATCGATTTCGTGGAAGTACCTGGTGTAAACTGATTAACTTTTCTTGACGGTTAAATACACACGCAGTTAAATCTGTGTATAGATGAAGATATTTATACGAAGGTGCCGTATTTACTGTCATCAAAGATAAGTACTTTCAGTTTTTGGATGTCTATATAGAATACATACACAATGAAATCTTTTGGAAATCTTTGCACACAAATGCTCCATGTAGGTGGATAAATGTGGCATATATGGATACGTATGTACGCTTGCATATCCTGTCAGCTTACTCGGTAGGGTGCAACTGGTATTAGACGACTCATGTCACATGTCATAGGTATGAATACAGGTTATTATTTAAAGACGTAAGAGGGTACAAATGAAAAGATTAAATGCTGGCATGGTTTTTCCATTTCATTGAAGCGGACTAAACCGACCAAGATGAGGTGGGTGGCTTAATATCCTGTAGGCGGGAAAATAATATCTGTAAAAATTTGGAAGTAGGGCATATGTCAGGATTTTCCTAGCTATGTGTCCGCGTCCTTGTCGGTAATGAGTTATTTTTCCACCCCACAAACCTTTTCCTCCAGAAGAAACGTCGTAAGACTGTCGCTGCTCTATTGCGATTTCCATGCAAAATGTTCAGACTAACTACCTTCCTTAGTTTCAGCAGTTCTAACTTTCACGTGTTAGATCCACCATCCCACGCACATTGTAGCGAGCCACCCTCAATCCCTTCGTATCCCATTAGTAAGATATAGGCTCGTTTCAAGAAGAATCTTCCCACGTATCACTGCGTTGTGGAACTGGCTCTCAAGAGGAAGTTTCCCTGATCGCTACAATCTTAAGCTCTGAAGGGGTAATCGCTATCTTCCTCACATATCCCTGCGTTGTGGAACTGACTCCCAAGAGGAAGTTTCCCTGATCGCTACAATCTTAACCTCTGAAGGGGTAATCGCTATCTTCCTCACATATCCCTGCGTTGTGGAACTGACTCCCAGGAGGAAGTTTTCCTGATCCTTCTTAACCCCTGAATCTTAACCTCTGAAGAAAGAGGAAGTAATCGCTATCTTCCTCACATATCCCTGCGTTGTGAAACTGACTCCAAGAGGAAGTTTCCCTGATCGCTACAATCTTAACCTCTGAAGGGGTAATCGCTATCTTCCTCACATATCCCTATAAACGGTACCTCTTACTCTGTAACACTGTCTCGAATGGCTTTTGGTCCTTTTACAGCGTGAACATTATTGAAAAAAAGTGTCTCTGTTAAAGGACACTCTGATGTAAAACCTGCGATCTTAACGACACCGCACATCTTATTACGGTCTGTCTCTGGTTGATATAGTTATGATGGAGAGCATCGATGCGATGCTGTACCCAAAACACCTGAAAACTGCACAGGAATCATTCATCTAACATCGTTTGTGTTTACCGTTTCTGTTTTGCAGAGCCCATAAGCGGGAAGCGGCAACAGATATATGGTTGCGATGCAGGGATTATTATCCTCGTAATCGAGTGGACGAGCACTACGCCCTTAAAGCAAGCCGCGCAAACAATTCAACGACAACCTTAAGGACACACTTAAAAAGGTCACTGTAGATAGTAATACCTGGGAACGTCAATAATCAGACAAGGAGGCGTGGCAAAATCTGATTACTGTTAGTGTTGATGATTTTGAGAACAACAGAGTCGCTCATGCTGAGCTGAAACGAACTGGTAGATATATGGAAGACGTCAAACCTCCTCCCGAGAGTGGCATAAAGGAATCCATCTCGTGTGATGTATGTGGCCGTGTATGTTTCTCGAGGGCAGGCCTCCTCAGCTACAACCGAGAACACCAATTTGATACCCAGCAAGACTTTACGTACAGCATTTGTGACAAAGTGTGTACGTCAAACAGTGGACTCGCTCGGCATCATAAAAGTAAACATCGAGATAATGAGATTGCTGTCAGAAGACCCGCCTCTACTCAGTGTGGAATGGCTTGCAATTCAATTGCAGGTTTTATGAGCCATTTAGGACATCATCAACGATATAGAAATTATCCCTAAAATGATCATTTGAGAGTTGCAGGTCTTAGAGGTGGTCTTAATCGGTCACGAGTCGATTTCCACCATGTATGTAAAGAGTGATGTATATATACGAGGACTCTGATAGTTGTACAGAAATGGAAAAGAAAGTAAGTATGCATGTATGTATGTATATATGTATGAATGCATGTAACCCATATACACATACTTACAAATATCATCTGAATCCCGCATAGACAAAATAGAATAATTATACACATTCATGCATAAAGAAATATTTACGGTTTTACAGTTAGGCTTGGAATCTGTTAATTTCTTGTTGAAAAGACACGTCGTCTCTCCTTGAACGCTGTAAATTTTACTAACGTTCTTTAACAAGTCAAATACAAGGGAAGCCTGATTAACCAAGGAAAATCAAACACCAGAATATAAAAATAACAGAATGCCTTTTTTTCTCCATATTTAATTCTCTGAGGAAGCCTTAATAAAAGTGAATCACGTTAGATTGATAAACATTTCATATTTGCTCTTTATCCTATTATATGTATGAGGGTGTTTTTAGAGAAGGAAAGTGATTCTTATTATTTATTTATTCTTATTCTACTTCTTTCTGTTTTATTATTATACATTCTTTATATATATATATATATATATATATATATATATATATATATATAATAGAGGAACCTCAGTTCTCGAATGTCTCACATGTCGAACAAATCGGTATTTGATCAGAAAATTCGAGATGAAAATGTCTAGAGTATCGAACAAAAATTCCGGTTATCGAGCAACATTGCCGAACCGAGTTAACGAACGAAATCATTTCTCAGTCGTCCGCCGCGTTGTATACATTAGTTTGTTGTACCCGTGCTTTCGTTTTATTATTGCACTGTGACTTTTTCTCTACATTGATTCCTGTTGGAAAAATAGTTTCGGTTCACGAACATTTCAGGTTATGAATGGTCTTCAGGAACGAATTAAGTTCATGAACCGAGGTTATATATATATATATATATATATATATATATATATATATATATATATATATATATATATATATATATATATATTCAGATAATTAGGAACAAAATGAATAAAAGACCAGAGGAAAAACTATTCTTAGCCGACGCGTTTGTCCTCTGAGAGATGCCAGAAGATGAAATACGTATGCTAAGTATAGTTTTTTCCTTTTGCCATATATATATATATATATATATATATATATATATATATATATATATATATATATAATCTGTTGATTTGTTTATTATGATGCATATTTATGTTTTACATTGCACTGTGTTATACATTTTCGTTTTAAAAAATGTTTCTCCGAATTTATTACACTATAATTATTTAATATATAGTTCGAATTATTATTTAATCGTGAATATTTAACACATTGTATTTGTTAACATTTTATACTTTCGCATGAATAACTGAACTTACTTACGTTTTAACGTAACATTTTTAGGGGAAAATATGTATATTCTAATTTGTAAGGAAGGCGTTTTGGGTCCTATAATGCAAATAGAATAAGTTGAAGCTTAAAATATAAAATAAACACAGGGTTCAATGGCAAAGTTGACAGAACGTAAATATGCCAGTTCTATCTGAAATGATCTGGACCTACAATGCTGAAATTGTCTTCGGATTCCGCCATCTTGGCTTCTACTGATAAAAACAATTAAAGCGACACAACTCTAACTTTCAATAGCTCATTTTCAAATGAAAAAGTTACTTTTTCTCAAATTACAGTGTATCAAAATAAAATTGTCCGTGATTTCAACTTTACTCCTAGATGCCGTAGCTCAACATACCATACCATTCTGGAATGAGTCCAACTCCATGGGCAAATTAAAAACATATCGGGCTGGATCCAGACCAGTAATCCTGAAATTTTGGGTTCACAAGTTTTCATTACTACGATTGTTTTCGGCGATTTTGTTACGTGATCTTTCTTTTTTTTTCTTTTTTTTTCTTTTTTTTTTTTTGCACGATAACAATTTCTATAACTTGAAAATAGATTTGGGAATAATCGAAATTAATTGCGAGATCCAGCGAAAGTCACCCTGAAATAAAAATAATTGTTTTTAGGGAAAGTGAGGACGTATGTACATCAAATTGTCTTTAAATTAAGTGGCTGCAGAAGAATTATCGTTGAACTTTGAAAAGGTAAGCTTAAATATTAATGCAATATTTAAATGCAGCGATCAATTTTGAGTTCTGCAGTTTATTGTCGCCTGTCGTATCTACTCTTCCCTACCTAATGTGATGAAGGTCCAATCAATTGCCCTCCCCAGGAGCTAGCTTAAACGCCGCCCGATGAAGGGGCATTTGGCATTTAAGCTAGTACATATATATATATATATATATATATATATATATATATATATATATATATATATGCCTACTCACATATGTTTGCGTGTGTGTTTCTGTTTATATATGTGTAAGTCTGTGTATGCGAATGTACGTTTATGTTTGTATTCGTGTGTGTGTAGTCAAATAACAGTGAGAAATAGTATAACAATAGACAATCTAATCTTTCGTAACGAACTGACTTCCCTGACAGCATAGACAGTAAGAAGCTGATGTATCTATTGTCAACCTCTGCAGGGGCCAAACCTATAAATAGTTACCTCGCAATACACGTTGGTAGATAGAGCTGCAGGAAGATAAGAATCTGAACAAAACTCCATAATTATCTCCATACAGACTTACAAATTACTTAAGTAGCGAAGAATGTCGGTAATCACGAGATGCGTAGATGCGTAGATGTGCAGTTGTATAGGTGCGCGGTTAAATTGCTAGGTTGAAAACAATATTTGTTGATGCAGAAGTTCCCAGCACCTCCTTTTGAAAAGTGTTAGCGACATCTTGGAAGCGTCGTTGAATTAAACTCGGCTCTTGATTATGCAGTCAGTCAATTCTCGTAGGTTGCTTGCAAAACTCGGGAAATTTTCTGATGCTCGTTCCTTAAATATTTGAGATGAGAAATTATTATTCTCACGATCTATTGCATGGTTATCCTAGTTTTATTTTCTTATGAATCATAATTCTTAAATTAATGATCGAATAAGCTCTTTGTGGGTTTTACGACTATCAAATATTCATAGAAATTCTCCTATCGCATCATTAAATATTTAACTTTAACAACTTTAACAAAATACTGCCATAACGCTCATAGGTATGAATACAGGTTATTATTTAAAGACGTAACAGGGTACAAATGAAAAAATTAAATGCTGGCATGGTTTTTTTTCATTTCATTGAAGCAGACGTTAAATGTATGAGAGGATAATCGCTTCCATTATATTTTCTTTCTTTCAATAAAAGCAAACAGCTTCTCTGATATATCCTTCTCTTACGTCTTTCCTTGCAATGAAACCGGAATGGTTCATTCTTTATCTGAAGAAATGGTTGGGAGTAATACTTGTGCGAACTAACAAGTAGAATTTTAATATGATTATACAATTTTACTCGGCCTTGTGTCTTTATCTTAGTTGTTAACGTCGCAAAATTATCACTTGCTGTCTCCACCGATTTTCTTTCGATTTTCTCGCCAGAGTAAACAACATTATAGCAGCCGCTATACGCTGATTAGCCAGACGCATGCGCTAAAATCGCTGTTCAGTTTTGGCGCATGCGTAAAAAATTGGAGTATATGCAGTGCGTGTTTCAAGAGACTTTCAGATAGTGACACAGGCAAGGCATGGTTCTCCTCACCCGCAAGACACACACACGGCCTTAACACGGCACCACATTTTCCATCAACAAAGAAATAATTCCAGTCACGTTCATTTTTGAAGAGACTGTTGAAAGAATATCCATTAATTCCACTCGCGCTTTCAGGAACCCTGTAACCCTAGAACACTAACCATCAATTAAAGTTACACCACTACTAACCATGGGTATATCATACCCGATTTTGAAAATATCAAAAAATATTAAATATAAATCTTTCTTTGAAATATTTTACATGCAGGCTCTTAAAACTTTGTACTTTGAGTTAACATTAATAGGAACTGAAAAACATTATTTAGGTAAGAAAATCAGGTACTGAAAATTCCTATTAAAAATAGAAAAATTTGCGCTGGGTACTATATACCCATGGTTAGTGTTCTAGGGTTAAGACTTCCCGAAGTCTATATTAGCTGTTTCCATGTCTATGATAATTGCCGTTTCCTTATAAGCAAACAGTTGACATTCATTGACCGAGCATTACGGTTGTAATTAATAAAATCTTACACTTAAAACGATTTTTCAGGGAAATATGTCTCTCAAGTAACTGTTATTGCTCTTTCCATTTATTAATAGGGGTTTCCACCCTTGCCTTTTGTTTGAATTAGTGTGGAATGCAAGCATTTTGATTGTCATTATTCTCTCTTCAAGTTACATGTGCTACCCATTTAAGTTGTTTCTACTTCCGTGGTTTTTGGTTATCTGGTATCGTTCTTTGTTTGAGATTCGATAAACCCAGACCACGAGGTTCGAATTATGGTCTAAACATCTGACATCTAAACACTTTACTCGCTTCACCGCTAGGACTTACCATGCCACTTACATTGGAGAAAACCACACATATTCTCTCTGTATCCAATAGGTGAGTAGTTACACTCGATCAGCTTCTCCCTGATAACCACTGCTCTGTGGAACTAACTCCCAAGAGGATGTTTTCCCGATCACTACAATCTTAACCTGTTCAAGTCCAGGATTAACTGTTATCTTCCCCCTCCTATCCATATAAATTACCTCTTAACATAACCCTCTACCTTGGCCTTGTACAGAGGGAACTTTGCTGTAAAAAAAGAAGCCATTTTTAAACATCGATATGAGAAGGCGGTTGCGTACAGTCAACAGTTTTGATATTTCTGAACGAGATTTGGCGCCATGAAGGTCATCCAAGCGAAAGTCATGATTTGAAAAGAAATTAAGAACATAAGTCGAAATTTACAGCTGACAGTTTAGATACTTCTGAATGGGTTTGGTGCTTCATATGAAAGTCATGATTTGACAAGACTATTTAAGTACATGACACAAGTTTTTAAATTAATGTTTTGTTTTTTCTAACAGTTTGCAGTATTAAACAAAACTATAAAAAGCACAGCCTATTCTATGTCCAGTTTCCTTATTTGTTATACTAAATTCCGAATTGATACATACACTGAGATAGTTGAAGTGTTTAGTATTTACTAATACCACATCCTCAGTTTTTATGACGGATTCATTCTTGTTTTCATTCCAATTCCTGATCATTGTTTTGTTTTGTTGCATAGCAGAGATAAAATAACTTCAACACAGGAAATTTGAACTTAGCTATTTATTAATCCCGTCGATGTGTACATTTCTAACTATCCAATGGGGTCGCTCCCCTCCACTGGGAGCCATTTCAGACACGAAAGAAAACATGTCTACAATGTTTGACGGTTCAGAAACAACTTACTGAAAAACCGTCCTCTATCAATCTCCTTTCTCACGCTAACTCAGCCAATCAAAATCGACTTCTTTATTTTCTCTTCCATCTGACCTCGAAGGTCAACCTCGGGAAGTCCCAGCAGAGATACCATTCCCGCTAAAAATCATCAGTCTGCTAAACTATTATTTAACACCTTTTCGGAAAGGTCTATTTGAGCCCTACTTCTTGGAATACTGCTTTCGGTTGAAATTTATAAAATCTTTTAAAACATTTTTTCAGGAGAACAGGTTTCTCATTTCCAGTAGCTCTTAACGCTCTTTCCAGTATTGATAGAGATTTCCTTTCTAACCTTCTATTTAAAGTAGTGTGAAATGTTCGCATCTTGATTATGTTATTTTATCTTCTAGTTACGTGTGCTATTCATATTAGTTGTTGCTGCTGTTGGTTCTCCTTAAAGGATGTGGTTTCTGTTATTTGGTACAGTTCTTTGTGATTCTATAGCGCCAATCCACAATGTTCAAAGAAGAATGATCTTCACCAAAATCTCCAGGCTTTACTCGCTCAAATCCTTTTTTTTTTTTTTTTTTTTTTTTTCGCCATTAATCTTAGGAAGCGGTTTTATACAACTGACAGTTTAGATATTTATGAATGGGTTTGGCACCATATGTGACATTCTTATGAAAATCTCGATCTGGCGAGGTTATTTAAGAACATGACTCAAGTTTTCAAGTTAATGTTTTATTTTTGTAGCAATTTTTCAGATTGATGTTTTAGTTTTGTAGCAATTTTTCAGATTCATGTTTTAGTTTTGTAGCAATTTGCAGTGTTGGGCAAAACCACATCTGACACAACCTATTCTATGTTCAATTTCTTTTTCTCTTATACTTAATTTGTTATAACTCTCTTTGTATAATACGCTGAGGTATTTGAAGTGTTTAGTATTTATATAATCATGTAACTTCAGTCAGCATTGAAGTACTTTTGTCTTTCGATTCATTTGAGACACAGATAAATATCACTTACGATATACTTTGGTAATGAAAATTGAATTACATTACAAGAAAGCAAAACGATGCAAATTCGTAAGTCCAAGGTGACTACAATATGGAATCAAAGGGAAAGTAAACTTCTACACGTGTCAGTGAGGCAAACTTAAGAAGCTTTTCACGACGTCGCTGACAATTTAATAACTCTGTTTATGGTTAGCTTTGTCATGCACAAGTTTAGAGCAGTTAGGCACAGATTTCCAGTATGAGAGATCTGAGAAGAATCTGATGTACTATCATGCTAGGATAGGGACCCTTTTTAAATAATTTTCTAGATCTCTCTCTCTCTCTCTCACTCACACTTTTACTCCTGTCCCCTTTTTTTTCACTTTCTCATGGTTTTTCTTCCCCTCTCTTTTCCTTTATTTCTCACTTTCTCCTCATCTCCGTCTTCGACTTTTCCGTTTCTCCATATTTTACTTATTCATCTGTTTTTTCTTCTTTTTACTTTCTCGCCTTTCTTCCTCTCCTCTCTCTCCTTCTACCGTCTTTTGTAATTTCTCTTATTTTTATTCTTCTCTACTCTCGCCCTCCTTTTTTTTTTAATTTCTTGGCGTTCCTTTCTTCCAC